>OZ010737.1:68733380-68828380 GCA_963932295.1 Tipula lateralis
TATCCAACAAACATTTGGTTTCTATATTATTTTTCCAGATGTCTGGATAGATGTTTATAGGATTAAGATTTATTCTTGTGATATATTTATATATCGTATATATGAGTATGTATATATATATATAATATATATATATACCGAGATTTTGATCATAACCATTTTGAGTTCAAACCATATATTTATACTTTAAGGCATTAAAAATAATTTATATAGAGTTTTGATGGATAAAACACTTTGAAATTACTAACACGGCTAGCTGTTGCCGTCTATTCTTAGACAAGTATATAAAATAATACACTCAAGCGTAAATATCAATTCCCCAGTTATACAAAAGTGCAAGAAATGCCAAATTATTAACCAATGTTTTTTTTATAATTATCATAGTGTGTGGTGAATTATCTTCCTTTAAAAGAAAGTCGCGTTTTTAATTACAACACTTATCAAAATCAACTGCTAGCTATCGTTCCACACACAAGATAGAAGGAATAGATGTTCTAAACAACTTACACGATCTCAAATGTATGACAGAAAAATGTTTACTACCAAGCAGCAGAACATGTCCAAAAGTACTGATATAATTATAATGGTATGAGCAAAAATTTTCCTTCAGTTCTGCGGACTAACTTTTTTGCCATACCAATCGGATAAGTTCATAGTTCTATAAATGCTTTCGAATATCAAGAGCATGTTAATAATCGAAACCAAGCTTGCAATTTATTAGAGGTTATATTTCATTACCTAATAACCAGTAATTATTGGTTTTTCCCAATTAAAGCTCACTACCACTGTGTAAGTGACTATATACGTTCACAGAAGTTTAGAATTAACATACGAAAATTTTTAGAATCTTTAGAACCTTAATATTAAAACACTTTCAATAAGAGTATTGGTATTTACATGTCAAAATATGACCAATCGCACCAAGTTTTAATCTTCTTGGTGCATATTCCTTTAACTGAAAATATAACGAGAAAGTATGCAGTATGAAACACTTTCAGACTGTTATTAAAAACAAATTATTCATAACAAAGTACACCCAAAGAATAATTTTTGTGAGTACACCTCACAAAAATTATTCTGTCTAGAATATGAACCATAAACGTACATATACCCTCATTTAAACTTATTTGTATGTTTAATGCTCAACATGCACGCTTTTAATATTAAATTTTTGAGTGCATCTGTACTTAAAACACAATTACTAGTAAACGAACATAAATGAACTTTTTTTTATCTATTTTGGCAAACATATTTAAAAAAAACCATCTCCCATTATATATTCCAAAAAGAATTAAAAATAAAAACAGAACTCACCAGCAATTTGTAACGTTGCATTTCGACTAACCGCTAATCCTGCTGAACTTTTTGCTTCACACCAATAAACTCCAGCATCTTGTTCTCGTTTATTTTGCATAACTCTGCGAATTAAAGCAAAAGCAAAATAATTAGTACGCTATGTACACGTAAACTTGTAGTTTCTATATTTTGTTAATTTTTTGACAAAATTAAATTTTTTTTTTAAGTAAATTAAAATAATTTTCCTGGCACAAATAATATTTTTTAGTTTGGTTTTTCGTTTTATTTTCAACCATAATTTTATTTTACATTGAATATCTTTGTTATCACAATAAAAAAAGCTTTTTATATTTATTTTTAAATAGAAAAGTTTTCAATACATATTGTATAACAAAAAAAAATTTAAATTAAGAATTGAAAGAAAAATTATTATAACTTTAGTTTTTCTTTTTACAAAGAAAATGAACGAAAAAAAAATTTTTTTAAGTTTTTCAGTGAATTTAATAATAAAAATAAAATTTAAATTAGTAATTTTTATTACTTTTTATTTTGCTGTTGAGTTTTTCTTGTATGTTATTTATAGTAAATAATTAAATTCATTTTCATTTTTATTTTTCACGAAATTAAAAATCGTGTTTTTTATTGCAATGAAATACGTTTAACGTATTTTAGCACTTTTATGTTTTTTCTTAACTATGGATTATGATGTCTTTGGATTATTATAATATTCCTTACAATGCAAACTATTTACATGCATAACTGCAGCTTTGAGTAAATAACGAATTTAGTAAATAAAACTTATTTATCTACTTGCATATGATAAGCGATTATTATTGTAGACATATCCTACACCTATTCTATAAGTAAATTCAAGTCATATTCTCGTACTACTAAATATAAACTCCTTATAGTAGCCAATGTTTTAATATTATTATGTACGACGAATTTTCTCATGCATTAACAGAACGAGATTTGAACTCATTTGTATAATTTTGGAAAAAGTTTAATTAACATGTAAATTTAAGAAGCTATTAATATTATAAGTGGTAAGCAAATGGAAGTAATGATGAGGAAACAGAAAAGAAAACACCTAAAATTCAAATTAATATTTTATCATCAAATAGATTTCACTGACCCAACCACGAGGATATTTAAGACAAGATAAATAATTATATTATCTTTACCCTTATAATAAGGTTTGGTTTAACGTTGCAATTTTTAAGAACCAATAAAAGAAGAATTAAATTATGTGAACTTATTTATGGTATTTTTAATTAAATTAGGTCTAAGAATTATTTAAACCTAAAACTTTGAAACCAATCTGTTAGAAGTGGATTATTTTCAAAGGTTTAGTTTTAAATAATAAATAATAATTTTAAATTATCACCGTTAGTTAAATTGTAGAGATTTAATCAAGCAGGTACAGTATACCAATAGAACGAGAATCATCAGAACAATCAGTCATTTATTTCCAATTTCAATCAGTTGCTCAAATTAAGCTTGCCGATGACCTTCCTATTTTACAAAATACGGTATAAGGTTGAGTAGTTTCAATGAGAAAGATGTTTTTCCTATATCTTCCTAAACTTACAACAACAATTTATTTGTTTATATGTATTTGTATAACTTCATATTAACGAATAAAACATATTTTGCATTGATTCGAACCATAAGTACATTCCTAGAGTTTTCTCGTCCTTCAGGAAAACCGGGACCAAAATCCTCGATTGTTTTTACATTACTATGGATCTAATCTACCAGAAAAACATCATCATTAGAAATTATAATGGTCCTCTGGGTGATTAATATTCGAAAATTCTAGGAAAGTACCTATGGTGCCAATTGATTACTTATTATGGAATTTTCGAATACTACTTACCCAGAGGACCATTAGAATTTCTAATAATGATGTTTTTCTAGTAGATTAGATCCATAGTAATGTAAAAACAATATTACAATTATTTTAGTTTGAATAGAAAATAATGATATTTTATAATTTACTCGTATATATTTAAATACAATTACAATCATCTGTTTTATACCGGGTGTTTCTTTTAAACTGAGACGATCAAATATGTATCTCGAAAAATAGCCACTCTACGGAAAAAATGTCCATAATCAAAATTTAATCATACCGCGGGGGTAATACATTACCGCTTTGTAGGTGGGGTGGGGATAACTTTTAACCTAAGATAGGAAGCCATATTTTTTATTGCAGATACGGATTCTACGACGAAAAGTACGTATGAATTGAATGAAATATTTTGTTCGGCTCATGATAGATGGCGTTGTAATCGACGAAATTCATTTTTTCAATTTATCCTTCTTAGAACACACGCATTCGATTCTGCAATACGTTTGAAATAAAAAAAACATCACGTTTTCCTTAAAAATAATCGAAATTTGCCATCAAAACAATTTATTAATGTAAATAGCAGGTGAATAAAATAATTTTAGCTTAAAATAAGTGTTCAAAATGATGACCTGCAACTTCAATGTACTTATTGATACGCATTTCAAATGATTGTACACAACTGAGAAGTGTGATTGGTTGACTTTCAGTACACGCATTTCTGATTCTCTCAATCATGTTCTCACGTGTTGTTGGTTGTTGTTTGTAAACTTTGTCTTTGAGATAGCCCCACAAACAGAAATCTGGCGCAGTAAGATCTGGTGATCTGGCGGGTCAATTTATCGAACCAGCTCTACCGATCTAGTGACCATTAAAATCAAGTATTTCACGTGCCACCACCGAATAGTGTGCAGGACAACCATTATGTTGAAACCACATGTTCCGTCTCACTTCTAAACTTAAATTTTCAAGTAATATTTTCAGTTCATTTTCCAAAGTGTTGCGGTACATTTGATTCAAGTTAAATTCAAGTTGCCTTCAATAATGTGGGAGCCTATGAGTTTGTTGTTAATTATTCTACACCACACATTGACAGTCCAAGGACGCTGATGTTCAACTTAACGAAGCCAGTGCGGATTTGTAACACTTCAATAATGCATGTTATGTCGATTAACCGTTCCATGGTTTGTAAAAGACGATTCGTCAGAGAATATAACGCAACGGAAACAATTGGAGTTTTGTTGTAATTGTTCATGTGCCCATTGACAAAAAGTTACCCGATTTTGGAAATCAGCGACATGAAGATCTTGGTGTAAAGACACATGATATGTATGATACTTGTGCCATTTTAAAATTCTCCAAGCACTGGTGAGAGACAATCCGGAATCGTGAACTATTTCTCGTGTACTAACATGAGGCTTATGAGCCTCAGCTGCCAATACAGCAATTTCATTATTTTCTCCAGTGACTGTTGCTCTACGGGTCCCCTTTTTCGGTTGAACATTTTCATTAGCAATAAATTGTTTGATAGTACGGCCAAATGAAGCACGTGAAAGAATCCTATCCGGAAAATTTTGAGCGTAAATAGCAACAGCATTTTCAAGATTTCTGCCAGCTTTTCCATAAACCAGAATCATTTTAATTTTCTCTACCACAGTTAAACGTTCCATTTTAAAGTATTTTATCTTTTATTTTGCAATTACGAAAAACATGAAGATAAGAAATAACACACACGTTAAATGTGATTTACAAAACTGAATAAATTGTTTTGATGACGAATTTAATTTCAAACGTATTGCCGAATCGAATGCGTGTGTTCTAAGAAACATAAATTGAAAAAATTGAATTTCGTCGATTACAACGCCATCTATCATGAACCGAACAAAATATTTCATTAAATTTATACGTATTTTTAGTCGTTGAATCCGTATCTGCAGTAAAAAATATGGCTTCCTATCTTAGTTTAAAAGTTACTCCCGCCCGACCTACAAAGCGGGGAGTGGGGGACTATTTTTTGCACTAATGTATTTCCCCCGTGGTATGATTAAATTTTGATCATGGACATTTTTTCCGTAGAGTGGCTATTTTTCCAGATATTTGATCGTCTCAGTTTAAAAGAAACACCCGGTATACTGTTTTATTTGGAAAGAATACTTTATTTCATTTATTCATTAATCTGTAGTTTTACTAATACATTCAAACACATCAATAGAATTTTATTTGTAATAATGAAATTAGGAAATACTTTCATTTTACACGACACACGTGTGAAGTTCTTCCTTAAAAAAATCCTAGTTTTTGTTGTTGTCTTTTTAGGATAGTTTAGGAAGAAGTTCACGCAAATTAGTTTCATGTAGAAATTTAAGTTCATCTTAAACAAATAGTAACTACAATTTAGTTGCCACAGATACACAAAATTAAGATTCACTTTTAGAGCGATTTTAGGCAATTGAAAAATTTAATATTAATGCCGACTCATTACCCAAGCCTGATTGTGAACACCATTTTAAAAAGAATTTTTCTCGAGACAATGATGGCAAGTTTGTAGTAAAACTGCCATTTTAAAATAGCCCATCATTATTAGGTGATTCATCATTCATGGCAAAAAAGAAATCTCTAATGTTAGGCGTCTTAATAATACTACAAAGACTACAATACTTCCATGAGCGAACATGAAGAGTTATATCATATGAGCTAACAGATAATATTGAAATTCTGTACTATTATATTATTTACCTCATCATTTCGTTATGAAACCTGATTCATCAACTACTAAATTTCGAGAGTCGTCTTCGACGGCTCAGTTAAATCGTCAAGTGTGTTTTCGCTTAATGAGTTGTTAATGAATGGACCTGTAGTTCAAAATGAATAATTCACTGTCCTACAGCGATTTAGAGCTCATACGTATGCCTTTACTGCAGATATCTGCAAAATGTATCGCCAAATCATTCTGAATTCCGATGACCAAAGTTATCAATATATTTTCTGGTGGTATAATTCTTCAGATTAGCTTCAAACATTAAAATTACAAACAGTCACATATGGTACTACATCAGCGCCATTTTTAGCAACACGGTGCCTACTTTAGTTATCACTCGATTTTCAATCCACTCAACCATTAGCAAGTGCTACCATTCGTACGATGACTTTTTGTGAAAACAGAGTTCACAATTATTCTGAAAAGCGCGGGACTTAATTTGAGGAAATGATGTTCAAATAGATTAACTCTGCTTAATGACATAGCAGAACAGGATCGTGAAACATGTTATATAATCGACGATAAAACGAACATTAGGCATGTTTTGGGATCCTAACCATGATCATTTTAATATTAACATTAATCTGGATTGTGACGTGACGTCAAGGGTTACAAAATGAATAGTTATATCGCAAGTGGCTAAAATATTTGACCATCTTGGCTCCATTAGTATAGCTGTGGGAAAGTTGTTACTACAAAAGCTATGGCCCCTTAAAATAGATTGAGATGAAAGCCTTCCAATGGCTTATCACACATACTGGATTTACGTTCTTAGTGAACTTCCAAAACAAAGTGAATTTAATATTTCACGTCATTTGTTCAATGGATGTGATAAATCCAGCAATATCCAGCTGCATGGCTTCGCTGATGCTATAGTGAAAAGGCCTACGGTGCTGTAATATATGTACGATTTCTAATTCAAGATAATTATGCTACCAATTTAAAATGTTCAAAATCACGAATTGCCACGGCTTGAGTTATGTGCACCTCAACTTCTGATAACTCTTATGGAAAAGGTGGTTTTCTACTGGACAGATTCCATGAAAGCTCGTCATTAGATTAGGTCTCCGTCATCTAGATGGAAGTCCTATGTTGCAAACCGTGTATCTGACAGTCAAACTAAATCAAATTTTAAGAACTGGTTTCACAAAGATTCAAAATCAAATCCTGCTGATTAAATTTCTAGAGGAACTTTTCCTGAATCGTTAATGGACTCTAATGTATAGTGGTTCGAATCAAGCTTTTTATGTTCATCCGAAGAAATTCAGAAATATTAACAATCACCAGACAAAAAATCTCTCGCGATAATTCAAGAACGAAAAAATGTTACGGTTGTAAAAGCAAGCGCGGGTCTCGTCGATGATCTCCTAGATAGAATACACCCTAAAAATTCATTTTGAATTATACAAAATTCAATGGCCTATGTCCTTCTTTTGTCATTCGACAGCTAATGTCATCAAGAATCTTAGTCATCAAGAATAACTGGGCCTTTAACAGCAGAAGAAGTAAACAACGGATTAAATTTAACCATACAATGGTACAATTCAATGGTTTTAATACCGTATATCATGGATTACAAAAAGCTGACTTCATGGTTCGTGATCCAGCATTAAAATCACAATGATTATTTATGGACGAGCAGAAAATCTTTCGAGTAGGCGGTCGTCTAAAATTTGATGCAATTTCTTACAATTCTCGCCACGCAATCATTATTTTACCACAACGCATATTAGTTTTAACCATAGGAAATACCTCCATATTGGACCACAACGACTTCTAGCTGCTGTTCGGCAAATGTATTGGCCAATGTGTGGGAAACAGCTGACAAAACGAGTGTGTAGACTGTGTGTGATATGTTGTCGAGCGCGATCTCGACTTCAACAACAATTAATGGCAAACCTACCAACTCAAAGAGTTAACCCTGTTCCATACTATTTTACAATGTTGAAATTGATTATGCGAGCCCTTTTTATGTTCGCTATCGAATTCGTGGCAAAATTCCAACAAAAAATACTTAGCAATATTCGTATGTCTTACAGCCAAGGCGGTACACCTAGAAATGTCCTCAGATCAATTCAGTAATAACCAAGAATCATATAGTCTGGAATTTCGCACCACTTGGATCTCCACATTTTGGAGGAATATATAAATCTGCTAAGTATCACCGCGTCGTACAGTGGGAAACACTTAACTGACTTATGAGGAACTTCAGACATTGATAAAACAAGTGGAGTCTGTATTCAATTCGCGTCGTATCACTTCAATTACTACAGATGACAATTTGGATATTTTAACGCCATGGCATTTCTTTATTGGACGAGCTTTAACCGCTATACCTGAACCGAACATAATTGGTCTTAACAAAATTAACTATCTTAAGCGTTGGGAGCTAGTTAATATTTGTATAACCAATTGTGGTTCAGATGGTCAACTGAATATCTTTAACAACTCCAGCATCGATATTATTGGAAGAATGAAACAAAACACCTTCTCGGAAACTTAACGAAAAAACACTAATATTAAAAATAATCTTATGTAATGTATAAACTCACAAATTTCTCTTTAAAATCAACCTCTATAAAGTGTTATGGCTGGATGAGAGTTAATTCTAACCGGTTTGTCAATGGAAATCACTGGAAAAAAAATTGGGTCAAGTTTCATGTGGGGAGTCCGGGAAATTGACAAACACTCTAGAGATTAATTTAATAGAGATTTTAGAAGTTTGGACTTAGGGTTCAACTAATCCGGACTCTCCACATGAAACTTGACCTAAATTTTGACCCAATAACCATTGACAAACCGTTTAAAATCATTTTATATCTAGCCATAATATTCTACAGATTGATTTTATAAAGATTTTAGTAGTTTGGACTACGAGTTCTACGATTCTTGACCCAACTTTTGTTCGGTCATAGCCATCGAAAAACTGCGTAGAATAAACTCACATCTAGCCATAACACTCTCTAGATGTCGATTTTTCTCTTTAGAGATTTGTCAATTTATATATTATTAAATATGACTATTTTTAATATAATAGTTTTGCCCTCACGTTTGGTAATATTTCTATATGAATAAAATATTTTGTGGCTTGAAAATGTCGGAGAGCAGTCTTTTAACTGCTAGATTGTTTGAACTCAATTGCATATTGGTCATATGAAAAGAAATTCGAAACACAGATATTATTTACAAATAATTGAATCCAAATATTAGAACACTCTACCAACTTCTGCCATTTTTTATAATAGTACATGTTAATCCAAATTTTGATGATAATCGATTTTCTGCATTCTTTTATGTACATCTACGAGTAAGAATCTTTGTGGGTGCTCGTTTACCAGTATCAGTTATAAAAAAAATCACCTTATAACATAACGATTTTGCAACATATAAAAAGATTAATAAATCAATGTCTTGTTTGGTACATCAAGTTCCGTTCATCGGTCCAATTCATCACAAAGAAAAGCAATGTTTAGGATTATGTCTAATCTCATTCTAAATACATACTTAGAAAAATACATTTAAACTGTCTCTTTAATTCTTTTGTGTAATTTTCACAGGAAACATTTTATGGTACGAGATATGTATACTATATATATATGTACCAAGATATGAAGCAAAAAACTTTTAATTTCAAACAGTACGATCTAAAAGTCTAAAAAATATCTTTATATACGAGTATATATAATTAAAGATTATATTTTTTGAAATAAACAATAAATTTAATAAGAAAATTCTTCTCCTCATATAATTGTTCCACATGGATTTAACGCTTTTTCATATAGACTAAAGTACGTAGCGTATATATGTATGTACATATAAAAAATGTTTACGATGATGGAAAAATGATAAGAAAATGAAAAAGAAAATATTAAGAATATTATGTATACATATATAAAAACGACCTTGAATTGGGATAACAAAAATCCCCCTTTAGTAACTCTTATATAATAAGTAGGTACACCCGAACCATATCGCACATCCATATGTAACTGACTGTATTTTAATTTTTATATTTTATTTTTTATATAAACATTAAAAATGAAGGAGTTAAGTAACTACTTATCTGATTTTATAAATCTCTCGGCTGCTCTATACAATTCGGAGTGAATATATGTATACATACATATATATAAAGTATCATAAAAATACTAAAAATTTATAAATTTTAATATGAATTTAATTTTATGAATATCGTTAAATTAATGGCTTTAAAAAAATATATAAAATAATCACCCTTATAACAATAATAATAGTAGTAATAGTAATAATAATATTACTTGTATATAGAAGAAAAGGGGTGACCATGTAATTTAGTTTATTTTTCTCGAACTTTAAGTTTTAATAAAACAAAAAATCTACAAATATATTGTAGGAGCTTTAATTTATGGATTTAATTTTGATATTCCCATTGCATACATGGCGAGAGTATCTAAATTTGACACATATAATTTAAGTTTTTAATTCTTTTTGTGCGCCTATAAGTCACATCTAACGCTTATGAGCAGTGATGGGCGAGTAAATTACACGATGTAGTTTTCACAGTTATTTACATGTAATTTACATGTAAATTACACGAGTTATTTTTTACATTACGTAATGTAAATAACGAATTTTTCATGACAAGGGCGTTATCTATTACATAATTCAATAACTAATAACTAATAATTTAATTATTGTAAAAGTTGACTATTATCTTGTTCACGTGGTTCGTAGTGTAGTATAGCGTAGTTATGACTACAGCACATATATGACCGTTCACCCGGACGTGTAGTGTAGTAACTCTACCAATATGCTTCTGTTGTTGAAATATTGTACTCAGCATATTTGACATTTTTCAATGGTTTTTTGTTTGGCGTTGGTGTTAAAAAAGTTTTTAAATTTAAACTATTGTTATTATCAATATCAATATCAATTTTCTTTTTAATTTTCAATAACATACGATCTCAATTCCGAATGATTTTGAATTAAAAGTTTTTAGCAAAAAAAAGGTAGTACACTACACTACGCTAAGTGTTCACATGGTGTGTAGTTGCAACTACACTACACTACACTACAGCATTTTAATCGTAGTTCATAATACACTACGGTAGTGTTTTTTCTTTGTTCACGTGGTGAAATAATACACTACACTTCACTACACTACGAACCACGTGAACAAGATATATGTCACGTTACAAATAAAACAAAAACAAATTAATATGTCAAAAATTTTTGATATCGTTTTGATAAAAAAAACGTAAGAATGTAATAGCATTGGTAATATCTGTATTTTAAATTTGAACACAGATGGCAGTGTAGATACATAAATGAACTTTGCCTAGAATTTGTAGATAACTAAAAGTCTAAAAACATTATGATTGACCGGTTTGATTGATATTTATGATGCGTATAACCCTTATAAACAAATTTTTGTTCAATTTATACACTATTTCCAGTTATTTTTCAGAGTTTTTACATATTTTATGTAAATTACACGTTTTTTACTGTAATTTACGTTATTTACATAAAATGTAAAAAACGTTTTAAAGTGCCCATCCCTGCTTATGAGTCTTTACGAAAACTCATTATTGATTAATTCGTACAAATTTTATCCACTTTGTAACATGTCAAACCGATATATGTTGTTACAGATTCTGAATATTTTAAAAATTGTATTAAAAATATATAACAATGATAAAAGTAAAATTTGAGTTCAGATCTCTTCGGATTTCCTTCCATGGGAGTTTATTTAATCATTGTTGATTCGAGCATTAAAATATATCTTTTGTAGGAGCCAAGGAAATCTGGTAGCAATAAGTATGCGATTTCACCAGCTGTTATTATTGAATAACTTTTTTTATTCTAACGAAGATACACAATTTCAATACAATTTGAAACATTCCATAGAGTTCAAAAAAGTGCACAGTAAAGCAATTATAAGACTATAATTAAAAATCACTCTTAGTACCCGCAATAAATTTGATACGAATCAAAAACCAAACTATCAATTATAATTACAAAAACTTTTAAGAATTTTATGGCAAAAGCTCAGTCTACTATATTTTATTGCATCATCTTTACATGCTGTAAATATTTTCGAATTACAAATAATGAAGAAAATGCATAGGACTTATATGAAGTTATAAATTATTTAAAATCATAAAGGCTCAATTTTTTAAAAGCAAACTACAGGTAGATATACTCAACTTATATGACCAACTAATATGTTTCTTAATAAACTATGTTTTATAACAAAACACCGGATGTAAAAGAAGTAAAAAATATGTGAATTACTATAAGTAAAACCTTTGCGGGATTTTCTAGTAATTTGTTACACTGTAGTTTGTTTCCCGAAGATATTTGGAAAATTTCAGATACATAACTTACAGCTGGGTAAAAGACATAACATCACATGTTATAAAGATTTTAACAACTTGACCTACCAAAATATTTTGAATTGGTCGTATGCAGTTTCAATGGTATATTAACACAGCTTTCGATCAGAACAAATTTATATCTGACATTGACTAACAAATATTCAAAACAATTTAATCCCAAAACCTAAAAATCATAACTACTTCGCATATGGAGAAAGTAGAAAGAAAGTCGTGTGAGAGTTCAACGATTTTTATTTATTTTCCGTTTTATAGTTTTATTATATAGACTATCCAAATAGCTTTACATTTTTTATGTGGGCACAATGAAAGGTGTGAGTTTAAGTATATATAATTAATGTTTGGTCTGTGTATCGGATTCAGATAAAAACTTATTTTTTTTTCATTCATTTTTGGCATGGTTCGTTGTACATATATACACTTTAAAAATAGGAAATAATTTTAAACTGATTCTGTAACATCCGTTTTTAAATTTTAATTAAATTAACAAATTTTCTAAAATCGAATTACTAGTAAATAGTCACACAGCAACATAGTACCTATATATTTTACGTATTTCAAATCACCTTTACTAAATATTAAATATCCATTCTGAAAGCTTATAAAACTTTTCATTTTTGTGTAGAAAAATTTGAATTTAACAAATTTACAATGACATTTCTGAACTGATAAAATCTATAAAAACGCAAAAATAAAATAAAAAAAATACTAAAAAGTTTTGTAAACATAAAAGCTCTCGATACGTATGTACATATATAAGTATACAATAATCCCTAAGTTAGCAAAAATACGTCAAGAAGAGGCAAAGAAAAAAAATTGTAATTGTAAAAGTTTCATTTCGTTTCTTTAAAATGCTTTTCTTTTAAAAGATTTATAATCTAAAATAAATTTCAAAATAACAATAAAAGTATAGAGAAATATATAACTGTAAAAAAGTAAAACATCAGCAGTAACCCCTCTAGTTTTTTTTGTTGTTGAATTTCGTTTTACATTTTTACAAAGTTCCAGCCAAACGATATAAACTATTTATGTAAACGCAAAGCCTATTTATTGTTTCTCCAAAAACACAAAACTAATATATGAAAATCGGGGAGTGATGGAAAATACATAAAACGGTATACAAAAGTGTTTCGCCATGAATGATATAGGCTGGGTAGACGACTATGTATAAGATACGAAAAAAAAATTGAGTTTCCTTTCCTATTTCAAAGTCATGTGTATGACTTCTTGACTTAACATACATATATACATATACATATACGATTTTTAACCTCACCTGCTGTACAATATAGAATACAACGGAATATAATAATATAATTTCCATCACTCTCACCGCACGGAAACTGTTTTTTTTCGCCTATTTTCTTCACCCAAATTAGAATTTCACTTTTTTTGTGTGTTGAATATTTCTTTATATATGTACATATTGTTTAACAATTTAAAATTTATGAAAAACAAACATAAACATATACAAGAAACAAAGAAAGAAAAGTATTGGGAATGATTATGAATTATCCATCTCATACCGTCGTCCTTTTGTACTGTACATATTATATACAAGTACACCTTTACATTATAAATATAAGCTACGACATATTTTTGAAGGCGCCCGCTCAACACCAAAGGAATCTTTTATTCTCAAAATATTTTTTGTTGTTATACTCGACAAATTTTAGCATCAGAGAAAATACATTTTTATGTTTTTCTTTATGTGTTGTTGTTGTTGTTGGTGGTGCTGCTGCTGTTGGTGGTGGTATATTTTATTGTGTTTGAATAATTAATTGCCGCGAATTAGTTGGCAGGCAATTCAATTACGTGGGATTATTTTTTAAGGTATTTAAAGCACAACAAAAAAAAGCATAAAACGAAATATTTTTGTAAGCCAAAAAAATGCCGGAAAATACGGAATAAAAAATCAAAAATCCAATTTTATGTATTGTACACCCATACCCTCAAACCAATTGTAAAATTTTTATTTGATTTTGTTATTATACTCGGTGTTTTCGGGTGCGAAAATCTAAATTGCGGTGATTCGCACGCGGCTGTTTACTAGAAATTCTACATCGTTAGGAATTTTATTTATTTCGATAAATTAGTGTTTTATAGGTACATAAGAAATTATGTGTTTTGTTTTATTGGTTTTGTAAATTATTGCCATACGCTTTATATCAATGTGTATGGTTAGTAAACAAATATAGCAACAAAACGATTGAAGAAGTTATGTTTAACATATAAATGATGAGTTTCGATACGTTTCTGCATTCCTACAATTCATGTTTTTAAAATATTTTGAAGGCTTTAAATCTCTGATGTTATATAAGTATAAACTTATCTACAAACGAGATAATCTTGTATAATACAAATTGAAATTAAAGAAAGCGTAGTTATGCTTAAAACTTAAAAGTTTCACAACATTTTATTTTATTGAAGTTAAAATTATTTAATTATTTGATCAAAAATGAAATAATAATTCAACGAAAAAACTTTCATCGAGTAACCCTAAGTTGGTTTAATTACTTGCTCATCGCTAGCAGAGAAATGATATGATTGAGGCATTATCAGTTATCACAGCTGTGATAATGATACCGTGTTTTTTTAAAATAAAAGTATTATTACTGCAAAAATAGTTGCTATAGTCAAAACAATGCCACAATTTTCTAAATAATAGGAATGATAATAAAATAATTGTAGAAACCATTTTATTGTTAAAATGTAAAAATGAATAAAGTTCCTACAACTAATAATTCCTACAAAATAAATATAATTGTGGTAGTAAATTAATCGATCGTTGTTTATGTTGAAAACAAACATTTTTTGCTGGCTTATGGTTGCTGTAATTCAATTGGTTTTTTCAATAAAACATGGTTTCATGATAATATGATTAAAATTAATTATAAAATGATATAAGTTTCAGTGATCATGTAATGTTTGCATAAAATATATTTGATTTCTTCAGAACCACCTTCATGTTTGTACGGACAAACTAATATGATTGTATCTACAAAATATTTAATGGTATCAAAAATTAGTTCAATTGTATCAACCATGCACCTATCCATGTCATGGCTGACACAATCATATTTCTGCTTCTTTACCCTGAATTATAAAACTTCAAGTGTTTTCTCTTTATTGTTACCTACAACGTTCGAGTGTTAAGTGTCAAAGTGGCTATTAAACGTATTATTATAATAAATATAACAAACATGCTTTTGTAGCTATCGAAAGTATAGCTTGGAGTGATTGGGGATATTAAAGATGGTTTTGATTTACTAGTATGCAGTAGGTATAAATAATTTACAACTAATATTCATTTCCTGACACTAATTATATAAAATTATAGTATTTCATTTTTTCGATTTTCAGTTAAGTAACTTAGAAAATCAAGAAATGTGTGTATTTTTCAGGATTTTAATAACAAATCAGGGAGAGTTCAGCATTGGTGTGTAGTTATGGCCGGAATTGTGTTGTTATTTAGTAAAAAATAAACCCATTGTGAAATTGGTACATTTGTTCGAAATTGGCGTAAATTTTTAAGTTATACTAATATTATATTTTTATAAGCATTATAAGGATAATTTTTTTTTCAGAATATATATAGTTGTGAACATGAAATTTATATTTTTTTTTTATATTTTATTACTATGCAATCTGTTTTGGAGACTCTCAACTCTTTCGCGGTTCGTTTATTTAAGTCCTTACGCTTTGCAGCCAAATCGAGGACGTACGGCTATATAGGTCCGGTTTACCTTACCATCTGCACATTGCATAGTTCCATGCCAGCCTAGTACTGATATGGAAGATCCCGCTCCAACTGCCACAGCTTTTACCACTGCGCCACCTGGGCGGTAAAATTTATATTTATTATATTATTATATTTGTATATATTAACTATTTTGGAACAGCTTTAGTATTTGTCAACACTTCGTCTTTGCTAAAAAAAACGATGGTAGAGCCAATTTTAATAGCGGCGAAAACTAAGCGTTTGGTTCAAGTATTGAGTAAATATACATTATTAAATGACACTTAAAGCATTATTTGGGTTTAAGTATTTACTAAATTAAATTTTAAATAAATTTGTGTCCACATTTATAAGAGACATCTATATTATATAAATAAAATATTTTTTTAGTTTGATATGAAATATATTATTAAATCATTTAATATAAAGATCAATTAAATTGACTAAACTGCTGTTATCTTTTGTGAATTTTCAAATAAGATTTTAATGTTTGCTATAATGTAATGTAAGATTTGATTTGACGAACACCTGCCGCCCCAGACCCCTGCTTTTCTTGGATAAATTCATCTAACTTTATACGTAATATTAACCGAAATCTTCATAATAAAATCGGGAACTTCCCCAAAGCCGCTTAGCACTGTACCCACTTTCGTATAACCCACACAATCAAGTATTGAAATTTTGAGAAATAGTTATGTTTCTTGTTACCCTCATACTAAAATTGGGAACTTCTTCAAAGCCGCTTAGCATTGGACTCATTTTCTTATAGCCGACCACCCACCCAATCGAGTATAGAAATTTTGAGAAATAATAATGTTTCTCTTTATCTTCATACTAAAATTGGGAACTCCCCAAAGCCGCTTAGCATTGGACCCACTTTCGTATAACTGACCGGGGTGGTATTGAAACCCAATCGAGTATTGAAAATTTGAGAAATTCTATTGATTCTCGTTATCATATAAATGAATTGTAGAGGCTAACGGCTTCGATAAGGATCCGAGAGGCTTTAGATTAAAATTCCAAGGGATGTAGGAGCCGGGATAGGCAAACATGTCACACTGCGTGCCGCACGTAGGAGCGGATTATATGGAATTATATCAAAGAAATGAATTGTGGAGGCTTACAGCTTTGGTAACTCTCACGAACACGCAGGAGGTCACTGCGCTCGCTCCCCCCTTAGCCCTCCGAAGGACTTTAGATTAAAATTCCAAGAGGTGTAGGAGCCGGGATAGGCAAACATGTAGCACTGCGTGCCGCACGTAGGAGCTGATTATATAGAATCTATATTTGAGGTTTAAAAGATTCATTTTAAAATCAAAAATTTGAAAAATCGCAAAATATGCACATGATTGTGTCGTAATAATACAAAATGGATGTGCTTATTTATCAAAAATGTATTATTTTCGTAATAACATATGTTATTTACATAAATACTAATAGATGTAGCTGCAAAATCACTAACTTTTTAAAGTTTTGTAAATTTCTACTACAAAAATAAAGCACTGTAGTCAAGTGTTGACAAATGCTAAAGCTTAGCCCTATCATTTTACAATTTAAACCTTTGTAGTAGCAACTAACTACCAATAAGCTATAATGAAATAATATGATACCAAGAAACATACTATGGTCACTCCTATAAATAATTTTCATAATTAATATGATAGCAACCAACAGATAATATTAACTGGAACCAAACTTGCTCGCGGTCACCATGATCGCCACCAATATGCAATACTTGCTGCAATCAAGTGTTCCCAAAAAATATAGTAGCAACAAACATCTTATATTTGCTGCCTATTGGTAACATGGTTACAACCATAATGTAATGTTCGCTCGAACGGAATATCGTATTTGTCAAAACCAATATCTGTTTATTTATATGATTGTTGCAATAAAAAACCCAAACATATTATATTCCTCTTAAAACATTTTTGTACGCACTATATTTTTTCTCTCAGAGATTGTTTGAAATTTCATTCGTAATTCAAATCGATACTGCCATTCTATCTGTCAGAAGCATTTTACTTATTGTTAAATGTCACTAGTAACTAATCGAAGCAGATTTAACGTTTTTAACAAACTTGTTGTAATATTTATACTGACAGTTGTTTCAATTGTCTGCTGAATATTGACAATTGTTCCAAAGTTTTACGTAATACATTGGGTATATCCAGCCCATGTTTGTCTTACTTAGAAAAATTTAAGCTTTGGATGTAAAAAATCTCACTAATGTAGATATCTCATTTCTTACTGATATTTTCTGTCTACATTATTTTCGAATGTTTTATATTTAATGTGATATTCTTTCGTAAGAACAAAGTGATCTGAGGATAAAAAAAGTGCTCTTTTTTAAAAGTGTGAAATTATCAAAATTAAATAAAAAGTTAATAACAAAAATAATAAAGCATTTTATTACTATTGTTAATGCTCTTTTCTCTCATTTTGGAAAGAATATCACATTAGATTGTGATAAATTTCAAATATATTGAAATAAATTGGACTCTAATCACGATAGGGGCAAGATGTAAAAGGGATTTTTCACCATCTGATTACGATCGGTGGTGTGAATAAACCTATCTATGATCACCCCTGTTGGAGTGCAAAATTCATGGGCCAACCCATCTTCGATGTCAGTACTATAGGCTGGCATGCAGCTATGCAATGTGCAGATGGTTCTACGTAAATCGAACCTATAGCCATACATCCTCGATTTGGTTATATAATGACGTAAAGTAGAACGTAAATAAGCGAACCGTGAAAAAGTTGAGAGACTGTTATAGGGTTCAAGATCACAAAGATAGACACAGACAAACAGACAGTAATAAATCATGGCAAAAAATTACGTGGGAAATTGTTTTGTAATAGAGTTAAATATTTATTGAAATTACTATAGTATAATTGTAAATGTATATAATTGTAAATGATTTTTGGCAACGTACCTACGATGTAGATAAGTGATGAAAAATTAATCAATGCCAGAAGTCTAATTAGTAAAACCTGGTGCATAGAAACATAAATACTTTTTAACGTATAGCCTTTCATGTTATTGCTAACAAACATTTTTATCTAAATATGTGCAATCAATTGAATTTGGGAATTTCTATTTCAGTACACTAGCTCATTGCACAAATAATATAAATATACTTATCATATTTTTCGACATTTATTTCATTTCATTTTAAAAACATTATGCTTGAAGACATATTAAAACCGCAGAGTGAATGTCAATTATGTAACCATCCCACACCATGCCGTCATATTGCATAGACTTTACATAGAATATAAATCCAAGAATATTACATCGATGTATATATCGATGCAACGAGGCGGGTATATTATTATGTAACTATAAACAGACGTATATAACCAAATATTTAAAAATGGCATATATATAAAAAGCTTTAATTGTGATATTATTTTTTATTTCTTCAATTTTAAAACGAAAGTAGTTATACAAAAAAAAATAATCATAATAACCAAAATAGATTAAATATTTAAAAATCTACTATCAACAACTACAATAATAATATAGTACAAAATAGTAAAGATAATGAGAATTTGAAAATGACGATGATTACAGCTTTGGAAAATTGTACTATAGGTAGAAAAGAGACTATTCTCGGTAATAGTCAAAACTATTTAAAATTCCTTATGTTGCATACCACTACCGCTCCTCTACAGTACACAATTTTTATAGTTCGTTCATTTTAACTTTGGGTTTCCTGTATAGTGTATAGTAATAATCGCATATATAGAGAGGCATGTATATGTATATATGAATGTGTAAGGAAAAACTAAATAAAATATATTTTCAATTCATTGTTGGTTTGGTTTTAATTTCAAACAATCAAGAGAAATGAGAAAAATGAAATAAAATAGAAAATTTCCATAATCATAAAATTTTATGGTACACAAAACTATTGTAGGTATGTATATAAGTACATATATATACATACGAGTTTATACATATATTTAAACATGCACACACATACAATAATGTATGTACTGGAAAATTTTCGTATTTGATCTCATTATATATAGAAGGATAAAATGAAAATTTAGTTTTTTATTAAAAATTTTCAACATATTGCAATCAAAAACCAACAACAAAAAAAATATTTTAAAATCTTTTTAAAATTAATTGATCGGATTTGCATTCATCATCCTCATATCTAGTGTTTTACGGGCATAGAAATTATACAACAATCAGCGTTTGTATAGTATCTTTTCAATCAAGAACATTAGTAAATGTTAAATTAAGAAATTTTCAGTTAAATTAAACTTATTTTTGAATTTTGAACGAAAATTCTCTACACAATGGTCATTATAATGGCCATAACTGTTAATAAAACAATCAGACCAGTACATAATATTACAGAAGAGAGTTAAAAGTGGTCTAAAGAGGACTACATTTAAATGAAGCTGACAATAGTATATGTATCGAAAATGACAATATAATTAGTTTAAAGTTAATTGTAAAGATTTATTTAATATTTTCTGATCCCTGCTGCTCATTCCATTGTAAATGAGCTTGTGCTCAAAATGAAATGTGTGTGTTTGGTGTTCACTTTTTGCAGTAAACAATTTAATAGGTGTTTATTCCTAATGGAAGTAATAATTTTTAACATGTTGCTTCCATGTGCGCTTTTCCTTCTTAATCAAAGTTATAAGTAATATACAAATAAAATGCAATCTGAATATGAGACCGGAATGATATGCAAACGTATAGAATTAAATCATAAAATAATATAATATAACATTGGAGTGTACACTAAGCGTAATCCAAAATACATAGTATACTTTTGTAGCTTTTTTGAAGATTATTGACCTTTAATATTAATCTTCTTTATATAACTTTTCTCATAAAATTCACATAACAACTGCATCTTAAGGCGTACGTCAGCAGATAAAAATAATGAGTCATTGAATAGGTCATCAGATATTTTTTAATTTACTGAACAAATAAATAATTGCAATGGTCGTCATATAACTAGTATACGAGAGTTTCAAGCGAAACATCACCCGAACTACCATTCATGCTAGTTCTGTATACACTAGCATATGCTATGTATATATAATAGGCAAATTAAAGTTTACTTGAGCATTCTCAGATTCATTTTTAACTATTTATAAAGTGACTAGACTAAATAAAACCACTAAGTTCATCCAAAATCCAATAGAGGTTACTATTACTAGATCTTATAATCTGTGCCTCACTATCAGAGGTGTTCGTTAAATATTCCTTTAAATACAAAATATGAAATGGATGTTGCGGTACAACTAACTAGTATTCTACAACAATCTGCTAAAGTTACTACACCGACTACAGCTGATCAACTCTGCTGATTTCTAGAAACACAAACTACGCCGAATATTCAACTGCTAATGGCCAAATACTCAATACATAGACAATGGCAACTCTACTGGTCACCTACTCTTAAATAATGGTTAAATAAAGCAATCAAAACCCTGAAACATTCTCATTTCTTCCAATACGGCTCTATGACGGAAGCTGGGCAAGAAGTGATGTAGAGAAAGCAAATATATTTGCTAAATAAGGTGTTTAAACCTAACGAGCAAATTGGAAATCAAGAAATTCTAATGGATTATGTAGATACCTGAAATGATAAGTGGAAAAATTCTGTCAAATCTTCCGAACAAATGTATCAAATTAATATCTTACATATTCAACGCTATAATTAAAACAGGCACTATATCCAGAAATCTGGAAAACTTCAATTATTATAATGATTCAGAAACCTGACAATGATGAAAAACAAGTTAACTCATATCGCCCAATCAGCTTATTACTCACTCTCTCAAAGCTGCTCGAAAAAATGCTCCTGCAAAATCTTAAGCCAATTCTGTAGGAGAAAAAAATCATTCCGGATCAATTTGGATTCAGAGAAGAACACGGAACACGGATATAGCCCAAGTTTTCGAAAGGTATGGTAATAATTTTAGTTTCTGTAAAATTAATGAAAATTATGAGCTCAATCGAAAATATGATATTCATGCAGGAGTACCTCAAGGAAGTGTACTGGGGCCAGAGTTGTACTTGATCTATACAGCAGACCTAAATAAAACTGGAAAGAATGCAGCCACGAATACTTCGAATAATGGTAAACGCGCCCTGGTTTGTACGCATACGCAATGCAAACCTATACGTCGAGATTTACTAATCGACACTGTCACCGATAAAATTAATCAGTACAGCTAAAACTACCATTTAAAACCACTTTCTCACCCCAACGATTTAACCAGAGAATTACTAAATATGCTGAGAAAAAGTTGACTAAAAAACATGGATCCTCTGGATCTATAGCTAGATAATTTAGAGATTACCGAGTGCACATCGGTAAGAAAACCATCGTCGAGTAAGGTTAAAACAAAATCTATTAAAAAATTAGCATAGTGTAAATAAACTAAAACTTCTTGATTCATATTTTGGTACACTTTATACCAAAAATGTGACTGCTATAATTACCTAGAATGGCGATAGAACATAAAATAGTAAGCCAGTCACAGTACAAAAAAATACCCAAGAAAACAAAAAGCTTTTTGAACGAACTTTTTGAAATATTTATTCTGAACCAGACCAACAGATTAAATTTAAGACACGAGATTTACAATAGAACACCAAAGTAACATTATTCTCAGAAGGTTAGACTATGAAAAAGGTTATAATTCCCTTATTTTGGTTATGAGAAAAATTCCATTTCGAATCACACGAGAGTAATATAGAAGTTAACTAAACCATCACTCAAATATCGGGTAACTTCGTACAATGAATAAAATAAGTGACAAAGTCTACACTTACAAAAAATTATGTTAGTATAATTTATGTGTACGTACATAATGTATGTATGTGTATGTACAACATATGTGTATATATGTGTAAAATCCCAATTTAGTACAATGCAAGAAGTCATTTGGTCGATGTGTGGTAAGTTAACTTCTATATACCTTTACCCATATATACATAACATAATTCTCATCAGTATTGTTAAGGATAAATCTCTCTCGCCACCCTTTTGTTAAATTATACACCCCACATATTTTGAATTCAGATGAATCAGCGGAAACCAGCCAAAATTTAATTTTTCCAGAAAAAAAATATATAAATGAATAAATATATAAAAAAAAAACGGAAAATTGAAGATTAGTGTAGGGAACAATTCAAAAACTGTATTATTTCCACTATACGTATATGTATGCGCTTACATATACATTTTCCGACTAAACGCGTAAATTTTTATATTTAAATTTTCATCCCGCCTTTCTGTTTCTCGCCGTTATTTTATGTTTCTTCAGGGATGATAATATTAATAAGTTTCCACATTGCTGTTGTAGTATTGTTTTGGTATTCTAATTCTTTCAATTTTGTTTGTAAGTAACTTTGTTAGCGAAATATTTTCAAGATTATACGAATAGATTATATTAACATATAAATAATTATAACATTACGCGATTCAAGCGCATACAATTCCAAAAATATCAAAATTATCATTTTGACTAATTTTTGACACAAAATAATTTTCTCTCATGACAAATTAGATAAACGTGTTATCTAGAGCACACTAGCACGTAAATTATTTCGTTATAAACTTTTATTTTATTTTGGTTATATGTATGGAAAAGTTTCCGAAAAAAGAAATCAATTCAATCATTATCCATACACAAGGTATTATGAAAAAATGTGCTTTAAATTACTTTTTGAAGAAAAGAAGAAAATTTCGGATTTTTCATCCCATCGTCTTCTTATTCATTTTCACTATCGTACGTACATACGTACGTATTTCAATGTAGAAATGAAAACGAGAAAAGTTTTTTATTTTATTTTTACAAAAATTAAATGTTTGATTAAATTAGATGCGGTGTTAGAATAAAAAAAATTAGGAAAATTGTATAAGTTAAACCCGTTTTTCTATTAAATAGACGGTTTATAAAAAATATGAAAACTTCTGTAATTCAGTTTATTAGATTACCTTTAGGAAACTTCAAACACAATCAACGAGTTTTTCAAAATACTAACTCACATACGTACACAAACGTACCTTCAGTATGCGATAAATTGAAATGGTTTTAACTATATAGTTGTATAGACTGTCGCATATACTTACAGGTCTAGACGGTCAAGTATTTACTTTGCATTTTTTAAATATATGTTGTACACTGAATTGATTATAACGCAACTTAAAATTCATATAATAAAATTAAATAGTTGCTTTTAATCGAATCTTCACATCTAGTATCATTCAAAGTGAATCTTAACATCACTGATTACGTTTATAACCACATTAAATTAATTTAAGTCCTTCAAGACAAATTAACTTCAGTGTTATTATCAGGGCTGCGGAGTCGGAGTCGAGGAGTCGGACTATTTTGGCGGAGTCGGAAAAATACTACCGACTCCGACTCAGCATTTTTTATTTTTCTTTCTCTCCTAAAATGCACCTTACAAAATTTATACAGAAAATCAAAAACAACAACAACGCAATGATTTTTTTACTTTCTCTATTGTCTCAGTGTCTGTCATATTCTTCAACAACACAAAAATATCAATAAATATTGTATGAGAATTTTCGAAGGTTTTGACTATGTATGTAAAAAATAAATAAATAAAATCCTTTGTTTTCTTTTTTGTTCTTTACACCTTTATCCTATTGTTTGACACCTTTTAAGTCGTACTGGAAATTTTGGTGCAATAAAATCCACTTTGTAATTTTGTGTGATTCCCCGATTTTATAACAACAAAATCGTTTTTAAATTCGCATTACATTACATACTTTACGAAACAATATAGAAAAATTGTAAACGTTTACAAGTCTTGGTACTGGTGTGTTTCTATTTTGATGCAAATTAAATAACCACTAAACGTTTGCAGCAGTTTGGTTTATAATTCAAGTAAGTAGTTGCATTTTATAAAAAAACAAAATCCCTAAATTACCATTAGTTATTTAGTTGATTTTAAAAAATTCTCTTATCCCGCATTATCAGTAAAGTAATTACTAACCAGCAGCCAACAACACTTTAATTATAATGGAGAAACCACTCAGAATAAAATCAGCTGTTTATGAACATTTTATAATTACGGAAACGGATACTGGAAATTGTTTCGTATGTCAAGTAAAAGTAGACAAAGATGAAAACGAGGAAATCTGTGGAGCCAAAATTAGCGTATTCGCCGGTGAAAGTAGCAATGCGCCCAGTAGAACTGCGAATTTAAAACGCCATATATAGCATAATCATCCTAAAATTTTTATTACTCTTCTTGAAAAAAAAACTCAAAAAATAACCAAGCTGTAGAAAAAGCAAAACCACAGACAAGTCAAGCTCTTGTAACGAAGTTTTTTAAAAATCAGGCTATAACTTTTTCAATGACAGCTGACAAGTTTAAAACCTGTCTTACTGAAATGGTTTATAAAAATTCGGTCCCTTTAACATTTTTTACTACATCAGCTTTTCGTGGCTTGAATGGAGAAATGGCAGCAAAGCTTGGGATTTCATTAGAACGAGACAGCATCCAAAACTTGGTGATAGCTGAGGCTGAAGAGCTGAAGCAATCTCTTAAAAATGAGTTAGCCACTCGATTCATTTACCTTAAAGTTGATGCGTGTACGCGCCACCGAGTTAACTATTTCGCTATTAATGTTCGATTTGTAAACGCTGAAAAGGAAATGGTCACGCCGACTCTAGCTGTAAAGGATACTGACGCACAGCACACAAGTATAAATCTAAAGGAAATAATAATGGAAGTGCTAACCGAATTTGGTATTAAAAAGGAACAAGTTCTAAGCATGGTAACTGATAACGCTACTAACATGCTGAGCACAGTTCAGAAGCTAAATTCCGACGAAGACGAAGTAACTGTTGAGGATAATTTCGAGAATCAAACTGAAAATGAAGCCGTTTCAGATGAAAATAATTCGTTCGTAGACACTGCAGTAAGTGTAGCCAAAATTCACCGCACATGCGATGCGCCGAACATACGCTTCAATTGGCTATCCGTGACGGATTGAAACAAAAGCAGTCATCCAAACTACTTAGCAGGATACGGGTGGTGGTAGTTGCCGCTAGAGCTCCGAAAGCCATCCTTAAAAGACGTGCTGGAAAAGGAGCCATATTGGATCAGGCAACGCGATGGGGTAGTACTTATATTATGGTGCAACGAATGCTTGAATTAAAATTTTATCTCAATGATATGGCCAACCCAGCAGTGACAATGTCGGAAACTCCATGGGACCAAGTGAAGAACATAGAATCTCTGCTACGGCACCCGTTCTTAGTTACAAAAAGACTTCAATCAGCAGACTTGACCGTCGGTCAATTTTATAAAGAATGGCGTAGCGTAATTTTTCACTTAGGAAAAATCTCAAATATCCTTGCAACAGAAATAAAATCGTCGTTAATGCGTAGAGAAATCCTTCTGCTTGATAACGAAATATAATTGGCGGGAATTTATGTCGACCCCAAGGTTAGAATTTTATTAAGTGATGATCAACAAAATAGAGGCAAAACGGCGTTATATAATTTGGCAATCCGTTTAAAAGGTTTCTTAGATATTACCGAAAAAGATCACAGTTATAGTAACCAGCCGTCATCTTCATCTATCAACCACCAGGAAAATCCAGTTGAAGAAGTCGAAGAAAAAGATGAATTCGAGAAATTTCTAGATGACCAAGAGATCGAAACGACTTCGATTGGACACCGCAGACGATAGTATAGAACTTACACAATTGCAAAACTTCAGGATTGATTTTTTTGATGCCTTGGAGAAACTAGAAAAAATTAACAGAAGTACAAGTCTCAGTGTTCTTGAGGCCAATTTACAGTATCCTGAAATAATACAGGAAGCGGTTCTGTTGGTCACAGCGTTACCACCAACTCAAGTAAGCGTGGAACGCTTGTTTTCTGCATTGAAAATTATTAAATCGGATCTAAGAGTTTCTATAAAGAATGATCTACTCGAGGCTATTTTAATTTTACGAACAAATTCTTAGTTAATTAATTTGTCGAAATTTTTTATTTTTATTTTATTTCTTTAATTCGGGTTTTAATTTTTGTTTTGTTGTAATTGAAATGAATTTGTAATTCCGATGAATAAATAATTTGAATACGAGTAGTATTGTTGAATTTTATAATTTAATATTTTGATTAAATATAGAAGTTGGAGTCAGAGTTGGAGTCGGAGTCGGATATGCAATTTATAACACATCGGAGTCGGAGTCGAAGAATTATTTTACCGACTCCGCAGCCCTGGTTATTAATTATTATAATAATATGCCGTTGTTGGCTCGTGTCAACAATCCTACTCCATCGATTTGTATTAGGAGCCAGCTCAGTATTAAAATGTTATAAAGAACCAGAAAATGTCACATCGAGTTTTACGTCCTATTAGCCATCACAGGTTAAAAAGAAAACAAAAAAAAGACTGTCGTTAAACTTCCAAGCAGTCGTAAATCGAATGTGCAAGTTTCGTTTGCGAATGAGATTAGCCAACAACCTGTCAATTTTATGTGTATATGCAACCATTGGTGTAAGCCCATCCCCAGCTAAACCCAAATTAATACTCAAGACTCATCGGGTTGTCCAAGGTTTAAGATTGTATAAAAACCTAGTTCGAAGGCTGTGACCACTACATGTTCATTGGAAGTTTTTATATAAGTCGGAGAGGACAAAGCGAATCTCATGTGCGAGTTTCATAAACGAAAATAGTAATCAAATTACCAGTCTAATAAATTGGACTCTGTTTTGGAATTATAGAGAAACTCGGTTGTTGATTACAAACTCACACTATATAATTAAACATAAGCCCAAAAATGATTGATTTGATGAGTTTCGTCTGGATGTTGAGAGATTAAATATATCTTACAATGAAGCTCAATCTCGGTTTACAATCGAAAAACAAGTAGAGCTGTTCTTTCACGACGACATCTAAACGAATTTCCGAGGAGCATGAACAGTTAAACATAAGTTACTGGATTGCATCAAACCCCTGAAAACCTCGATTAACTATACGATTTGGTACAAGGATAGAATTGGTATGGTGTAATTCAATTGGTTATGCATGAAGAATGGAATGACTCCTTCGATGGAGGAATTTATCGATGACTAATAAGTTGTAGGTTTATTTCACACAAGAACGTTTTGCGACAACTAAACAGTTCATGTTGTAGCCTACTGGTTAAACTTAATTTTTAGTAAGTTTCTGTTGACTATCTCGAGCTTAAGCAAAATATTAGTTATCATGAAGTCATGTTAATGTTTGATTTCCTTCACTTACACTAGTTATTTACTACTCGTATGATCTATTAGAATGTCACCGATTGAATAAAGAATATAATTTTAAGGGTTAAGAATTTTTCGTTAAGCATTCAAGGCAGTTTACATTCGAAATATCAAGCGTAGGTTAAAACACAAGAAGAGTTCTTGGTGACCTGTCTTTCGACACCACCACCGCAAAACATGATTGTGCATTCTCGGAAAACAATGTATAACAAAACACTGCACCGGCAAGATAAGAAAGAAATAAAAGATCTCAAACTCGCATTTCTTACAAAAATCAATGCAAAACTGCTTGGATAGTTTCTTGTGGAAAGATGTACTGATATAAATTACGAAACTATTAAACGCAAAAAATATTATATTTATACACATACGTAATATTAAAGCGCACTTAAATAAAATAAGAAAAACATTAAAATATTCCCAGAACCACTTAATAATAAAAAGTACTTCAACAATTATAACTTTTAACAAATAGTTAGCATTTCGGTCTCTCTTTACATGATTTCACTCTCTTATTGTTTCTCAGTATATATTATTGTTAAAAATAAATATTTTTAAGAAACAGACAGTTTCTAATTATTTTCATATCCACTTAACCTCATTTTTTTTTATTTTTCATCATTTTCCAGTATATATAATGTACACAGTAGTTTTTCTTTTTCTTTATGTACGCCATGTATACACACACCACACATACACAATAAAATAGAGTCAGAACCGAGAGAAAAACAGAATGGAAAATGAAAATGAAACAAACATGTAATATAACGAGCATTACACAAACAAAATTCATTCTTATTTCGAAAAATAAAAGGAAACGTGATTTACTGATGTCTTAATTTTCATTTCTATATAACAAAAAAATAAAAGACGAAAAGAAAATTTTTTTTCTTAAGATTTTTTTCATTTTTATCTCAACTTGAACACAACAATAATAATAATGATAGTAGTAATAATAAGAAAACAACGGGATACTTAGTGTACATACTCGTATACAAACGAATTTTTCTTTTTATTTTGCTGTTCTTAACATTTTTCTTCCAAAAACCGACATTATATCCCATGTTATATGTTTAGGATCTCACCACATATCTCATAAATACAGTGCGTTATTTGGATATTGATCGATTTTCTGTTTTTTTTTCTCCACGTCTATATTGTTATTAATGGCAAAGAGGTTGTTTTTCTTACATATATGTACGGTTGAATATAATCCAATTGAGAAAAGTGTTGTGTATTGAACGTAGGAGGATGACGCCAATTAAATTAAATTTAATTCCGGCGGTTATGGAATTTTGTGTCTTGTACTATATAAATAATAACATATATACAGTGAAAGCATTTCCTTTCGGTGTCTGGCACGACACATGAAATTATAAACAATCGTGTTATAAACTTTATTGAAATTTCTAAACACACACAACGTATGGAAACGTGTTCTTACATTACTAATATATTTTTTTTCACTTAAATTAAGTGAAATATATTCAGTCGTATGCAGGATTGATTATAAAAAATAATCCATACATTAAGAATCTACATTGAATAAAGTTAATTGAGTTGAATTAAACGAAGCATTCATTTGAGATGAATCTGAATTTAGGTAACCCACTAAATACCAAAGATCAACTTATACAATTCTAAAAATTAATATTATTTCATAGAAGTTAAAATAATTCAGTGTTTCACAGAATTTACTTACCAAATAAAAGTGTGCTTATCAGCGATTAGATAAAAAGTAATCTTTCCTTTTCCATAACAATGCTTTTGGAAGTTTTAACCAAAACCAAAATAATTTCAAAGACATTGTTGCCAATAAGTTGAAAAATAGCTGGAACTTATTTTTCACTAAGAACACGCCATACCATTACTTAAGCGAAGTGAACCGAATCTTTTGTTAAATTTCACTAAGAAATCTACCGATCGCTAGAAACATTTAAGAAAAAATGTTATCACCGTACCAACACGAATTTCTTCCAATAAAAACTTTATGAACTTTTACCAACTGTACAATCGGCCTCAACGTTATTGCAAATCATAAACAAATAATAGCTACATCGAGCGGGACGCGGGTTTTCAATTTTGGTTCATGGATTTTTACGATATTTAGCACTAATGTTAGTGAGGTTATCAAATACAGTAAAACCTGTAAAGTCAGACAACTTTTACCGAGAAAATTATATTACAAAAATACCTTTATAACGTGGACACCTGTGTAACTTGTAAGTTGGACACTATTCTATTGCTCGAAAGAACAATTTTCATTTAAAAAATACTTACGTAAGTTGGACAAAAAAAAAACATATACAAATCAAGTTATAGCAAGCCTTGCTATACTGTGATACATATTTATATGCACATACTATTACATTTTTACTTTTTTTTATTTTTTTAGTACATACATATATATTATACATTTTACATACATCCATTCATATTTCTGAGGAGAAATGCGAAAAAAAGAAAGACGATATACTTTGACTCTGTTTCGCAGCAACAAATTATGTAGATTACTGAGCATTTTGATCCTGTTTTACTGTTCATATATTTAGTACGTGTGGTGACACTGTTCAAAGTTAGTGACTTTCAAGCAAGCAAGGGATGGCTTGAATCATTCAAAAACAGACATATTATTGTTTTTCGGTCTTTTTCGGGTAATTCGGCCAATGTAAATTATGAAGTTGCGAAATCTTGGGTTCAATACTTTTGGACATTTTGAAGTAATATTCCAGAAAATCAATTCAATGCTGACTAAATAGGTTTATTTTACCGACAGCTACCTTTCAAATCTTACGCCATTAAAGGAGAGAAGAGTAAAGATATAAAGCTTGCTAAGGAGCGTTTAAGCGGACTATTTTGTCAGTTCAACCGGCGAAGAATTAAAACCACTTGTAATTGGCCATTCAAAAAACCCGAGAACGTTTTAAAAAAATAACATAAAGATGGACAATTTTAAAGATCCGATCACGACCAAGAATCATATCAATAATCTATCACGGATCAACAATCAACACAATTTTAATTAATTTCCATGAAAATTAAAATAAAAAACTGTATGTGTAACGAACGAGACACAAATTTCTTAACTAGATGCCGGCAGGGTTTGGCGTAGAAACTTTGCAGACTTTTTTGCCTCTGTTATCCATGTATTATATTGTATTATAACGGGATGTGGTTTTAATACGTAAAAATTGTCTATAAGTGGACTCATACCTGGTGGTTTGTCTGAATAAGGCACTTGCTTCTTAAATAGACAAATTGCGTCTAGCAATAATGAGATTGAGCAAGAACAGGTCTGTGATTCTTGAATAAGTTCCTCTGAATATTGGGATTTTCCGAAAGTTAATAAGTTGGTCAATCTTTTTGGAACCACGAATGTCCAACTTAGTTAGGTTGTACTGTAACACAATACACTAAAGCCTCGAGTTGCGTCGGTTCGACTTGCACTGTTTCGACTTCCGTCTCGAAATAAATTAATACCTAAGTTTTCATTTCCGTCGTATTTTGAACGCAACTCGAATTTAGTTTTTACATTTCAACGTTAAACATCGAAAGTTTCAGTTTTCGATAGTATCGATTAAATATCAAAAACCTATCGATAATATATCAATACTATCGATAGTTCTGAAATTGTATGGTTACAGTTTAATAAAACATTATTTTATGTATGTTATTTCATTTTTTATATTTTTTTTAAAATTTAAATTTATTCATTAGAATAAGAATTTGTTTAGTAAATTTATCATGTTAGTTATTCATTTAACTTTTTCTCTTTTAACCTATTTCGACGTTTAATAATGATTTGCCCAGCTTTTGAAAAAAGCCTCTCTGAAGGCACGGATATTGCTGAAATACAGAGATGTATTTCTGCAACTTCTTTAAGTGTTCGATCTCTTCCAGAATACGAAGGGACACTTATTTTTATCAAAACCAAGTTTTTCTGAATAATGCCTGATGTCTATAATCGAGTCACCCAACGGCGAAGCTTTTTCTGATGTTGATTTCCACTTGACGTTGATGGTGCTGCAGCATTCTCATCAATTGCATCTTCTGAAAAGTACTGTTTTGGGTTGGTGGTTAAATAGGTTCCATAAGCCTTCTGCTCTGCAGAAAGATTATTGTTCTGCTCGTTTTCTTGGTCACTAGTTTCAGAACATCTTTTTTTGAACCTAGGGTCGAGAAAAGTAGCGAGTACTGTTAGGGTTGTGCTTTCGTATGATTTAGATAGAATAGCAATGCTTTAAATGACATATCAGCATCAACAACTGTTAAGTGTTTTAGTCGATGTGGTTTTACAAATGTTTCAACATACGAACCAGACATCGAGAGTGAAACTAACCAGGCTGTTATCGATTTTGAAAGCTGCTACGATACACTACCTAATTAAAGAAAATATCGCAACCCCAACTCATAGTTTAGATTGGGATGACAACATCATTAAGAGGTCATAAAGAGATACTGTTAGGGTTGTGCTTTTGTATGATTTAAGCCTGGTGACAAAAAATTCATTCAAACGTTATATTATCAATCGTGCTGCATCTGTATTTAACCCTTTTTTATGTTTGCTAATCTAGTTTTGATGCCACGAATTAATGATAAGATCAATGGTAATGCTATTCAATTTTCTCCTTTAATTTTAGTTGTTGCTTATTCAAAAGGCTCCAAAATCTGGATTATTTCCTGAATTATTAAATATTAATTAGCGTTGATTCCAGGTGGAGTTTGTTTACAATCCGTTTGATCATGCGGAGAATTGGTGTAATGTGCTATAGAAAAATTGTATTTAGGTTTCGAGTTGCGTTGTTTTGAGTTGCGTCGCATTTTTCTGGAAAGCATTAGCGACGCAACTCGAAGCTCTACTGCACTACAAGCTTAATGTATTCATCATAAATATATATCTGAAAGTATTGTATAAATATCTGAAATGTTGGAATATATTCAACCTTTTGAATTAGATACTATGTGTTTCATGTAAAATCACTGATATTAAAAAGCACACTATAATCTGTGATCTAAAAATAATGAGAAACTGTTTTTATTCACCTATGGTCAAATCCATATTAAACGGATTAGATTTGCCCTTCTTTGTTCTAATATGTACATTCGTATGTCCAAATAAACGTAACCTATATATATGGATAAGCTCATACAGTAAATATCCAATTATAACATATAGTTTACGAAGAAGAGAGCCAAAAGCATTTACAACTAACAACAAATCCAAATGAGCAAAGATAAGCAGATAAAAAGAAAAGAACATTAATTTTCCTTTTAATTGAGTTTAATTATACTTTAATCCCTTAATTTAGTATTTTAAAATTACACCTTCGTATACCACATATATCAGAATATATGTATACGTAAGTACATACTCCAATAAAGTAGAGAGTTTATAATATTTAGAAGAAAATTGTTTGATAATAGATTAAACGATAATCACAAAAAATCGAGATAAATTACATCTAAAATCCTAATTTTTTAATTCACTTGGAAAAATTTAAACACTTCCAATTTTTATAGGGTACTTTTCGATATTCCGGTTGAAAAACTTTCGGATGGTGTTAAGGTCTAAGGTAAAACCAAAAATATATCAGTATCAGTTATGTTAAAACATAAATATGACGTAGGCACGACAGAACGTATTCACACAGAATATTACAATTTACTCACACTCTATATGTGGTACATACATATATCGTAATCCCAAAATTAGATACCATGAAAACAATCAAAATACTTCAATATCCTTTTTAACGCTTTTTTACGGTTATATGTTATAAGAAACAGTGAGGCAAAAAGACATAGAGGGATCCGTTAAATACATATATTATATAATTGTGTTATCCAACATAAATTTGATACAATAGAATTCCTCTTATTCCATTCTTATATAATGTACTGTACATATTTCTTGTGTTAAATGTGTTCAAGAAAATAAATGTAAAATGAAAGCTATATCCATTAGTATTAAAATAAGAACGAACGAATATAAGATAAAAAAAAATCGAAATAAAGAAAATATCCGCCTTCTTCAAATTTTCGGTGTTATTTAGTATTCTTGAACGATAAAATGTTGTATTTGAATTCGAAATTTCCGTTTTTATTTTCACATCCTTAAATCCATGTATCGTAATGTACGTTTTTGGGTATATATGTATAACAATAATATTGCAATATATTATAGAGCTAGTTAAAATACATTCAATAAATTTTCTAATTGATTGAAGATGAATTTCCTTACAATATGAAAAAAAAAAATTGTACCTTAAAAAAAATAATGATCCTTCCGGCAGGATGACACGACGTTCCGACGGCACTAATGGTGTGCCATTATGATACCATGATATTTCGGGTTGCGGTCGACCAGCTGCTTTACAATTCAATGTCAGCGGTTCTTCTCGTGCTGCAATTGCATCAGCAGGATGTTCTAATATTCGAGGTCGCTGTTGTGCTTTAATATAAAAGAAAAAAAATCAATTAATTATATGCATTAAATTATTTAATTGGTTATATGAATGCATGTCAAGTTTTCAACTACTTCTCAAGGAGTAGTATTGTATTGGAACAATAGTAGTGATGTATAAAAAAGTATTTTACAATGGGCATGTTATGAATGTTAGTGAAGACGTGGTCTAAAACGAATTTCTTAACTAAATTCGATTTTGATTACGAACCACCTCCTCATACTGTTGCAAGCAAAATGACAAATCACTCTCTACGCCGTAGAGACATCATCGTCGATAACGACCTCTTCGCCTACCGAAAGGTGGCTATCTCTCTCCCTCTCTCTCTCTCTTCTAAGGTCGTTGCATCATTCGATTCGGATCAGCACGCAGAACGTGACTGAGCCAGCGTACTCGCGGTCCATTGATTTCATTCACAATATCAGTAATTCTCATTAAATATCAATGTCGCGTTTTGGACCATATATCACAAGCATGATTCTTCTCTCGAATGTAAGAAGTCATCTCTCGTACTCATCCGTCAAGGCCCAACTCTCACATCCATACATGACAACGGGTCTGCTCAACACTCTGTACAATTTCAGCTTATCCACATTTGCAAGATATTTTGATTTCAGCAGTGGACATATAGAGAACCTTGATATCCTCTCCCACAGTGTTATCGTGAGTAATGAGAGAACAAAGATACTTGAATCTCATCACTTTTTTAAACGTGTTGGTTACCACTATTGAAATCAATTGCGTCAGATCAGATATTTCGTTGACCCGTTTCGTTTAGCGGATCATGTATATCTTCCACTCCGTTGCCATTTAATCCAATCACGCAGATATCATCTGCATATGTCAAAAACTAATTGGATTGTTGGAATTAGATTTTATCAGAATAAGATATTTTACTTAATCCATAATTTCCATCATGACATTAAAACATAATGGGGACCGCGCATCTTTTTGTCGAACACAAAAATTAATTGCCAAAGTTCTCGATAGCCTGTTTTTAACTATGACACAGCATTGTGATATTTACGTATTTTTTATATATTCCTAAATATTCAAGCGCATACGATAGTCTCTTTCGATTGATTGTGTCATGGGCTTGCTTGAAATTTAGGAATAGCTATAGTGCACATCGCGAGATGTTTCGTAGTACTTGGAAAGAATCATCTATAATTTCCTCCGCCAGAGGAGTAATTTTTCCCAAAATAATGTACGTCGGTAACTTATATGCTGTGCAAAGGACAGCTATACCTCGATAATTCTCGCATTTCAAGTGATCACCCTTATTGAATATTGGGCATACCGCGGCCACTTTCCATTCGACAAGCATAACTTTCATCATACCAAACGAATAAGGTCGAAAAGACAGTTCCACAAAGTTTGCCCTTCATATATCAAGAGCTCTGAATTAATGCAATCAACTCTAGGTGAACGATTTTTCTTTAATCTCTGCATGACCATGGTGAACTCCTCTTAGGATGGATCTCCAAAATGAACATCTCTGCGGTCTGTATTTGAGAGTATTCAAATGCAGCTTGTGATACATGTGGAACATTAAGTAAGGCAGAAAAATACGCCATGTATCGAGTACCACTTCGACGTTAACACATAGGTTTCCATCCTGGTCCGAATGGCAGTTGCCCGAGATCTTAAGGTATGGTGCAATCCGGTGACTCCTTTTAAGAAACCTTTGCGAGAGGTGCTCATTGCTGAGTTGTTGTACACTTTAAACGTTAGCCTTCCACAATTCATGATTCTTCTGTCTACAAATTCGTTTAGCTGTCCTCCTAGCATGAACTGCTTTGTTTTTTCTTCGATTGTAGACCGACTCTGCACTTCATTATTGGCTATATTTATTTGCTGAACCGCAAGACGACACTCCTCATCAAACCAAACAATAATAGTTTAGTTTTTACTACCGAGATCTCCTGGGCGGCATCGACACCCAAGGTTTTCAACACTCCGCAAACACTGTTTACTTCTTCAGATTGGTAATTAGATCGCAAAATGCTCTTGCTGACAAGATCTTGATATTTTCGTTGTGTTTCTTCATTTATCAGACCTTCACAGGAGCATCGAGTGGTATATTCCCCTGTCCTCCCTAGCTTGTACGAAAACTTATATCGTAGCTATGTATAGTGACCCGATACTGGTCACAGCCTACGAATTTTTTCGCCGACTCGATAAGATCTCACGTCTTGCACAACCCGACCCGCCCTTTAGAAATCACATGGTCAATCTGATTTCGGAATGTTTTACGTGAATGTGCCCATGTTTCCAAATGGATCTTTTTATGAGGCAAGAAAGTACTTGCCACTTTGAAATCATGAGCGATCGCAAAGTTTTTCATTCTTTTTACATTTTTGGTCGAAGTTTCGTGTCGGGAGTACGAACCTATATTATAACATATGTCAGAATGATTTCTGCCAGCCGTAGCATTAAAGTCACCAATATAACATCGTGCTCAGGTATAGAGCCCATCAGATTATCCAAATTATTGTAAAATGAGTATCTTGGGGTTTGGTTTCAACAATGAGCGCATATGTGCATTATAAATTTGATAATGTTATAATTTGTTCAGGTATAAGACAACTTTAAGTAACATTGTGCTTTAAACAAATTGAACGTGAACAATTTTAAAATTAATATTTAATTAAATAATACAAATAAAATTGTCATGTTAAAATATTTAAAAATTTTCATATTTAATTTTTTTGTGTCGTAAACAATTTGATATTACATTATTTGACATTAACATGTTTTTCTAAAATATTTTTCAGAAAATATTTTGACAAAAGAAACATTCTTAGATGAAATTTTTATGGTGATAAGTATATTATTATCGATATTGCTGTGAAACACAGTACGAACGGAGTCCACCATCACGTAAATCTACTTTTAGGTTTTCTACAAAATATAGGCTGCACTTTAAGGTTAATGATCCTATTCTAATTCTATAATAAACTAAGAACAAATTTAAGGCACCTTAATAGCAGTAGCATTTTCCAATTACAGTCATGTTCCAGTATAGTTAATTCATTTTGGTTATAAATTTTTCATCACGTTCAATCTTAAAAAATTTAATAAAAAATATTTTGTATATTGCGCGATGTAAAACAACAAATTCCACTTCAATTATATATAATATTCGAAAAATATATACATATATACACAATATACACAATAACTAAATACAACAACAAAGCAGCATTCATTTACTTTTAAAATATTCATACCTTACGTATACAACAATTGTACGAGTACATTATACAGAAGGTCTCCCTCGCAATTCCCCGATCTATCAATTTATACATATAAATTCCTATTCATTATTAATCAAACTGCAAAAACCTTTTAAACTTCCATCAGAGACTTGAACCCGAATACAACAAGAATTTTTTTTTTTATTTAAGAAAATATAATTATTAAAGTATCACGAAATTTTGATAAAAATTAATGTATTCAAGTGAATTATACTTTGTATACAGACTTTTAGAACAGGAGCAGAAGATATTGTATAATAACAACAGCAAAATTATCATTACCATATCTTGGGTATACTTGGATATACTTATATATAAGAAATTTCCCAAAAAAAAAAAATACAAAAATAAAAACAAAACAACACACGATAAGAAAATCAATTTTCTTAATTGATTATCCAACAAATAATGATGATAATATGATGAAAAAAAAAATTCGACTCTTAAGTAACCACAAAATTGTACTCAACCTCTCAAATCGTTGTCTCCGTCATCGTCGTAAATATAATATAATAATTTTTGTACATTTCCATCTTGGTTTCTTCTTTTCAACGTAATTCAATCACTTAGCATTCAAATCATTCATGTACAAAATAAAAATTCAATTAGATTTTATCTGCAAAATGAAAATTGAGCACAAACGAAGCATCAATAAGATGAAAATGTGTATGGTGGGTTCAATCAATTACAGCTCTGTGTATATCAATGCGTGTGTATATGCTCGAATGTACGATGTACATATTATAATACAGAGGGACATACAATATAGTTGGAGTTAGTTGCTAAATTGAAATAGGATAGTGGTGAATTCGAGAATTGAATGAATACATTTTTTGATCACACAACAAACCAATTTCTATTCGTATTTGTTACTTAAATTGTATACGACAGATGCAAACAGTTTTTCTACCGCAAAATTGTTGTTATAACGAATGGATGAAATCTGATAAATATTTGCAGATCCAAAAAGGTAAATGACAATACAGAAGGAGACACAAAACACAATTTTTAATGCATTTTTTGATCATCGAAACAATAGTTGTATAGTCATGAAACACGTAACGTTCACCAATCATCTACACCCTACATATATGTTCACATTAAACTAAAGATCATAAATAATATCGAAACTACGAAGCAGATATAAAATATTTATTTTAGGAATGGACATTTAACAAATATTACTAATCAATTATCCAACATATAAATTTATCATCATCAACATTATATATGATTCGACCCCATATTTCCTCCCCATTCTTTTCGATAGTTGTCCATATCCACTTTATCTTTTATTAGCGTTATTATTGTTTTGTCATATCACCAATCATAATAATCTTATTTGTATAATTCTATGTGCTTGTACGTAAGTGTATATTAGAGATAATACCTACATTATCCTCTTATAGTGGTCTTCATATAAAATATGTATGTACATATGTAGTGGATGATTCAAATTTAAGTATGTATATATTTTATGTCATTCGAATTGTAATTGCACAAAATAGGTGATACTAATCTTAGTACAGAACAGCCATCAAGAGATTTAATCGAAAGCTTTAAATATTATAAACTGTTGTATGCAAAATTTTAAGTCTTTAAAAAACTACAAATAGTTAATCTTCTTGTATTAAAGAGAGAGATACTTAAATATTTTCCATCCTATATCATAAAATAATTTGTCAATTATTACAGGGTGGTTCTTTTTTAGTATGAATTTAAGTACTTAAATCTATTCTAAAAAATGCTTTGACATATGGAAAGTTAAAAATATCTCATTTATTTACCATGAAGTCGCTAACAAAACAATGATGAACCTCATTTGGCATGCAATAAGCAAAACACTATTTAATCATATTCATCCAGTTCGTAGTCCTGATGCAGTTGCAGCTGATAGTGAAAGTGTTCGTAATGAACGAAGAACATGAAGAACGTTTTCGTAACAAGATGACTGGTTTTTAGGATAAGGTATATATGCTTTCAATTCAATAATCTAAAGCCAATATATGATCTGATATTAAGCTCTTTGACCCGCTTTTATATACATTTCGATGTTCAGATGCGCAAGTGAAGTCGTGGTCGGCTTATGAACGCTTTTGTTTTTCATACATAAATGCGTTAGAACTGCCTTTTATTATCAATAAAAAGTGTTGATTTTTTACCCCAAAATGAGTGTTTTATTAAAAAGAAAAAGTACTATTAGTCACCCTGTATATTAATAAATAAGATTTCAAATCTAGAACGTGTCTATTTTAAAATATTTATAATATTTAAATTTTAAAAGCACCACTTTGAATAAAGTTGACCAGGTTGGTCAAAAATATGATAAAACAGATGAATAACTTCACGTCGTATATTGTAACAGATAAAAAAGACAATAATATCTTCCATCTCGCTTTTACCAGTCAAAATTTTATACTGTTTGTTATATTTCAAGCTAAAATTGTTTCCAATGTCATTATTTAAGTTGTATTCATAAGCTTTTCATATTAGAAAATTTTTATCACTACCTATTCCACCACTTCATATAAAAATTGATTTAATTACTTTTGAGATTATGTAGAAACGTCAATTTATCACTCTTAACTATTTATTTCTCCTTAAAATTCATTATTTCCCCTTTTAAATTTATTCCGCAGGGTTGTGTTTGTAGACTTATTTTATTTTTTCTATATCACGAAAAAAGTCTCCAACCGTGATATAAAAGTATGATAAAGTCCAACAAACGACCACCCAGTTCAGTTGATCTATCATATCATATACCAATTATAAGAAAGGTTGAAAATTTTCAGAGAAACTAATGGACTCGTTTTAATCGTGACATATTTCGTTTCAATTATTTTTATATTTAATTACTCAATTATTATATATAAACTTGCAAAAATGCTATTTCGAAAATATGCTAATTTTCAAATCTAATAATAAACGCTGAAAAGTTCGAGTGGTATGTACTTAAAATATGTTTTGTTTATAATTGTTTTGTTGGAAAAAAGAATATTATAAGAAAAACCAAGGTCAATTTCATAGTTTTGAAACATCTGATCCAAGTGGATTTTCATTTTATTTACTTTAGGTTTTTAAATATTATGATAATGGTATGGTTTTAAGTCTACATACATTATAATTTGATCTTTTGTTTTTAAATATTGAATAAATGGCTAAAATCAAAGCAATCCTGATTGATTCAAGCCTAAATGTTCAAAACTAGCTTTATTAAGTGTAACAAAAAATACAAAAATCAACGTCAATTTCATCGAAATGTATGAAAGGTAAGACTTTTAGCATGACTTTCTTCATAAAACGTACATTATTAAAGCATTAAATAAAGCTCATTTCAAAAACTGAGTATTCATTTAGGATTTATTAATAAAGATGGCTATTTAAACTTACAAATTCATTTTTTTTATTTTACACATTTTTCTTAAAATTATGCTGAAGATTGCGTTCTTCCCAGTATTTTTTTAATAGTGATTTGTAGTTATTTCAGATAATTTTCCGGATTTGTGAATTTCGTTGTGTTAAATACTTTTTCATTACGCCTTCTGTTTACATGGCTGATTATTGGAAATTGTTCATCATTTTGAATGTAACCTAATTGATCCAAAAGTAAAAAAGATTCTGATCGAGGAATATTATTTGGTTGAATTCTGTTTTTAATTATCATAAGTGGGTTAGTTTCCAGTTGATCTATGTATATGTTCTCGTATTAACTGGGACATGTCTATATAAATTCTCTGGGCCTTGAATTGCGAATATTGTTTTTTATTAAATATGTAGAGTAGATATTCCGTATCGTGTTTTTGTGGAATACTCCTCTACAATGCCGTATAAATTTTCTTTCGAATATTCTTAACTTTTCGTAACACCTTGGATTGGTAACTTGGGCATCCGTATGTTAGTATCAGCCTTATTAAAGTTGGATAACAAGGCATCTCTGACTTTATTTATTTGTTCATTGATGCGCTTATTTAGGTAACATAACTCTTAGATATTTCACCAATAGTGACGTTTATTTGTTTGTATTTTACTATTTATTTTTATTGTGAAATTTTTCCAGTTTTTTCGTGTATCGGTTGCATTTGTTATCGGTTTATGGAATAGAATCGTTTCACTTTTATTTCGTTAACCTTATAAAATTGACTACAGTTTGTAAATTTTCTTAAATCTCGTTAGTTTTTGGTTTCGCACAATACACAACCATGTCATCTACGTATGCAATTGTTTGAAATGTTGTAAAACATCTCGTGCAGTATTCTTATAATGTTAGTGTGAAATTTCACTTTTTTTTAGCTTGTGTAACAATTCTTCTCCATATCGATTAAAACTACTCCAGTATATACTTTGTTGTTTAGTTTGTCTGAGGTGAGTTTGGTGATTGCATGAATCGTGGAGTGGCCATGTCTAAACCAGAACTGGTTGTCTGACGTTTTCCTGTATTTTATTCCAAATCTCATATATTTTCTGGTGTTAGATATGAAACTTATCGGTGTATAGTTGTCCGGATTTGACTGATTTTTTTTACATAATTGGGAAAATCCTGGCTATTTTTCAACAGTTGGGAAACGACATATTATTATTATTATTTATTAAGAGTACACACAGTTCTGCTTGTAAATTATCTGTTAGATGTTTTAGTACTATTTTGGGGATTTCATCTAGACCATATGATTTTTTGTTGTTGCCACATTTAAGTATTTCTTTTAGTTCTGTTACTGTGGTAAAATAGTTTGGTTCTATCAGATGGTTGTTTGGACCACTGGCTTTGTTTGTTCGACTGAATTGTACTTTTGGGTTATGGTGATTTTTATCACATTAAATTGTGATTTTAGTAAGGAAATGGTTTCTCGTATAAGGTTTTCGTGTGATTTTTTCCCCAGAGTTGCATTTGTTAGTACATTGAGGTTTTGTAGTTTATCGTGACATTTATATAATGTACCGACTTTGTGTAGGCTCGTCCAGTCTATGTTTATTGTCGCCATATTAATGACTTCGTTTTCCATGATTTTCTAAATTGTTCAATCCGTCTGTCTGTTTTGGGTCGGTAGATTAGTTTAGATGTTCAGACATTTTTGTTCCAGGCTTTATTTTTTCCAGTTATTCTTTCCAATATTAGGCTTCGAGTTTTATATTTTGTATGATTAATTCATTTGTTCTTTTTATTTCCGTTTTAATTGAGTTAATCCTTTGATTAGTTTGGCTGTCGTGAGACTTACAATTTCTCTTGATATACGTTTAATGCATCTGACTAATCGACGTTTATGTTTATATAAGTTTTCGATTCTTTTATTTGTGAAACAATTCATGTTATTCTTCTGCCTGATTTTTGTTGAGCTGGTTTTCATATACTGTTGGTATCAGTCCGGTAAAAGTCGTGATGTATCACTGTAGTTCTGTGTCATTAAGATTTCTCTCAGTTGGAATTATTACTTAATCAATTGGAATAGTATATTCAGCTTCCGTATTATAGTATTTGGTGTTGATCTCAAAACTGCAAATAAGTCTCTAAGGCTAAAGATTAAGTATAAAAATCCATAATGCCAGCGCCAGAATTCTTAAAGTTGCACATGGTGCATTCGTTCAATCGATGACTGTTATAACTCGAGTACCAATCCATCATTTCGTACAAACATGCACACCATCGAAACATTTGTAATATGGACTATTAAAGAAGACGAATATTACTTTGGTACAGTTAAACTTATAAAAGAAAAAATATTTAAAGCATCCGAGGCAAAAACTTTTATAACGCTGGAAAAAGCTTAATAAAGGCTTCCACATTTAATTGTATTCATTTTTTTCTGTACGAATGCACGAACGTGCCTTACACATGACTAGAATACATAGCGGCACTCCCAGCATAGTATCAGTAAACCATTAATCGATATGAATTCGAAGATGTCTAGATTCTTTTTGTATAAATAATTTGTGAAGAATAATTTCAAATTTTACTTTATAATATCTAGTAGCTGTTTTAACAATTCGGTACATTATGGATATCTTAGAAAAAACCTCACACCACTGGCAACCTGACAGAATATTTAGAACAAGTTTAGATTTTCGCTCTAACGTACGTAGCTATGCCTCACTGTGTACTTAAGATCTATCGAGCATTTGAGAAAATATTGTACTCCAAACACTGTGTAACAATCAATTAATTGCAAACATTAATTTACAAACATGTATATATATATATATATATATATATATATATATATATATATATATATATATATATATATATATATATATATATATATATATATATATGTACATATATTCCATAAAATAAACAAACGTCTATTATATATATGTGCATGTAAGTATATTGTATATTAAGTTTTAAATATATAGGCCAATTAAATAAAGGCTCGAAAACTACCTAATATTATCTTGTATATGTACCTATGTACATTATCTATCTCCAGTCAATTAACTTTATTATTTATGTATTTATATTTTTTGTATCCTAGCATAATGTCAATGCCATAAAAATATCAGTTTTATGTAATATTTATGCTTGCCCATATTTTTTGCCATTGATACTATCAATAAATATATGTATATAATATTGGAACTATAAAAAAAAACAAGAGAATCAGCAGCATAACAACCCACGCAAGCGGTGGTATTAGAGCACCGTTCGTACATATATCTAACAAGCATAAAAAAACATTATTTTTATCTGCTCCTGTCTTGTTGTTTTAATATGCGGTTATTGCAGATAAGGTAAAATTAGCAGACATAGCACAAAAAATACTAAAAACAACAATAGCGAACCCACAGAAAATGTATAAAACGTTTTTTGTTGTTGTACAAAAACTACGATAAATTACTTTGGCTCATTGTTTTTAAATTTAAATTTTAAGTTTCCTGAATATACGTGTCTATGTGTGTGTGTATTTGTATGAGTGTGTGCTAGCAGGAAACCAAGGAAAAAGGAAAAACCCTTATGTAGCAATTTATAATATTTTCGTACATTTTTTTAATTTATTTTAAGAGGACATCAGCTTTTTTGTGTACCATCTAGATTTACATTTTTCGTTTTACTAAAACACACACACAAACGCACACAAAATCAAAGTGATTGCCTTTTTTCCATCCCTCCTTACTTATCTAAATCTTGTTTAGAGTATTGTAAATTATTAAACATAATTTCAAGCACAACGACAGCAAAAACAACAACAAAAAATATATAAATGGAAGAAAGTCATAAGCTCAATCGATTTCATCTTTAGGAAGACGTGAGAAAATTTTATTTTTTCATCACGAAAAAGTTTGAGCAAAATAAGGGGAATGGAACTGGTGGAAAACTACAAGAATATTCTTAAATAATTGCACAGGGTGATTGATTCTATAACAGATTTTTTGTAAACAAGTGAAATTATTAATTTGTTCAGTTTACCCTGTATGTTAAATGCGGCGATCTAGAGCAGATCAAACTTAATTAGAATTTTATTAATTTGAAAAATTGAAAATTCTATAAAATTTATAAGTAAATAAAATTAAAAAAGGAAATGTACAATAGATTAAATTATCGTTTAAAAGTAATACACACAAAAAAAAATAGGAACGTTTTTCGTTTGGGGTCAGACACAGGAAAGATAACAACATAAAAGCTTAAAAATAACAAAATAATTAAAATATGTGGTGGCGGAATAATGGTGACATTCAGGGTGGTGGTATTCTTTATTATTTTGTGCAAATTTATTAAAAAAAATTTATTTATTCTGCAATGCGTGACTCTGCATAATTATTAAAATCAGGTTTTTCCACGTTTATTTTATCATTTTTTATTCGTTCGTTCTTTATATGTATATGTATGTAGTAGTTTTTCCACTTTTCCATCCTTTTGGTTAAAAATGAATTAAATAAATAAATAAAACGGCATAAAGTAATAATTTGTTCTACTACCTCCACTATACATACACATACATATATACAACCAAGTCAGGATATCATAAAGTGGAAATGCTCGTATACCCAAGTTGGAAAAACAAAAGATAATGTTATGTATTTGTGACTTTTTGATAAGTCGGGGAGGGATCAAAACAAAATGTAATGATGCCGTAAGAAGGGAACGGGATTTATTCGGGAATATCGTCGTCCCAACATCCTACTCATACAATGTTTTCTTCATACACTGTAAATTAGTTTTAATTATATTGTACAGGCTACCTGTTTTAATTTGAATATAGTGGATATTTAAATTTTTTACTGTTCTGCTGCAACTGTTTGTGTAAGAAAATTTTTGCCGTCGAGGTACAACCGTTTTTTTTCTTCGTTAAGTAAAAATTAATATAATTTCATTTTGTTTGGTATATACGAGGAGGTTTGATATTTCCATGGAAAGGAAAATATATATTACACAGATAGTTATCGAAAATGTAACATAAGAGCTTGTCAATTTATTTATACGGGGTAATTGAATTTTTTACTTATAACATTATACACAAAATGAAGTTATGCTATGTACGATATACGACATATGTTTTATATGTGTATTTCTGAATTACGTAATACTTATGTAGAAAATTCATTAGCAAACCGCCCACAAAATATCATGTAGATGAAAATATTCAAATTTATAATTTAAACATTATCCAATAAATAAAAACATATAACAGTGACATTAATGTTTCTTTTTAACTGTGAATATATTCTTAAATAATTATAAAAATTATTTTTCATAATTTTGTGTTGGTGTTCAGTTAAAGCGAAAATATTAGAAAATAATTGCTTATGTAGTAACAAATGACGTCAACAAAAATATTTTTGACAACGAATGTTTAAATCATATTTTGCTACTATATACGACTGTAAAGGTTGTCAAATCGGATACATCCAGTATACTTATTTTTAAATGGAACTGTTAATTATTATTGAAATTACCAACTTGTAATAAATGATAAAATAGATATGTTTAAAGATTATTTATGGATATGATCCAACACTGAATAAAAAGTTGTACCTCAATTCTAAAAAACGTCGACTTTGTTTCCTGGAATTGTAATTTACAGATCAGTCAAATTAATTATATTTTCATGAAGCTTATGAATGTATTTATATAATTTGAAGAAAACTGAGCATTAAAACCGGCCTAGCATTTCATAAGTAGAATGTTTTATACATTCCTTAAAGTAAGGCTAAAATAAACCGACTTATAATATTAAGGAATTCTCTTCTTTTTTTTTGATTAAATAAACTTTATAAAAAAATAAAATTGTTTTTATTTTAATAAGTTTGATGTGAATATACTCGTACCAAGAAATCAACCATTACATCGAAGAAACGAACCAACATGACATAGGAAGTAAAATGGTTTAAAATTGAGGCAAAAGACATTGATATTTAATTGATTTGGCTTTAATCAAATGACAAAATGCCTAAATTTCAAGAAATGTTTCTTTGAATTTAATTCAATGATCTACATACATATGACTTTCGACTTTAAATTCAATGCATCTTATGCTTAAAAGTGAGTACCATATGCTTAAATTTTAACCTGCATACTCTTTAAATTATGGTGCTATGTGACTTAATTTTATACCTGTAAATAAGCATCATTGTTATATCTGCCTTCATTAAATTAAGGGAGAAAAAACGTAGGGTCCAGATCAAGTTAGAAATTCATTAATAATAATTACAAAAACATTAAATTTAGGTTACATTTTTTCAGTGAATATGAAATACAAATGTTGGTATTCTCTGGTCCATTTGATAATTTTTGTAGGAATCTTTTCTGAGTCTTTCTGTTAATATCAATAATAACCAGTTGGATTTTCGTTTTTAGTTCAAGAATGCTTGTGATGTATAACTGTTTATCTTTCAATTCTAAACCCTCTATGCAAAGCTGTATGGCATCCCACAAAAGGTTTGCAGATTCATTGCTTAAATGATGGTTAATATTTGGTTATCTCTCAAACTTTGGTTATTTTGAAAACTTAACCGTAAATAATATAACAATATTTGAATTAATAACTTATATTAATAACTATATTATAACTTTGGGAAGAGTTTATGACAAACAACTATTCTAAATCATACATTTCCTTGTCCAGCAGCTTTAGTATTTTAACGACAATATAATCTAATCTCAGAAATATTCACTACTGTACTGTTATGTCACAGATATGCTATCAAATTAAAAACTTTCCACTTTACCAAAGAAGTTGATCCATTAACAAAATGATTCACACAATTTTAAAAATGATTGATGAAAAAAAATCACCAAGGTTATTAAGTGGATTTATGTCCGAATTTTTTCAGAATCTATCAGTTGAAATCTAATGAGTATAGACCATTAAATAAATTACGGAAAGAAATATCATTAAAATTATTTAATTATGTATTATACATCTTATACAATTTTAGATATGTCTATAATCATACAGTAGTTTTTAGTTAGTTGAAACAGAACATAAGATGTAGACAAAAACTAATGCGGACTCCTTTTATTAAAAATACTAACAAAGAAAGTCCTAAACAGATTATAAAGACTTTATTTGATGTCAAATACATTAGTTACCTTAGATACCTAAGCTACGTAAAGTATGTAAGATCTAATTGTTTTACAATCCAAAGTTATTTCAAAAAGTCGGATTGTCAATAGAGCACAACTTGTTTGTTCCGCACATCCTCCCGTATTACCATTCACATATCAAACATTGACTAAACCAAGATGCAAGTGTTCAAAAAGAATCCTTAAAAGCAAAAATTATATTACCAAAAAATGAACTCAAATAAAACTAATAGTTATACTTAAGAGGGCCCATCGTTCTAATTGATTCTGTAATCGAACAGACGTTAAATCAGATGAATTAACTGAGTCTGTAAAATCAATAAAATTAGCATTGGAAATTTCCCGCTTATAAAAATTTTCTATATAGTACAGATCTCTATATATAGTGATAGAAACGCTATTTCAAACTTTAGAAATTGAATTAATATTGCTGGATTATAAGAGCTTAACGTGATAAATCCTCTGAACACACATGTGAGTCATACTATAATAATAATACACTTGTCTCGATGTCGTTTAGGATATTTAAGGTGCCAGAAGTTTCTTTAACAGAAACTCAAAACTATTTCAGTTCACTCTGGAAAATTCGTTCACAGAGCTATAATGACCGCTTGTATCTCTGCATCGTTAGCGATTATCTTTTTATAGTTAAGGCAAACTATAAAAAGGAATTCGCGCTTTGCACCTTCAGTTTCACCGGCAGCTTCACCGTAAACCTATGCGTATTGACCGTTCCCCGTGTTACCCGTCCTGGCGTAAAAAATGGTGGTATTTTCTTCTTTAATTGTGCAGAACATTTATCATTTATTAGTCTTTAGAACACGCAGAGTTCTGCAACATCTCTGCGGTGCTGTAAGCTATCTAGATTTTTCGTAAGTTTGGAGTTTCGTATTATTCGGATGGCACGCCGTTGAACTCTATCCAGCAACCGGTTGCTAGATAATATTAATATACAATAGCAAAGTTGCTATTTTTGTGCCGCAACGTGCACTGATTTTAGCTCGTTAGGCTTTATTTTCAAATCACTGGTCCATTGGCTGATTTTAACGAGTGCTTGCTGTAAGTATTCGTATTTATTTCAATACTGCTGTATCATCCATTTTACCGATAGAAACAGTTCCTACCGTTACAACAAGGTTGATAGAAACAAGGTTGTTTTTACTGTCGGTATATCGGAAGTGTAAAGTAGATAGAGGATGGGCTCTTATACGCTATCTTGGAGGCACAAATGACATCCCTTTTACTATGGTATTTACTGATTTTTTTTAGTAAATTTAAAATTTATCAAAAATTATGTAAGAATAAATATAATTTGGAATCTGGCCAACAATGAGTTAGGTCACCTTAAAATTGATACATTTCGAAATACTTTCAAATACGTTAAACGTTTAATTTTTCAGTACAATAAACTAAATAAAAGTAATGCCTCATCTTCGTACAGAAGTGCCAAAATAGATAAAATATAAATTAGAGACTGTAAATTTCAATATGATTCGTGGTTAATTTACCACAACAGTCGAATAGGCAATGTAAACGTAGCTAACATTTGTCATTTGAGATGAGTCAGATTCACACCTCTAAAGTTAGCACCACTGTTTTGTTTGACAATCGATTTGACATTTGCTTTGTCATTAGTTTGAGTTGCCATTTCCTAATGAATAGATTCACGCCAGAGCAACACTTATTAAAATTTGTTTATCAAAATAACTGTTCTGTTCGCCAAACTCATTGTGCATTACGTTTATTTTAAGGTCGACATAATCGTCCGTCAAAAATATTAATCCAGTTAACCATGAATCATTTCTGCACCACGTATACTCTTAATGATAATAGGCATTCAGTAAGATACCAAACAATCGACGAACGCTATACAGCGTTACATTGATGAAAACCAAAATCATTCGATTCGACGTCGTTCTTAGCAACTGGAGATGTGTCCATACACCTTATGGAATATTTATCAAAGGATATTAATTTACGTGTTTATTAAATTTAACTTGTGCAGGAGTTAAAGCCATCATACCATCGCACATGTCGCTAATTCGGCCAACGGACTGAAGCACAAGTTGATATTGGTAGGTACAATAGTAAATGGAATAGTCAGATTTGGAGTGAAGATAATCCACCAGCCTTTACCGAAACATCATTACATCCGGAGAAAATCACTGTTAGGTGGCTGACATAAATCTTACTGATATATGCTTCCAACGGGATGGTGCTACATGCGACACGGCGCGGGAATTAATTAATTTACTCAAAAAACATTTGACAAAAGACTAATTTAATGGTGGTCTTGTTAATTGGCTACCGAGATCGTATAATCTATATTCATTAAATTATATTCTTTGAAGATACATGTTAAGTCATTTTTCGATAAACCGGAGACGCCGATAAACTGGAACACTTAGAACACAACATTCGTCGAGTTACTAGCGCGATGCGGCCTCAATTGCTGCAGAATGTGTGTGTGTAAATTGGGCATCCAGCTTGCGCCAATCACGGCCGAAATCATATTCAAGCAGTAATAGCATAAAATTCTATCCAATAACTGATATTCAAAATGAATTTATTTCTTTTAGGATATTGCCGTAATTTCTGATTAAACGATTCGATGAGAGTTAACACCGTGGTAATATATTATAATCAGTACTGCAATTATGATTACCCGGTTCTTTTTACAATGACTTATATAGCGTATAATTAGTGTTAAAGTAAATAAAATAATATACCTCTCAAATATAAGCAAACCCTTTCTTATATAATAAATTCATATTCACCCCGCGCATTAAAAAAAATATGTACATGATCTCTTCAATCCACCTGGATCAACTTAACTAAAGATTTCTTTTTTTTTGGTACTTCTCCTGAACAACAAATATGAGGAAGAATTTTTTTTTACTTTTTTTTTGTTGTTCCTGAAGTTATATATAAATTTAACATTTATTTTTTCGTTTTTGTTACTTGTTCTTCGGTTGGGATTTCTTCGGAACATATTTTTCTTTTGGGTTTTCCTTTTTTCTGTTGTTTTTAAATAAAAATTTATGGTACACAACATCTTGTTGTTGTATTATGGAAAAACTTTTTTTACGTTCGTTCGTTTTAAATTTATGTTTTGTATTTCTATTTATTTTATCCTGTTGTCATTATCGTTAGTCTTAATTTCGACTATATTTTTATTACAATACTTTTCGAATCTTCAAGTACATAAAATATAATACGAATGTATGTATATGAATGTGTGTTTGTAATAATAGATCTACTATATATGTACACTATAAGCTCTAGATGTTCGTTTTTTCTCAGCTAGTAAAATTTATTATCTTTTTCTCGGATTTTACCAACCTTGGTCGTCTCTGAATATTCTTTTCATTTCAATGTGGGTTAGTTAGTTTATTGTTCAGTCTAAAACATTTTACTTGATTCAACAACATAAGAATCAAGATAATTGTTATAGCTTTGGTAATTTAAAAAAACAAAAATAAATTGTACTAGTATAATAATAATAGTGGTTATAATCTTTATATAGGTAGTAATAATATAAATATATCTAAACAGCATAAAACGATATCCTTAAAATCAACGTATACTTGGGAGTGTAACAAATAAATACGAGATGCTAGAGCGAAAGAGAGGTGTGTTAAATTTTTTAATTTTATTTTTAAACCATTTGTTAAGGCTTGTGTTGGTGGCATATGTAGAATTTTTTAAGGATCCACATATATTTTTTCGTACCGTATATGAGTACGATACAGCACCTACATCATTTATTTTATTGGTCGATTAACCTTTTATTAAAATCCTGATTTATTTTTTTTGTACATATAAAGTACCAGTGATTTATATCGATATCGACCAATATATTTCTCGGTTATATTTTAATTGAAACACGGCGTTTTAATCTTTTAATACAAGAAATGAAGTATGCTAATATTGCCTATTATACGTAACAAGACTTGAAGGATTGTCATAAAATAGCCTACACAAATGTAATGAGCATAATTCTATTTTTGTTAAATACAAAATTATCCTCCCCCATTCATTCCAAGCTCTATATTTCGATCATGTTATATTTATCGAATTTTATCTTTCCCACAGATTATATTTTCAATTGTCTTCGTCAAGTAGATGGTACAAAACGAAAAAAAAAATCATCATCTTTAAGATACATAAATAAAAGTATATAAATATAGACAGAAAGTTATTGATGACATTAATGGGATGAGTGAATATATATTTTCTTGCAATAGGCATGGCATAAGGCGGCGGCAAATGATGATGATGATGATGATAAGTATAGGAAAAGTGTACCAAAATCGAACAGAACAAAAAAAACAACATTTATATATTATACCGTTGGGAAAAACAACATTGGTAAAATACAACACAACAAAAAAAATTAACATCAAGAGCAAACGCTAAGAAAAGAAAATCGAAAGAACGAACACAAAAAAAAAAAAAACCTAAAATAGATCTACAATATATATGTGTAGAATTTCCCATTTTTCCATTTTCACTTTTCAATAATAATTATACTGGGTATGTGTGTGTATGCTATAAAAATATAAGATTACAATGTAATAATTAGACTTTTATCATCATCATCATCACAAGAAGGAAAATTAATATTCCCTAAATATCTTAAAGTTGGATACACGACACACAATAGAAATTATATTTTATGTTTTTTCTTGACATCCCACCCAAAATATATTTATGGATGTATATCGGTACATTTACAAGTAATGATTAATGCTTTTGATATATAGTAATCTTATATACATATATTTAGTTGGTGAAAAATTGTTTCGGAGAATGACAAGGTTAATTATAATTGTGACATGATGAAATGGATGGAAATCATAATAAGTATATGTGTCCAGTTTTTGGCATGTATCGAAACTATTGTCGTTCGTTTTTATTTCAATGTCAAACAATTCAAAAAGTATCATAATATAAATATTTAACTATACACAATTATTTAATTCATATAATTTTAATTCATCGTCTATAGAAAACAAGTAACTTATCTTATGTAGTATCGATACTTTCTTAATTCACCGCATTTTTAATTTCAATAAATGATTTCTTTGTTTCTAACATAAGAATAAACTAATTAGCATAACAACGGAATACTTATGTTTTGAATTGAGCTTCGATTATTTGATAAAAGAGCCTATGTGCTCAGAATCAGATTAAAATGAACTGGAAATCGAACTTAATTGTCTTAACTCACAAATAATTGGAACCGTATGAGTACTATCGCTACTAGGCCTAGTCTCAATAGATTTCCGAGTAATGGTGGCAGTTTGTTTTACAACTAAAAAGTTTGTATAAACTTTAATAAATTTTTATTTTTCAGAATTTGAGTGGTTGTCACAAATCAGTTATTTGCTATAAAACCCATAGTATCGTAAAACCAGAAGGAGCCATTTAGGCTTTAAAAAATTACCCTTCATTACATTTTATTAGAAACTTTTTTGTTGATTAGAAATTAAATACACATTTTGTTAAAAATATATATCATTCATTATGAAATTAAGTGTTAACACTTAACAATTTATTGATGGCAAAAATATTTGACAAATGCCAATATCGTGACCTTGAGTTCCAAAAACCTTGTTCCATGATTCAATTGTCGACAATGCAAATGATTTGGCTGGCTTTAATTCATAGTTGCTGGTATTATTATAATTTCGATAAATGTGCCAACCTCGTTTAATGCTTAATATTCGTATACTTAATATTGGCCTAGAAAAATTCCTAATCGCGATTTTATTGAGATGAGATAACGTCCATAAGATAGAATTTTGATATACAACGACTTGTAAAACCAAATTTGGCGGACTCTGTGAATAATATAACAATTTAAGAAATTTGGACAACTTCTTTAATTGTTCAAAGAAAATTGGAAAATAGCATATTTATTTGTCGAGACAGATATTGGAAACGATTCTATTATAAATGTTTATCAACGTTGTTCATCAACTCATTAATAAGATATTGGAAACGATTCTATTATAAATGTTTATCAACGTTGTTAATTAAATTAGTTAATATAAGCAGCAACCCCAATAATTTGATTAATAGTATTGTATAGAGCCAACAAATAATACAATGATTCATGCAATGATTCATGCATCCAACATCAGTTGGATAAATAAAATGTTCTCATTTGCTAAGGTTCGATTATATGATGGAATTCAAATGTATATCTCTCTGTCAATATAGTGCAGATCTTCTAGGTACAGATCATCTATGCAAATTAAACCATAGCTATTCGTCATCGCAACAACTTTAGAGCAAATGTCAAAAGAGTATTGTAAGAGTAAGAAGTACAAGCATCATAGAATAGTTCACTTAATTATTAATAAAAAATAATGAAGAAGACTATTCTATAAGACCAAACATGTCTTTAAAATTAATAGCACGTAGTGTTAAAAAGATTCTGGATGTGAAGCAACCTAATTTCTAACATAACCCAAAATATGCTTTTATACTTCTTCATTTCAAATAGAGTTTTGTATTTTCTTTCTTTCAGGTAACCCCAAGAGATTTTGAAACACATTAATTTTGTACAAGTAAATCTAAAACTGGTGAGATTAGCAATTAAATGACATAATAATAAAAATAATCATTTCAATAAGCAGGGGGATGAATTGATTCGATATATTGCTTATTTTCATATTATTTTAAACACACACACACACATCAAGACATGTCGTTCCATGTCAATTAATTCTATACATATATATGTATATATATATATATATATATATATATATATATATATATATATATATATATAGAAAATCAAAGCTCTATTGTTTCTTAGATTTATAATCCAAACCAATAAAATTACAATCCTATATGTAGTCGTATATGTATACACACATAGCAGAATGGTAAAAAATTAAGTCTATATTGGCAATGGAATTTTTCTTAAATTTTCCATCAATTTCCTTTATACACATTTGCTCGATTATGTTTTTTTGTCTTGCCGATTTTCTGATCTCGTTGTTGTAAAATCAAAAAATCAATGGCAAAACGAAATAATCTAAGCACGATTTTGTTTATGTTTGTTGCTTTTCTTCATTCATTCAATCTACTGCTAAAGCATTTTCTTTGTGTGAGCTTTTTCGCATTGGTTTTCCCCAGAAAGAATGGAAGATAACATGAAGTGAATATAATAGTCTTGTAGTATAGACTGTACTTGTATATGTATGTTTTATATATATAAATGGCAGTCCACATAGTTCGAAGCTAGATAATAGAAAATATTCTATACAATATTATTTTGTATTTTATTTATTTGATGCTACTGCTTCGTTTTTCATCTATAAAACAATGAAATGAAATTAGACAAAAATAGAAAACACAAATTTAAGAACAAATAATTGTATTGTGTTGTGTACTATACATATATGGATATAATATATAATACCATATACGAATATCTACCATATACACAAGACAGCATGTTTATGATGAGCAATGTTGGAATGCTGCATAATGAAAATTCTTAGGATGGTAGAATCTTAACTCATAACGTTTTCGTCTCCTTAGTATATAAAGTAAATAATTTCAATTTTGATAATTACTACTATTTTACTTTTATTTATGTGTATGTGTTCTTCGTCGTATTAAATATAAGACGATATTTATGATATATATATATATATATATATATATATATATATATATATATATATATATATATATATATATATATAAACTGATTAGTTCGTATGCAAAAAAAGGCTTGGAAAAGAACTACAAAATAGCAGTCATACATAGTTCAAGCTAGATAAAACGATTAGAAAATATTATGCAATATTATTTTATTTCTGTTAGTTTTATAAATTAAAAATTCAATCGGCTTTTAGATATATGTAAGGAGATACTTGGAATGATGTAAAATAATACTTTGTACAATTAATTAGAGATAAAATGGATTAGTCAATATATCAAACACGTTGTGAAACACTGTAATTCATTCTGTACATCGTTATGAATCGAAACAAACACACATAACATGATGAAGACGAAATGCACAAACATATTCATTCCTTGATTTGTTTTTTATGTTTTAAGTTTTTTTTTTGTCTATGTTAGATGGATGGATTGATGGTAAAGTAGAAGATATAGCATACAAAAATGAACGAAGGAAAATACTGAAAAAACTGTTTTTTTTGCTCATCGAAAAGATCTATTTATTTTTAAATCAAATAAAATGCTGACGTGAGAAAAACATGTAATATAAATGAAAAACACAATTTTCTTATTTCAATAACCTTTTTTTATTATTTTATATTTTAACTTATTTCCCAAACAAAAAAGCTGAAAAGTTATATTTGCTTGGGAAAATAAAAAAAAAATCTCGTTATGTTACAAATTTTTTTTTTTTTTAAATACAGAACAGTTCAGTGTTAGAGTTTTTAATTTTTTGTTGTTCCAACAATAATAACACATAAATACACTCCAGTAGCACGAATAAACATATATACATATACATACACAATGGGCATGGGAGTAAAGATACTTTGCATATGGAGGGAGGGAAAAAAATTTTATTACAAAAAAAAAGTTCACAATCAACAATGATTTTAGTGATACACTTGAATAAGTTTTAGAATTTAGCATTTAGAATGTTGGTTCTGTTCTTTTATAATATATTGAAAATCAATAATCCAATTTTAACCGATTAATAATTTATAAAAAAATGGGAATATGTGATTTTCAAATTTCATAAATTTATCTTGTCTGCTTCTGTGGTTTAATGCATATAAGCAGTAGGGGTGTTGATTGTGTGAACGCAGTAATTTGATTACGTAGCTTAAAAGCTTATTTTTTACAGTGTTGATGGTAATTTTAAATTAAATATTTTATGGCATACATATAAAATGAAAACATGGTCGATTATGCCTGTTGTAATTAGAACATAAATTATAGCTCATTCATATACAAATTCAATAAGAATTCTCAAATATTTTGGTCAGTAATTACACCTAAAATTTTATTATAGCTTAATTGTATATATATATTTATAGATATATATATATATATATATATATATATATATATATATATATATATATATATATATATATATATATATATATATATATATATGTATATATATATATATATATATATATATATATATATATATATATATATATATGTATATATATATATATATATAAATATATATATATATATATATATATATATATATATATATATATATATATATATATAACGCATAACATACATAGTTCTTTAATTTATGGAAGTATTTCAAATATAGGTTGATAGATTTCGATAACTCATTCATTTTTAAAAATAGAAGGTTAACATAGCTGATATTGTATAATGAAACACTACTTTAGTTGGTGGAGATGGCGAATTTATGATATTATTTTTACTCAGAAGAGATCTAGTACACTAAGATTTCGACTAAATAACGAAACTTTTAAATTCGTGTGATATTAAATTAATTAAAACTTTTGTTTAATACCCCTATTATGAATGTCACTTACGCGTCACCGAGTGACACGACGTCACTGAAATGACATTTTGGTCTTATGAATGTCACGGTGAGCGAGAATTTTGTCACTTAACCTGACATAATTTGTCGGTTGTTGATTCAAATTCAAGTCGGTTAAAATTTGTTGAAGAAATGGAAATAAAATCCAGACATCGCTCAGTATTCGAATTATTGAAAAATTTAATTATTAAAATAAACTGAACTACAAAACATTAAATTAATTTACTTTTAAAAATACCGAAATCAAAACAAAAAATAATAGTTACCAACTTAAAAACAACAAAATATAGAAAATAACGCACCATGATGCATTCGTCACTCACTCAAAATAAAGCGACAATCATAATACCAAAATATGACTCGAGTGACGATACACGTCACGGTGACGAGTGAGATGAGGTGACATTCATAATAGGGGTATAAATGTGAGGTAATATATAATTCAGTGCATTTAAGACATTTACGTACAACATATTAGGCAGCTGAAGATGAAAAACGGTAAGCACACTAACTATTTCTCATCGTTCTTCATTAAAATAAATTTAATATAGCACCTAAGTTCGGCAGATGAGCATCTAAACGCTTATATACGTAAAAAGTTTTTGAGAAATTACCATCAGAATTAGAGGTGTAGAGCAGTGTTAATTAAAATTGCTTATAAAACATAAATAATATTTATATTATTAAACATTTATTATTAAATATCTTAAATTTTGCACCTCCGCTATAATGAAACACCCATTTCCACTCTGCTATTTTCTAAAAATAAATCACAATATTAAATTTTCATAATCCGAGTTTTACTTTTGGAGAAAAAAAAGAACATTTTTACGTTTCCCAGGGTTATTGTTTCAAATAAAGTGAAGCAAAAAAGCATAGTAACAAGAAAAATTATATAGTTTTATATAAGAGAGCTGAACTTACGCAACCCATTCTTATATTTTACACTTATCGCGATTAAATTAATAATTACAGATAAAAGTGCTGCAGTGACCTGATCTAAGACTCTACCCTTCTTATGAAAAAGTAAATTCTTCTAACAAGAGAGATACGCGTAGAAAACCGCAGCTTAATGTGTTAAACATAATCTGTAGAATAATAAAATCTTTATATTTGAATTGTTCTCTAAATAACGCTAAAAATACTTCTTACATAATTTTAAAAAAATTTAAACAATATTTGCATCAAAAATATAATGAAAAACAGTAGGTCGCCAATCAATTAAAATATATATGTCCAACCTACAAGAATGTATCGGGATCAAATGATTTTATTTAGATTGATTTTTAAAAAGCTCTTATATCCTTTTTCAAATATAATCAACACAAAACGTCTCGTAAACGAGAAGAGCTCTTATGACACAAATAATATATGATTGAACAGCAAGATGACGCAACGTCTCGAAAAAATACAATAAAATCACTCAGCTCCATTTCATCACGCTTCCACATCTCTTACATATTATGTATATAATATTGTGATATTTCAATTCATTTTTATTTATCCATCGCATATACATCCATCTCGATTTCTATACATGTATCGATTAGAAAATCCTAAAACTGGATATAAAAACCGTATATTGTATACACACATTTCAGCTACTGTTATATAAATATTGAAGGGAAATCCAGCACAACGAACAAAAAAATGGAGAAAACGGAAACTAGAATAATCCTTAAATTTATAGTCTCTCTATTATTATTATATTAAATGAAATTGACACATTTGTGTATAAACAAACAAATAAATAAAAAATATTCTTTTTCACTCGAACCTTCGATATATTTATAAATAAAATACATTTTGCTCGATAGACGTTGTAGTTGTACAGAGCGAATGAGGAGACACGTTGTGTGTTCGGAGTGCAAATAAATAACAAAAATCTAGAAACAAGCCACATACCATGTATATATATATATATATATATATATATATATATATATATATATATATATATATATATATATATATATATATATATTATAAATAAAAGAAAATTCCATTTTCCAATTCATCTTTATTTTCTTCAATCGAATGGTTTTAAATCCTATCATCAATTCATTAATCGTCCTCCGTTTTAACTTTTTGTGTTCATTCAATTTTAAATCGATTCATTAATCTCGTTCGATATTTTATTACGATTATAATATACGTAAACGTCCTATATATCCTTGCATGTATTATATTCGATAACAAAAACTCGAAACAACACATCGAACTAAAATGTATATATAGCAAAAAAAACGGAAAAGGGATTGATTTGAAGTAAAACTGGATAACCTTTCCAATTGGTTTCATTGATTTTATAGCGATGACCCATTAGTGGAGTAATATAATACGGTATACGTTGTATATAAACGACTCTCTGTTAGCGACATTAAAATTCGGCTTTTGTTATCGTAGTCCGCATAATTTTTGTTTGGGGTGACTAAATAATGTATAATGGGCGTTTAATTTTTTTCCTGATTTAGTATCCACTTAAGCTTGGGTTGTTTTTAAATAAGCTAATTTGGGTTAGTTTATATACATAATTATTGTCGATATTTTTGGAGAAAATATAATTAAACTATACCTAATGGTTTGTAACAGCAGTAAGTGGTAAGTGCAAATTATAAGGTTTACACTTTTTATGACATTTTCGTGATGGCCAACATTTAGTGATTCTACGTTTGACTTTCAAGCCATTCTCGCGGTTGGTTGATCTTTAGACATTGTAGACCCGTGGGTGGACGAACCTGTGCCAGCATAATGTATTGTACACCATCAGTGTGCGGTGAATGCATGTGGGTTTACGAGTTACATGCTTGTTGAGCTCCAATAAATAATTATTTGTAAATCTTTTTTATCCTAAAACTTGAATAGATTGTACCTATTATATTGGAGTTTCAATGTATTATGATTTGAATGAGTTACTTGATGTGCTTTTGCAATATAGGTACATACGATTTAGAAGTGGTATTTCGGAGTAAAAATGAAATTTTTTTATTTTGTGAAGCTCATACCCCGCTATACGAACGCCCTTTATACGGAATTTCGCTATAACGGAATTTCTAATTTATATCCCTTTTTCGCTATACGGAAGGAAAAATTCGTTATACGGAATTTCTTTTTTTGTTAATCAGTTTTTTTGAATAAAATTCGGGGAAAACCCTATTTGGTCAAAACAGTGTTTTTAAAATCTATGAATGTAATATGAAATTCTCATTCTTCTATGTTTTCTGGTTCAAATGGACGTGTGATTGTGAAGCAAATGTAAATTTTATAAATTAATGTGAAAAGTTTGGTGTGATATAATTTAAATAGTAATAGTTTTAAGCGTGAAATATATTATTTTTGATCCATAATTCATTTATGTATTTATATACATATTTTATGTTTGATTGAAGTAAAAATAACTGTTAAAATTGTTAAAATATAGACATATTTTAAGCCAACTATTACCGGTAAGTGTGATTCTGAAAATTAAATTTTAGTTCTTTTAATTCAATATAAGTGCTTTTTGTGTAATATCGTATCAAACTGTTGTTTCGTACATTGAAACAATTTGGTTTTCCCTTTTTGCTTTCTTACCTTAATAAATTAATTTTGCTCCTTTCTTCATAGCTTAACCATGCCACGAAAGCAGATACCTAGTTTAGTGAAGAAAACAGATCGAAAAAGAAGCCGAAATGTAATCTCTCTAGAAAAAAAATTAGATATTAGAAATTGCAAAGGCACTGGGTCTTGCAACGTCGACGATAGGAACAATTAAGGAAAATGGAGATAAAATTATAAAGCAATCTCAATTAACTGTGCCATTGAGTGCTCCAAAACTAACTCGCCAAATGGAGCAAATGGAAAAGCTGTTAGGCATTTGGATTGAAACTAATAACCAGCGCAACATGCCAATGAGTGAACTTATCATTCAGGAAAAGGCTAAGAGGCTTTGAACATCTAAAACTCGAAGGTTTTGATGAAGAATCTAAGGAAGTTTCTTTTTCTGCTAGTCGAGTTGCACAACATCAAAATGAGAGCTGAAGTTACCAGTACTGATACAGAAGCAACCAATATATACCCCGATATTTTAAAAAGAATAATTGAACGGGGAGGATATCTCCCAGAACAAGTGTTCAACGTCGACGAGACAGGTTTATATTGGAAGAGGATGCCAGAAAGAACATTTATATCAAAAGATTCAAAAACCGCATCTGGGCATAAAGTGCATAAGAAACGCTTAACCCTGCTACTCGGAGGCAATGCATCAGGTGACTTTAAATTGAAACCACTTTTAATATATTTGTCAGAAAATCCAAGGGCTCTTAAGGGATGTGATAAGTTACGTTTACCCGTAATTTGGAAGTCAAATAAAAAAGCTTGGATGACTATGTCCATCTTCCAAGATTGGTTTAAAAATAACTTCTGTCCGGATGTGAAAAAATATTTACAAAAGAAAAATATGTCGGTTAAAATTCTTTTGATGTTGGATAATGCTCTAGGACATCCCATTAATTTAGCAGAAATGTTTGAAGATGTAGAAGTGGAATTTCTTCCTAAAAATGCGACAGCGGTTCTTCAACCTATGGACCAAGGTGTTATTTCTACCTTCAAATCGTTCTACCTACGTAGAACATTTCAGCAGTTGGTAAGCGGCACCGATCGACAATCGTCTATCAAAGAATTTTGGGCGAAATATAATATAAAAGATGCTCTTGACAACATTGGAAAATCGTGGAATGAAGACAAATCAAGCACGATGAAACAAATTTGGCCAGAATGCGCTAAATATGACGAATCCGATTTAGATTCGCTACATCACGTTCGTGAAAATAATGTATCACTTGCTGATCAACTTGGTTTCCAAGAAGTGCAAGAAGTTGATGTGATCGAACTCATAGAAATAGACCAACAAAGTTTAATAAATGTGGAGTTAATAGAATTAGAGGAAGATTTGCAGACATCAATTACCACACATAGCGAAACAGAAGTTAATTCGCGTCGATTAAGATCAAAAGACTTGGCAGCGGCACTATCTCATTTTGAAAGTGGTATAAAAATATAGCAAGACAAGAATGAAAATCAAGAGCGTTGTGCTTAATCGATTCGTGGATTCAATGAAAACATTGAATGCTACAAACAGATTTATAAAACAATTAAAACAGAAGCAAATCAGAAAACTTTAGATACGTTTTTCATTGCAACTTCGTCTAAATCAACAGCTAGTACAAACATTCGTAAAGTTCTAGTTCAAGCAGTAGCTCAAGCTCTCCTTAAAAAATTGATTCGGTAATCATAATTTACTCGTACCTCATAAATTTTATGTAGTTTTATTTTTTTTTTTGTTTTATTTTGAAATGTATGTATATTTATTGAAATAAACCAACAATTTAATTTTTAATTAAAACCATATGAATTTTCTCTGTCGTTTTAATTATTCTACTTCCCTGGGAACGGATTGCTTATAAATTGTAATGTGTGAATTTATATGAAAAATTATGATTCGATATACGTAATTTCGCTTTTCCGGAACGGATCCCTTCCGTTAAGCGGGGTATGGGTGTAGTATCAAATCATGTTTTCCACAATTGAATGGTTTGCCTTCACTTCATTTGTGAAGCTAAGCTCTACAGTATTGTGCGATAAGTATTTATATAATTCTCGATACTATCGAAATTATTTTGATGATTAATTGGAATTCTTAGTAGTAAATTTATTCGGTTGTTGAATTAACGAACACTAGATTCGCAAACACTTCCTACAATGTGTATTAAATGGTTTAAAAGGTCGTTCGAAATTTTCAAAGATTGTCTCTTTGGGTTCAAAAATATTATTTACAATTTTGTAATTGTGAAGCTTATATTTTGTAGAAGAGCAAAAATCCAGATTTATCGATAACCTGGTTTTCCTTTTCTAAAATAAAAAAAAACTCGATCATTAAATTTTCTCATTATTTATAATTTTGTCTACCACAATGTTATTATTTCTCGATTATATATTTTTAATTTTACATAACCTTAAATTATAATTATATTTCCTACACATATATTATTATTATAATTTAAATATATGAAAAACAATATTGTGTGACTTAAAACATCGTGTAAATTTTAGAAAGAAAAAATATTTTATGTTTTCAAACCAAATAACGATTTTCATTATTATAAACATGAAAGCATGGAAATCACACAAACCCATATACAAAATCAAATAGTGATGTAGTTTTTCATACTATTAGTTATGTAGGTCGATTTTTCATTTTGCCATGCTTGGCTTGAGTATATACACAAAACATGATTTTTTTTCTATTTTTAATTTTATTTTAACTTTAAAAAATATAATAAACCTAGAAAATCCTTATTAGTATCTTGAACACGCATTTAAGTCTACAAAGCTTATTTTTTTTTAAATAAAATAAATAAATAAATTATAAATGGAAATCAAGAATTTTTCTTTCGGTTGGGTAAAAAAAATAAAATTCAATCAATTTAATTGTATTTTTCTATTTATATACATATATTTATGTATATTATATACATAAGTATTGTGTGCTAAAATTATTTTGTTCGTTTAGCGTTACATAATCTTAATGTATTATGTACAGGATATGTATATTAGGTGAAAATGGCGCAAATATATAAGATAAAACCGCAGAAACAAATACAACACCACATTCAATTTTATTTACGCAGTGAGCATAGCTGTTAACCACGAATAATTTCCTTTGGGGTAGTTAATTGGGGTGGAAGCAATGAAAATTTTAAAGGAATTTAAGTGCGGTTAGTGATAATCGATTTGTGAGGTAATTATATGATTTTATATTTATTTCAATAAACGAAATTTTAATTTTGGAGGGTACATATAGTTGGAATTCAAAATATTTATAAATATTACAGGGTAAAGTTATGGTTAAGTACTTACATTAGTATCAATATCAAAATTAATATTGAAAATAATACAAATTCGAGGTAAATATTAACAATTAAAATAACGTGTAAGGCAATTTATGTGGAATCTTGATTAAATTTTATTAATAAACCTTTTAAAAATAAAATAATTGATTTACGATATTTTGAACTATTGCGACTGATTTACATAAGGTTAGGAAAAAGTTGTTGAGGTCTTGTGTTTCTTCATCGTGTACAGACGTTAACAAATACTCAAAAACTTCTCCGGAATTAATTTTAGCAGAATTTCACAGAAAACCGTCAGATAACAGCTGAAACAGCCCTCAATTTTGCTATTCAATCATATTTTTGACGCTAAGACACAATTTTATCTATGCGGCTAACAAACAGCTTCAGATTTAACGGTTTTGTAAAGCCGAAATTATGGGCTCATTTTAATTTAAGAACTGAGACGGTATATGGAAATAATAGGAAAACTAAAACAAAGTGATTTAGTTACTATCAGTTATTCTAAATCAAGGAAGCAAATTTCTTTATGGTAAATAAAATGCGTATTTTGAAGAGTTTACTTAGCGATCAAGAAAATTAATGAATTTTCTCCCAAGTTATAGTAATTTTTCGGATTTGATAACTCACAATTTATAATTTAATACAATAACAATATTTAAAACATACCCACAGTTAAATGCTGTCTACAGTTAAAATCTTAGACTAACTCATAATTGACTTACCTGTAAAATAAACAAATAAAATATTTAATTAAAACAGGAGTAACGAAATTATGTAAATAAGTTAAAATTAATTTTAATGTAATTTTTAATGAACTTTGATTTTCTGTAACATAAAAGTACATATGCTACTAAACTTCATGTTTGTATTGTGCGATTTGCATATAAAATGAGAATTCGTGTCACGACAGTTCGAGTGAATTACAGATATTTTACTTAAAATAAGTACTCATACAAAATGTCTAAAATTATATAACTAATTGGCATAAGCTGGGTCCAACAAATATCGCTAACTTATAAACAGTTATCATGTTCAATGTTTTGGTCCCTTTGATGGAAGAAGTACGGCACTTTTAAGAACACCACTATCAACTCCACCGCCAGAGAACACCACACTGCGATGTGAATCTAAAAAGACAACAACTGAAATCACGTCCAGTGTACAAACAGTTATAATAAACAACGCGGTGATAATAAATAAATGTGAACAAATGGAATACTTATAATCGCGCAGCTGAACAATGCAATTGCCGTGATAAGGAAAGAAAACCTTGTGTAAAAGGAAACAGAAAATAAAAGTAAGCATTAATGAATAATTAATTTCAAGTACTCTCAGATCAAGGCGAATATTACACTGATGAAGATAAGCTTGAAAAAGAGCAAATAAGAAACCACGAAAAGAAACCATCCTAAACAAGAGGAAAGCTGAATCGTCGCCAGAAGTTGAGCCAACTCAAATCCACAATAAAACTGCCAATGGAACTACAGCACCAAAAGTGCGTGACCTAGAAAAGAAGAAACAGATTCCACCCCGATCGATATTCTAGGAATAACAAATCACGATAGTATTCAGAAACTGATGAAAGAAGTAGTACGCAATGACAACAAAGTAAGATCGATCATTCCTAGAATATCGATCGGGGAAGTTGCAGAAGTAATTATGATTCACCTTGTAATGATCATCCTCCAAATTAGAATTCACCTTGTAATAATTAACCTCCGAGCTACGCAAATTGTTCAATGCATATCCAAACTTTTTCTGAAGAGGAGATACTAACTGAAATTAAATCACTATATGAGGTGGCTGTGGACCTGATTGTATCCCTTCATCCATCATTAAATTATTGGCTGATGTAGTTTGCAAGCCTTTCAAACTCATTTTTAATAAATCATTGCAAACCGGAATTTTCCCTGATAACTGGAAAATTTCGAGACTCACACCGATTTTCAAATCTGGTAAAAGAAATTAAATTTCCTGCTATTGAGGAATTGCAACCACTTCAATTTTACCTAAATTATTTGAAATATTAGTCTGCAATTCCTTCAAGAAAACAGTTTTAAGTCATCTATCATTTCATAAACATGGATTTATGCCTGGCAGATCAACAACCACCAACCTAGTTGAGTTTACTAGCATTACTACTAAAGCTTTAGAAAATCATCAGCAAATTGACACCATATACTGACTTCAGTAAAGCTTTTGACTCCATTCAACATCGCCAGATATTGATTAACCTTGACAAGATTAGTTTTTCGTCAATGTTTGTCAAATAGTTTCAATCTTACTTAACGAAGAGATACCTATTTATCGAAATAGCTGGTGAAAAGTCCAATCCTATTTTGGCAAAATCTGAAGTTCCCCAGGGTTGAAATATTGGTCCCTATCTCTTCCTGTTATTTATTGACGACATCATTAAAATAATTCAACAGTCTTCCATGCTTTTATTTGCTGATGATCTTAATATATTCCGAATAATTAACGATAGAAGTGACTCTTACATGCTTTAAGAGGATATTGGCAAGATTTGTTCATAGTGTGAAGTGAACTAGTTAAAACTCAATATTCAAAACTGCAAGATAATGTCATATCATAAGAAAACATGTCCAATAATTGCCAGTTATAATATCAATGGAATATTAACTGAACGCGTCACCACAATTTAAGATCTAGGTGTAATGTATCCATTTGTCAGTGATATTTCATTCTCCAGTCACATCGATCAGAGTATATCGAAAGCCAATTCCATGTTCGGTATTTTTCGTGGCTGGACCACCGAGATTAAAGAACAAAATGCACTTTTTGTACTATACTTTGCATACATAAGATCTCAGCTTGAATATGCAGTAGCAGTTTGGTGCGTCCATAACGCTGACCACATTAATAGAATTGAGGGTGTACAAATGCGAGTCTTACTCTATATTATGAAAAAAAACAAACTGGAACTACAATTACAATTTACCATTCCAAGAGAACCTGGCCCTCTTACCACCTTACACTGTACACTATAAAGCATATAATATTGCAACTTTGGTTAATCGCAGGCAACAACTTTGTGCAAGTTTTTGGGAAATATACTTTTGGCCCATGCAGACTCTACCTTTATTTTTCAGAGCATTAAGATAAACGTGCTCAGTAGAAACCTTCGTTTGTTGCCTTAAACATCATACTAATTAAGGCAGAAATGAACCAATCAATATGATGACCAAATTTTTTACCGATGTTGGGCACTTATTTGAGTTTGGACTGTCTAAAGGACAGTTTAACATGAAATTAAAACAGCACTTCAGACAATTATAATTGTATATACTTAATTTTAAATTTTAATATTTCTTTCCTTAAAAATCTTAATTTTCTATCATTAAATCTTAAAATTTAAATTTATTGTCTGAAATCCTAAATGTATTTGATTCTACATATTGATTTCTTTAAATTAAAAAATAAAATAAAAATAAAATAAAATGATACTTAAGCCGAACAAACCTCCGCCGAATCATAAAGCCTGAAAAGTATTGTATGTAAAAGTTTTTAACCAATTATCAAAGAAAAGAATCACATCAGTTTGGATTTAGGGAAAACATTCTACGATAGAACAAGTACATCGAATTACTGATGTAATCGAGAAATTACTAGAAAGGAAACAATATGCTAAATGTACATTCCTTGATGTAGCGCAAGCATTTGACCAGGGGTTAGAATTCAAACTTCACTGAGATCTTCTGCAGCAATTTTTTCAAATTTTGAAATCATACATATTAGAGAGGCACTTTCGAGTAAGGTATGGGAATGAATACTCCCAAAACGTATAACAGCAGGAGAAACACAAGAAAGTGTTTTTGGACCAACACTTTTTCTCATTTATACTAGAGATACACCAATTACATAAGCAACAATGGCGACTTTTGCCGATGACCAGTAAAAAACACCAATGACTCCACTAGTAAATTACAGAAGGCTACTCCTGATATTTAACTGGACAAAGAAATTGCGAATTAAATTAAATGAAGCAAAATCAATTTAAGTCAATCAATTCATTTGTGTGAACTTCTTCCTAAACTATCCTAAAAAGACAACAACAAAAACTAGGATTTTTTAGGAAGAACTTCACATGTGTAATGTAAAATGAAGTATTTCCTAATTTCATTATTAGGATTAAAATTCTATTGATGTGTTTGAATGTATTAGTAAAACTACGAAAACTGAATAAATGAAATAAAGTATCCTTTCCAAATAAAACAGTATATGATGATTGTAATTGTATTTAAATAAATACGAGTAAATTATAAAATATCAATATTTTTTATTCAAACTAAAATAATTGAAATATTAATTAACGTTTCTATGGATCTAATCTACTAGAAAAACACCATCATTAGAAATTCTAGTGGTCCTCTGGGTAATTAGTATTCGAAAATTTCATAATAAGTTATCAATTGGCATCAAAGGTACTTTCCTAGAGTTTTCCCGACCTTCAGAAAAACCTTAAAGGTCGGGAAAACTCTAGGAAAGTACCTATCATGCCAATTGATTACTTATTATGGAATTTTCGAATACTAATCACCCAGAGGGCCATTAGAATTTCTAATGATGATATTTTTCGGGTAGATTAGATCCATTGTAATGTAAAAACAATCTAGGATTTTGGTCCCGATTTTGCTGAAGGTCGAAAAAACTCTAGGAAAGTACCTATGGTGCTAATTGAATACTTATAATGGAATTTTCGAATACTAATCACCCAGAGGACCATTAGAATTTCTAATGATGATGTTTTTCTGGTAGATTAGATCCATAGTAATGTAAAACAATCTAGGATTTTGGTCCCGGTTTTCCTGAAGGACGGGAAAACTCTAGGAATGTACTTTTGGTTCGAATCAATGCAAAATATTTTTTATTCGTTAATATGAAGTTATACAAATACATATAAACAAATAAATTGTTGTTGTAAGTTTAGGAAGATATAGGAAAAACTTCTTTCTTATATCAATTCAACAAACTGAAACCTGTATGGACATATGGCAGCCAACTCTGGTATTGTGCTAAAAAGAACTTGTCGCGAAAACAGGTCAGTAGACCTACAGTGGCGAAAACTCTGAGTGGTGAAAAATGTACATTACTAAATGGGTATAAGACTCAGTCATAACTCAGTTGTCTACTGAAACCAAACAATAACATTACGTTTCACTCAACAGAAATTCCATCAGTATGTGTTTAATCAACCAAATAAGAGTGAGAATCAACTCAGAACTAATATAGGAAGAGCTTACACAACAACAAACGAGGTTAGAAACAACTTTTCCTTTTATGAATAATTTTAAATTTTCCAAAACACATTTGCGTTAATATAGGTTTTTCCATTGAAAATATATTATATAATTCTATGTTATTTAATGGAATTTCCATATTACATTTACCGTCTAAACTATATAATATATGTACATACATATGTCTTATACGTATGTATTTGAAATTCCATAGAAATATGTATTATAATTGGAAAATCCATAATATTTAGAATTTAGTTTTTCATTAGCACTACTTATAATAGTTAGTAGATAAATTTATAATACAATATTCATTGTTATTAATTCAATTAAATTTGTATTATAGTTTGTACTTAACCGCAAAAAAAAAAGAAAATCAATGTCACAATGACACAATAATTTATGATTGACTTTAAGTTCGAAGCTTAACAATTGGAAAACACAATTTACCACGAATCAATTTTATTGTGTTCTGTATTTAATGGAATGCTCGAATATCTTATTATTTTGAACAGGTGTTCTGATTATCGAAAACATTTTAAGTTCTCATATACTTGTATACCAAAATTAAGTACGTCCCAATTTTAATATTTCAAACTATCATCGCGATAATATACATCGTACACAACCCAATTAAATTTCCCTGTTTGTAAAGTAGTACTATACCATACCCGATACTACTTTAACCATATAGACAAATAGGATATATGTACATTATATATATACGTTTTTACTCCTATTACCAGTAGGGAATTATTATCTACAATACTATCTCCTAGCGTATATAATGTATAAAAATATATAGTTTTCTTCTTCATGTTTGAAAAGTATAAAAACAAAGCAAAAAATCACGTAAAGGTGAAAATTAATTAACTTATTGAAACTATTTTAAGTTCTAGCGTTGGAATACATATACGAAGATACCCATACATACAATATTTTTTTATTGAAAAACGAAAAAGTCATTTCATTTTCTTGTGCTAGTTTCGAAAATGCTTTTATGTAGTTTCGGATAAAAGCTCATATCTATATTTTGAGGTTATTTAAAATTCTATTTAATTTGTTCTTGTTCTTCATCGTCTCTCCTATATAATATATAATCTGATTGAATTTCTAATCTAATTCTTGAGTACATATCTATATATGTACACATGAAGCAGTAGAAAAATGTCAAACAATTTGTGAAGCGGAATAAATAGGGTGAAGTTTATAGGAAGCAAATTGAATTAATTGGTGAATTTACAGAATATCAGAAATTGTTTAACTTATTTTAAATCGATATTATCTTGATACTTAATCTATATAATTCTATGTTTTCAGATGAAATGATACGGTTCACCAATCAGGATCTTGAGAATAAGAAACGAGCAAAATAAAATAAGCCTAACCCAAGGAATAAATATAATTTGGAAGCATTTTTTTCTAGTAATGGTAAATATATTCAACTGGATTAAAATCTTTAGTAAAATTCCAACAAATACTTTATGACTGACTACCAATGAGATATCTACTTCTGTAGTAATTACAGGGTCATTCAATAAGTTCGTAGAACGACACATAGATGGCGTTACTAGATTTTTTTCCATATGATTTTTATTTGATACTAACCTTCAAACGATACGTATATAAATTTGACAGCAATCTGACTATTGATTCGTGAGTTATAGCATTTTGTGTGAAGCAACTTTTGTTTTTGAAAAAAAATATGGAAAAAAGTGAATTTCGAGTTTAAATAAAAAATTGATTTTTGATGAAAAAATACAGTGGCAACCAAACAATGGCTTTATAAACATTATCCGAACTCTGTTTCATCAAATGAGGCTGTTACTCCAGAAAAAAATCAAAAAAATTTACAAATTGGTTATGAACGATTGCAAATTAAACGTGCACGATCTGGCTGACATTGTGCAGATATCAGATGGTAGTATTTTTACCATTTTACACGAACATTTGGGTATGCGAAAGCTCTGTGCAAAGTGGATGCCGCATGACGTCACAATCCGCAATAAAATGAAATTTTATCGTCGATATGTGACAATGGATGAGACATGACTTCAAAATTACACACCATAATAAAAAAAAGATAGTCAGCTAAGTACACAGTAGTCGATAACCGTGATGGTGTCTGTATTTTGGGATGCCAACGGAGTAATATTAATCGACTTACTCCAAAAAGGAAACACCACCAACAGTGACTATTACTGTGCACTTTTGGATCGATTGAATGATGAAATCGCAAAAAAAAGTGTTGTTCACCAAGACAATGCACTGTGTCACAGATCGATGAAAACGATGGCAAAATTGAATGAATTGGGCTTGGAATTGCTGACCCACGCACCATATTCTCCATATTTAGCCCCCAGCGAAATCGTACTATTAAAGTGGTATCGAAAAGTTGGACAATCGCTATACTCGTTGTATCGCTCTCGAAGGCAACTATTTTGCATAATAAAATCGAGTTTTGTCAAAATTTTGTTTTTTTCTTACTTATCTAACGGACTTATTTACTGACATGAGTAGAATGTTATCTTTAGTTCAGTCACATCCGTTTAAATGATAAATGTAAATCCTTAAACTGTATACTGAAACCTTAAGCACTTATACATAGGATTATGTCTTGTTTGGCCATGAGGTTCGCTCATAGAAGATACTACCTGGGCAACCAAGATGTAAATTCTCATTATAAGATGACATAAGCTACATTAATAATCGAATGATTCTGTTCTCGTAAGCGATAAGTCACTCTATAATTTGTAGGTTTACACGAGCCTACTAATGATACATATTGAAAAAAATATTGATACAAAGAAACCTTTACTGGAACCCTCGATTGACGAACCGTCGCTTAAAAAACGTCGGATATACGAATAAAAATTTTTGATACAGAACCTCACTAAACGAATAAATACCTCGGAATAACGAATAAAAAAATTATGATTTTCGTTTACTATTATTGGCAAAAAGTAAAGCGATTTATTAAGAAATAGCATTTTTACAAATATTGAAAAAATACAATATGCAATCAACAACATTAGGCTATATGGAAGCAGATCAGAAATAGCACAATGAATGCAGTTTAAAGTAAATTATGGCTCGTAGTAGATGCTAGCAGCATTACCAGCGATATTGTAATAATGATAAGCCGATAAATGATGAGATCGAGAAAAAACAAAACAAATTACAATCGATAATTTTAATTAAATGTTCACACTACAGGAACCAAACTAATAATATCTTATATAAAACCATATAATTTGATTCCTCCATTAACGAATCCTCGCTTAAAGAAACAATTCCATTTTCCAGGAATCGAACCACTTCGTTAAGCAAGGTTTACATGTATGTATATATCAAGGTTGCATCGCAACCAATGGTGATTTAAAAAAAGAAGCAAGATTAGATTGTCAATACGAAGTACGCCCGCAACTACGAAGTACGCATGATATCTGTAATGAACATGACCGTAGATTTTAAGACATGCTATAATCAAAATTGTAATAGATTATTTTATCATAAATCATAATATTAAAAATATTTATACATTTGATTTAAAATTGGAAACGATTGCGTTTACTTTAAAAACAAGTTAATTTCAGATAGTACCCCCTAGAGACTATAAATGACTAAGGTAAGCTGTGCATATTAAAAGCCTATATGATGAACAATATATGTATAAGCAAAAAATGTATTAAAATTCGTTAGATAAATGTATGTTAGAATGTCGCATTTTATCAAAATAAGCTTATATATTTTATTTACTTTCAAATTTAGAAAATAACATTAGAAAAAAGGGATTTTGCGTCTACAAAGTATACGTGTATAGTAAGAGAAGAGTGGAGAGTACGTATACAAATATGACAAAAGAAAAGCTCAAGAACTTAAACTGTATATCCTATTAAATATATTTAGATTAATACAATTGAAAAATATAAAGCTATTTAATTTAATACATCCAAGACAGCAAAAAAAGCAATACGAAAGGTTTTTGGAACTTAATTCCCGGATAAACATATATAGATCCTCGTATATTGAGTCTAAACTTTAACTTTTCTTAGGTTGTGTGTTTATATGTATTCAATTTGGTAACAAAACAAAATTGTCTATTCTCTCTTTTGTATATGTTTTCTTTTATACCAACCAGAATGAAAATGAAGAACAACGAAAATACCTGAAAGAAACTTCCCAATTAATTTTAAAAAAAAACAAACGAAAAACTCAAAAAATACATCAGCACACAGTGCTCCAAATTTATATACAGTTATTTCGTGCTTAAGACATAATATTTTATATATAAGTTACTCAGCCCTGGTGTCTCAAGTGTTTTACATAAGAAATACATAAGTATGCTTGCTCCATATATATTTATGTATGTTGTTAGTTCTATTTTATGTATTTCTTTAAATAAGAACAAAAAAATTATTTTTAAAAGTTTCGTGATTCTCTTTAGAATTCCATCTTATATTTGGGAGTTGTTGCTACTATACTTTGTTTTATACTTTGTGTTTAATGAGATTAAAATTTTTGGAAAATGAAAATATTATCCTTGTTTAGAAGAATTTTCCAGTCTTTTTTTTAATTTACCCTAATGTTGTATTGTTTGGATTTTTTTTTGTTTCATTTTGTTGATGTTGTGTTGTTAAGAGAAGTTTCGTGATTTAATGAATCTGAATTGTATGCCGATGTCCTTTCTAATTAGGTTTCGCTTTTGTGGATTATTGTTTTGAAAGGTGAAACATTTTTAATGTACAAATGTCACTTATGGAGTAAACAATAGGGAAATTGTGATGACGATTAATTTATTACTTTTCGAATAATTGCATATTTGAGTAAAATTTGAGTAATAAATAAAATGTATGTATTATAAATTTATGTGAAATTGGTTCTGATGGTTCAAAAATGGCTTAAAGAAACTAAAAAAATTATTCACTTTTTTATTAAGTATTTTGAATTTTTAATTTTATGAAAATATAGAAATAATAACACCTTAACAGTTACTGCACTGCCGAACATATATGTATGTACAAGCATCTTTTGATAATGATGAGGTGACAAATAATATTCGAATAAATTGATAAACTAAAGGCGTAATGAATTTATTGGTAAAATTAGAACAAGGTTCAGACGTAACCCCAAAAATGTTTTATTTGGGCACAATAATATGAGATAAAATATCGTCTCCAGTTGGAAGATAAGTTGAACAAACTAAATGAAATAATACACAACGCTACAATGATAACATACTCGTAAATTTAACATAAAATAACCAATTGAAGTGAGCCAGGTGGTATAAGGAAAAACAATTGGACACAGTAAGCCTGGGATATTAATTGAACACTTCATTAATTAATTAATCAACATCTCACTGATGATATAATATTCATTAAGGAAGGCGGAAAAAGGGATCTACTTAAAAAAGATCGATAAAATGTGGGCTGAAAGAAAACTTCCAAATATTTTTACCAAGAGAATAAAGCTTAATTGTTTGGTGTTCTACCTGATAAAGGATTGTATAAGTTACAACTACCACTCAGTTGAAAGAGCTTACAGCCCGCGTAAATAAGAGCGGAAATAATATTTATAAAGTAACTAACGACAAAACATCGTAAAGAAAGGTTTTGTTGCTGCCAACGATACCAAAATAGCCAGACAGACTTAAACAAACTTATAAGGTTTGTTGGCGATTTATGGCCTAGTATTTTTAACTATGACAATCAATACCAAACAAGAGGAGAAACCTATATGCCAGTAGTCAATTAATATTTTTATTTTTAAATATCCAAGCTAAATTTAATAATAGCTTAACTTTTTTATAATAACTTAAAGAAAATGTCGATAAAAGATTCAATTTTGTTACAAGTAAAGTCAATCAAAAGTAAAACAGATTTTTGTAAGGAACGCAAGAGAAGTCGATAAATTTATTTTGGATACCAACAAAATTATGAATAGTTTGCAAACAAAAACTTAACAAAAAATCATATTTGGTTATATAAAATCAATTGACTACTAGTATATAGTACATAGTTGTTTTATAACAAGTTACTGACAACCAGACTGCTCTAAAGGCGATTGCCTCCAATACTGTTTTATCGTAACTCGTTTTCGAGATGATAATTTTCCTAAACCTACTAGGCAGTCTTATTGAAGTTAGACTTCACTGGATATCCAGTCACATGGGTATCAAAGGAAATGTATTGGCTGATAAATTATCCCGTTTGGGTGCAGCTTCTACTTTTCTGAGACCTGAGCCAGCTTTAGGAGTGACGTCATTTTCTCTCAAAAGAGATATCGACTATTGGTGATCTATATCATGAACAATCACATGTTCCAAATATAAATTTACATATACTCATACTTATTCATACTCTTTCCATAAACTGCACTAGTTTTGATCACAATTAATATTTGAGGATAAACTACCTTGAACATAGCAGATATCTTGGACTTCATAACAAACAGAAGAACAAACAGATTTCGGGACAGAGTGTACACTGGGAAAGGATGTCACAATGGGCTAATCTAGCCTGGGAAAAAGAGTGACTGGGAAAAATAAAAATACACTGTTTCAAATGACAATTAATTTAGTTTTACACTAGAGAAATCTGCCGAAGAAGCAAATATCTGTTTGATAATATAAAACATACAAACCTACTGCCTTATTTATAGACATATAAATAAGGTTGAACGTTTGTGGGACCTGAGTCGCCTTAGGAGTAAAGTCATTATATCTTAAAAGATATCGTCTACCACTTTGGTGATCTGCACCAGAAGAGATGGGAAATGGCATCTCTATCGCCTGTCTCTAATCTTTTCTAATTTATTTTTAAAAATAAATTTTTTTAATCATGTAAAAGTGTTTGTTGATGACTTTCAATTTTTCTGGATCTCAACTTTCAACTCAACATTTAGTTTTACCGCCATTACAGTATTTTGATCTTGAATTTGAGAAAAATTTTGGAAGTTTTGTGTCAACTGCCAACTCAAAACATAATTCAGAATGTCAGCTTTTCAATATTATCCTGCTCATGTTTTACGTTCTTAAACAGTATTACCCAATCAATACCTTTAATAAAACTTATTGAATTCATTTCTTTTAACAATAATAAAACAAAACTGGCTCAATAAACGTTCAATCGGCTCATTTCAACTGAGACAGTGTTTTACCATTTCGTATATAATACAAGTTCATGTTCGTATATGTTAACATTCATATAAATTAATACACAAAATAATTATCCCGACCAGTTTGGCAATGGTTATTGGGAAACAATTTAATTGGCTTTATAAAAGGACTAAATTAATTAGTTCAATTTTGGTATAAAATATTTTTTTTAGAGTTGTTGGCATCCTAAAATTTATAAAAATTAACTCAAGCAAAATTGATTTAAAGTGAATAATAATAAAATGTATTAACAGTTATATGCTTTAAAAGAGGACTAGAGTTTATAATTAGTGTACGAATAACTATTTACTTTGATAACATTTTCTTTGTACTTTGTGTAAGACATTAAAAAATGTCTCTCGATGAATCTATATATAATAAATAAATACAAATTTGCTTATTAAAGGATTTAGTCTATATATTTGTATATAAATATTAATTACATGATTGATTACAAAATAAATATCCTTTTCATCTTTAATTTTACAAAGAGTACAGTGACAACAACAAAAATATTGAATTTATTAAATATTTATTTTGTCCTTCTCACATTGATGAACAAAACACTTTTTTTTTATAAAGATCTCATTAAAACTTTAAATTTTAATTTATTTTCCACAAAGCCTTTAGTTTCCATGAAAAAAATGGTGAAAAAAAAAGGATTTTCCTTTCTTTTGTATAGAATAGAAAATATTTTTTTTTATTTATTTTTGAAATTTAATATTTTTTTTGTGGAATCATAATTATCCTTCATCATAATTTAAACATTACACACACAAACACACACACGCACACACACACAAATATTAAGAGAGAGAGAGAGAGAGAGAGAGAGAAACAAGTAATCCTTGATATTTAAAAAATTTTTTTTTTGGTTAATTTAACCCATAAATATAAAGAAATAAATTTTAGTCACTCGTTCGTTTCGAATTCTAATGGCTTTTCTTTTAAAGCTGGTTCTAATAAATATCCGTTTTATTTTCGTCATAAGCATAACCAACAAAATTAATTAATTTTTAATGATTAAAAATAAATTTATAAAAAAATTTAATTTGATTTTTTAAAGATTTGTGTGTGAATTTATTTTTATTTTATTTAAATTTTCATGTTCTTCTTCCTCCTATTTAGTTAACTTCCTTACGACTACATTTTTCTCTGGATATTTTTGGTCTAGATAAAAGGTAGTTATGTGTGTTGTTGGCATGTAATTTAATTTGTTATGTATAATTTCACAGTTTAAACATTTTTGTGTAATTTTAATTTAATATCAGGTAAATATGTTGATAGATAGATATACATATGTACATAAAAGAAGGAATCGAAGAAAAAACGTTCAGGTAAGTTTTCGGATGTAGATAATAATTTAAATAAGTAATTTTGGTTTGGGTTTTGTACGTGTATAATTATTGTGAACCAGGTGTGAAATGTTTTGAAAATTGGTGAGTAAACCTTCGAACATAGTGTGAAGCATAAAGTATTAAAGATATAAAATAAATATTAATGTGTCTTAAAACGACACAAGGTGCTATCTATTATGTATATAGTAAATGTTTTATAACAGAAAGATAGCAATCCATATACAGCCACATTTTAATACCAGTTAGATATTAATTGGTTTTATCAACCAATAATTTTATAATTTATATTAATAACAGAAAATTTGGAAGACTTGGGAATATGTCTTGGTAACCTATAAGATTAACCCAATCAAATAAATATAATATTACATAGTATCAGAAATTGTAGAAGAATAAATAGCTAAGTTTATCGAATATTTTTATTGTTATTACCTTATTTTATTTATAATTTATTAGTTTCGTTTATAAAGCTTCCAATAATTACAGGCATATTGTTACAATGTAAATGATACAAATCACGTATTAATATCCGTGGCAAGGAGGGTATCGATATTCTCTCTATGATTTATCATAAGTAACAAGATATAGTTGAATCTCATTGCTCCGTCAAACGAGTAGTTACACCACTAATAAATAATCCGCTTCCTTAGGTCTGTCAAACTAAACAAACGAATGTGTACCAATTTCTAAGTGTATGTTCTTATGAGGAACCTGCTAGACTCTTACCATTTTGAGATTAGTAGCGATCACAAAGTAGACTTTTTCAGTTAGGCTTACATATTTGTTCTAATTTCGATTTATCCATAAATAATTGTTTACATTCTAGCCTACGCTAATAATCAACTCGAGCAATCATATTTCACTTTATAAATCAAGCACCAAGATGGCGACGTCATCTTCACTGTGCAACAACGTAAGACCTTGGAATATTTGCGGTCTCCACTTTTAGGCCATTAAATTTCTTGTGAGTATCAAACTCTAGTCAATATAATCTTAATATTTGGTACGCATCCAAAAAGTGACTACTACTCCACGTACATACCAATTTTTAATCTCTTGCCTAAATACTTAAGTGAACATTTGGTGTAAGTTTGGCGTATTTTATTTTAATCATATTTATTTTAAATTCCACTGTGTTACATTAGACATTTTACTACCCATAGCACCAATTTACGTACACATGAGATACATATATTAAGATTTGTGACGCATTTTTCATTTGAGACTTGACTAATTTGAAATTTCACTATATTAACGCACCCTTAAACAAACAACCAAACTGACAGTGACAAAACATTCAGGTAACTGCAACTACAAGAGCATTAATTTTAATACGTGAAAAAATTTGTGTCTAGTGAAAAAAATTAGTCTAGTGAAAAATATTGAGTCTAAATATGCGCTGCTGGATGAACCCGTGCCAGAGACAACAGGTTGGTCGAAGTGCCGAGAATATTGCTTCTGTTGCGTCGCAAACGAACCAAAATAGTCGAGTCCATATCGTTCTCAAGCATTGGGCAACACAAGACGGTGCGACATATCACACAGCGAGTCTAACAATCGACTTATTGAAATCTAAAATCAATGAACGTGTTATATCCAGAAATGGTTATCTAGATCTTGTGATTTAACATCTCTAAACTTTTTTTATGGAAATACGCTAAATCATTGATCTATTCCAATATTAAAGGACCTCAGAGCCAATATTGAACGAGAGATAGCGGACGTTTCTATCTGTTCTAATGTGTGGCCGAGAAATTGGAAAATTGGATTTAACGAATCGACACCTGCAAACGTTTGATTATTCAAAAACAATTAACTGTAGCATAAGTAAAAAATAGTTTCTTTTAAATAGCTCGGCTATCAAGCCATATCATAATTGCATATGGCAACCTTTTGACATTTTGAAATCTCTTTTATTTTCTCAAAATCAATTTATATGGACTATACAGTGTATTGCCTATAGAATATTCAATTGAGTATCACCAATGCCGAATTTTCTAAAAAGCTTCACAACTCTTAAATGATTAGCTTCGCGATAAAAATGCGGATTAGAAATTAATCTTTAAAAATTCTAAAGATTATTTTTTAATAAAAACGAACGTAAGACTTGCTAATTTCGCTTTACTCATTCTTTCAAAGACAAAAAGTTTATACAATAAAATAAAGAGCGAAGTATGAAAAGTGCAAAGAAACTTTCCCTTATCAAAATCGATCATCAAACAATGAAGTTTCGTATACAAATAACAAAAAATTGAAATGGGTTTCGGCCTGCTTCCGCAAAACACCTAAACTGTTATTATTATTTATATATGGGTAGGAGCTAGTGGGTGCTGAGCTGCATAACACCGTGATTTTACAGATCTGATGTGATTTGCTCTAGTTTGAACCCGACTATATCGCTCACAATTTTAAAGTATAATATTTTATAAATTCCAACTTTTCAAAAAAGTTTCTTTGTCGGGTAGTAAACATTATTGGACATATATGTACATACACTTTACACAATTAGATATCACATAATTTTTAATGTGTGACATACATATTTATATGTTATATATAAAAGAATTCCAAATGACTTGTCAAAAATTATACGAGTTGCCATATGTACGAGTATATACATACTCTTAGGTTTTCTTATTACATATATGGTATAGTGTTATATGGGGATACACATGTACATATAGCATATATATACATAAAAGTGTTATGTTTTATAAATAATTGATTTATGGTTGCTTGATGGTTCCATATACAAAATTAAAAGCGAACCAAACATTTCATCTACGCCACGATTAATTAATAAAAGAAATAAACAACATAAACCCTATATACCGAATAAACAACTATACAAAACCGTAAAGAGGTCATATAAACCATATTAAAATATGGTAGCAGTTAACTATGTTATAAACATGTTATTATTATTACTACTTGGTTTTTAATTAATTTTAATAAATATAAAAATTACAACAAAAATAATATTAACTAATTACCCTAATTAGAAAATTAATCATTTGTTATATGTGTACATATATAACGTATAATGTAGATGTCATAATTATTTAAATTTTATTTAATTACATTTAAAGTATTGTGGTCTTACCACAATGATTCGGTAAAGGTTGAAGGTGAAGACATTCATCATATTGAATTAATCTCACTGTGTCACAGTGACAACCCGAATTATAAAACAACATAACATTGTATACGAATATGTTCAAATTGCGTATCTGAAGTTTGATCAAGTCTACAAATTTAATTGAATTAAACTATAACATTCTTGGTTATAAATGGCCAATCCATTACTTATATAAAAAAATCATACTTGATTCGTAAAATTTTGTATTTCAAGGTATATAAGAATGCCATATCCTTACCTACTGCCCACATTATGTTGCGACTTTTTTCATGTTTTTTAAATACTTTTTCCTCTTCTTACATTAATATTCTTATTTCGGATGAAATTCTTAAACGATTCTGAACCATTTCTATTTTTAATTTAACTGCACGTGTACAATGACAAGCAAATGTCTCTGGGGCGGTTTAAATTTAACTAAATTACATAAGATCAGTTGTGTTTCATAACAAAACAGTATTATTAAATATTCGAAATAATTAATTTGCAAAAATAACAAAAACTATGTACTCGTAACTATAATTAAAGATCGTTAAAGAAACCAATGTTGCAGAAGTTTTTTAAAAAAAATCTCGAAAACTTTAAATATAAAAGAAAGATAAAAACAACTTGGGTAAATTTTGAAAGCTAAATGGGGTGTGAACTGCAATTAAATAATCCTTTTTTTGGAAATTATTGTTTAGTGAAATTTTCAGTTATAACAACACCGATATGCGAATAAACAATGTTCAAAAGCCGTCATTCGGTTATCATTGTGTCAGATAAAACCCATATAACTACAGCCACAGAATTCATATAAGATAGATGTAAAAGCGGGGTTTCGTAAAGCGATACATCTTCCGTGTCCCTCTTCGATTTATAAGGTCGTGTGGTACTAGGCAGAACGTTAAAAGCAAACAGTGAAAAAATTTGGTGAGATTTAATATAAGTTATTGTATTAAAATATACCCGATGCATCTTAAGTTGTGTATCACACTAAGCTGTTATTCTTTAATTTTAAATAATAAAAATGTTCATGAAAAAAATTGTTTGCTTATTGTTTGTCTTTACTTTATCTGAACATACAGCTATATGCCCGATTTACTTAGATACATTGTTCAATGACAGTTGTATTGCCATGAAAGATGGGTTGGTCCATCAATAGCTGCAAATAGCTGCAAATATGAGCAAATCAGGTAAATATAAGTGTATTACTGATGCTTTGCTATTTGAACCTTTAAATAATTCTTTTTGTATTTTTTACAAATTTAATTTTAGCTGAAGAATGTAAAATAATGTGGAAAACGCTAAAGGATAGTTTACCACAAGACAAGAGCCAAACACCCTAAATCGGGTACAACTGCATCGGGTACAAGTAGACGGCGAGAATGAAGTTGCCGTAGATGAAGAAGTCGATTGGGAATTCAATGAAAATTTATCCTTTTATATAACGGCGTCATCCGAAAACAAGAGACGGTAAAAAAATAAATGTTCCTATTACTTAACTGCCAAAATTTAGTAACTGTCTTTCTATTTAGAACATTTTCTACAAGTACGCGGGATGAAGATACCGAGGACAAGAACCTCTCGAACTACTCATATGTAAGTTTAGTTTTTTATGTTTTTGTAAGTTTATATACATTTTTATAATTATTAATCCCAATATTATTCATTCGAAATAGATTAGCCGAAAGACCCCAAAAAATGCAGCCTTACAAAGCAGCGCAGACAATTTAAGTCATTCTATAAATGAATTTATCGCTGAGAAAAAAAATAGGGCATCTACTTTTGGAACTACCCAGTACAAACAAAAGTACGAAGTAATTTTGAATACCTTAGACAGACTGTTACGGTAGCTGCCGGAAGAACAGGTAGATGACCTTAGCGTAAAATTCCAACATAAATAAAATAAAACAACTTAACAATTTTTTAACGAAGATGTGTCCTCAAATATGGGTTGACTCTGCATGACTCTTCTGCACGTTTTCTACTATTAACACATTCCTCCAAAATCAACACGACAACAGAGGCGGCCCTAATTATTAAATTTTCCTCGTCAAACTTAACGTCAAACGTAAATTTTCCTCAACAAACACACAAAAGTATAAACTTAAAATGTCAGATAAATTGTCAAAATTTATCTCTACACAAATATTTTAGCAGCGAATTTATCTGTTGTTTTGTATAGATTTTTTTAGCATTTATGTTAGCTCGAGCAACGTACCGAGCTTAAGCAGTACTCAGTTCATTATAGTGCAAAAACTATAGTTATCTCAATGCATCAAAGATGGCGTGCATAAACTCTACAAATTTGTTTCACGCGAAAATAATGTCATTTCACTTTGAACTGAGTACTAACATTTATGTTAGTTACTAACGGGTGATTTTTTAAGAGCTTGAGAACTTTTTTTTAAAAAAAAACGCATAAAATTTGCAAAATCTCATCGGTTCTTTATTTGAAACGTTAGATTGGTCCATGACATTTACTTTTTGAAGATAATTTCATTTAAATGTTGACCGTGGCTGCGTCTTAGGTGGTCCATTCGGAAAGTCCAATTTATTATAGCATCGCTATCGTTCGATGCTAACAAACTTTTTGTTGCCAAAAATGGAAGAACTGAACTTAGTTGACATGTGGTTTCAACAAGATGGCGCTACATGCCACACAGCTCGCGATTCTATGGCCATTTTGAGGGAAAACTTCGGAGAACAATTCATCTCAAGAAATGGCCCGGTAAGTTGGCCACCAAGATCATGCGATTTGACGCCTTTAGACTATTTTTTGTGGGGCTACGTCAAGTCTAAAGTCTACAGAAATAAGCCAGCAACTATTCCAGTTTTGGAAGACAACATTTCCGAAGAAATTCGGGCTATTCCGGCCGAAATTCTCGAAAAAGTTGCCCAAAATTGGACTTTCCGAATGGACCACCTAAGACGCAGCCACGGTCAACATTTAAATGAAATTATCTTCAAAAAGTAAATGTCATGGACCAATCTAACGTTTCAAATAAAGAACCGATGAGATTTTGCAAATTTTATGCGTTTTTTTTTAAAAAAAAGTTCTCAAGCTCTTAAAAAATCACCCGTTATAATCAAATTTTCCCACTGATTCGCTGGTTAAGTTATAGTCTGCATATTTTATGTGGTTATTGCCTTGACAATATTTTCGTCGTACGACGTATTATATGCCAGCTGAAAAGTTCTATTAATAGTCGATCTCGTCGGATTGCTGAAGCGAGAGTTTAATTCGATTTTGATAGTTTTCGTATTATAGAAAAAGTTGGATGTAAAGTCAACGAACGATGGTTATGCAATGTGCAAAATAGGTATTATTGAATTTGTAAGTGAACGATGTCTATGCAAATTATGTCATTTGAAATCTGCATTAAATTGAAAGCGGATTTCATACGATTAATTAGTGTTAGTTGTGGGTTTTTTTGCTGAAAAACCAAATATAAATTAAATAAGCTTAAATTTGTTTTAGAAAATAATTTTTTTTATTTTTTATTATTCGATATATCTTTCGATATAGGTTTTCCTGGCATGTAATGTAAATGATGGGTACACCAAGAAGACGTGTATTGCTGGCTCGATGACGTTTCAACCGGCTCTTATTAAAGTGGGTTTTGGGTGTATATTGTTGAACTTCAAAATGGGATAGTAAGCTATGGTAACAGTTGGATACCCACCTTTTGAGGATAAATTACACATTTTGATAGAAAATCGTTTATACGTTAATACATATGGTTTTTACACATATCTTAAAAATATACAATCGTATATACATATGCAGTAAAAGATTAAAATTATCCATATTGATTCTTACTATCATACCATTCAAACTAAAATCTCTCCTTTTATAAAAGCGAATTGTATATCCTGCTGGTTTTGCAATTTTAAGGTGTGTTCCATCTACACACGTTAGAATACCTGGCATTTTACATTTGGAGTAAAAATATAACCCAGCTTATGTTTTCGTAGCCTTGTTCATATAACGTGTAATCGATTTTAGACATAAAATATCGTCTAAGATATTAATAATTTCAAACAAAATTACTGAAACTGTTGTCAAAAGTTTAAGCCTCAAGTTTTTATAAATCTAGGCAAAATTAACAGTTCAAAAGGAATCACAATCACAAATTCAGAAATATCTTTACTTACTGGGTGTTCGACAACTAAAATTTATTTTCATGAACATTTCTCACCGCTTTTCTATTCTCCAATATAAAATTCAAATATAAAATATTGAAAGCTAATGAAATTGGATCAAGCTAATGAAATAATTTCATTGGGGATCGGCAGAACAGTTTTCCGGCGATTTCTATTACGCAAATAAAATTAATTGCGAATCGAATGTGGATCAATTAAACTCCTGCCGCAGTAAATCCGGCGAGTTGTATAATCGACACGATTATTTTTAAACAGTATACATTGTGATTTGAGGTAATTTATCATGGACATTTCAAAACAATTTTCTTTGAATTTGATTGTATATATTTTCTGGATCTGCTTCGGATATCCTAAATTAAATTTAAAACATAAAATAACAAAAGATAAATGATTCTAATATAAATATATTACTAAATGTTTAATCAAATGATTATATGAGAATATAATCCTGATTATAAAATTGTTTTTAAAACTATATATCATTTTTTTTCAAGTTAGAAATAGGTTTGATTTTATCCAAGTGCAATCAATTTATATATAAAAACAAATAAAATTGTTTTAAATTTAAATTCTTTATACGACTTTATATTCGACAATAAATAGTTTATATAATGTTCTTCGTAAAACAGAGTATGTAATAGTTTTTTTAGTTCTGCATCGGTATAAAGGTATTCGTACACATTTAGTGTTCAATATAAGTTTTCAGACCAATAAAAACTTACGATAAAAATAAAAGATTCCAGTTTGAACTCTGCATTTCGTAAAAACAGAACTAATTTACTAGTAGATACTTAATAGTTCCATAAAACCTAGATATTAAATTTGTTAATTACATTCACCCCTATATATCACTGCCGTTTGCGTTTATAGTACGTAGATAGTCAGTATTTAATAGTCGATGGTGTGCTGCACCATATTTATAGAATTTAATTTGAAATAATTATTTTTGCTCTCTGCTGTAACATCACTACACAAATACATACATACAAATATATACATATGTATACTGTTGTTATTCCGAGTTACATTTTCTTAGCAATTTTCCAAGAATATATTATCATTATAAAATTTAATTATAACCAAAAAAAATAAGAAAATCTAATACCAAAAAACTACTTAAAAATAGTTTTTTAAATATTTTCCTTAATTTCTTTTTATTTTTGGAAGAATAATGAATTTTAAAATAGAATTAAAAGAAAACCAGACAATTATATTTCCAGACAAATTTGTTTTTCAATTGCTGTTAGATATGTTTTTTGAAATTTTACTTTTTTTGATATAGTTATTACACAAATGTATATGTGTGTATACCAAGTATCTACATCTATTTTCAACCTTAAGGTCGCGAGCCGTATGCAAATCATGTATATGGGCTCAACATAATGAGAAAAACCTGCAAATGCAGGTTTGGGGCCAATTCATTGAGGCCTGCAGATGCAGCAAAATTATCCGTATTTTCATCGAAAAATCATCTTCAGTGACGAAACCCATTTTCACTTCGGAGCCTACGTTAATAAGCAGAGATATCACATTTAGGAAGCCTCTCCATCATCAACGTGTCACCATTTGGGACGTTTTTTAGGCTGCGGAGTGATTTTAAATTGTGAGTGTTAAAGTCAATATCACATATTTGAGAAAGACAAACTGTTCGTGTGTAAGTAAAAATGACTTATGGCGAAATTGTTATTGTTGAGATGATTTCAAAATATTTAGAATAATACCCATAATAACCACAAAATCTATGATAATTTTGTTATATTATAATTAAATTATCTGTTACCAAAATTAGTCAAAGAAGATTAATTCTACTATAGTAATATTATAGTGAATAGTGTGAGAAAGGGAATAATTTCACTAAAATTTTTTGAATTTTTTCAATTATGTACTAATATTAGTATATAACATATATACATTAATACAATTTTATTATATCTCACTTTACTAAATCATAATGCAATCCATATAACACATAGTGCAACAACTACACTTTTGAATATTGGACACTTGAATTAATATTAATAAATTTAAATATAAACATTGTAATATTATTAAGCTGTAGAATTATAATATTTTAATAAATAAAAATAACCATAAAAATATTAACATTGATATGTGTGTACGATTATGCTTTTGTATGTTGTGGGTAATGTAATAAGAATTATGGTTTATGGTTTTTGATGTTCTATTATTATTTGTAATGTTTTTATCAAAAAATACTGAAAGTACTATGTATGTATATAGTTACTAACAACTAAATTAAATTAGGTAAAGTACATAATAAACAAATTTCATGTTGTGTGATGTGAAGATATGTGATGAGGGACTTTGTGTATTATACACGAGTATATGTTCTCGTACGTACGTATGTACATATATTTTACTACTTACTTAAAATTACTTCACATTTTGAAATGTTTGTAACTCTAATTTGATAAATGGTTTTCAGTTAAATTAAATTATGAGTTGTCTAAAATACTTCTAAGTCAACATAATAACCACATTTTGTATTTTGGTGAAACAATTTGATGGAAGGTTATGTATTTATGATGGATGGATATGATATTTTAGATGATACTTATACTCGTAAATATTGTATATATATCGTTACTTGATGGAGAGAGGTGGTTTTTGTAAAACTATATACTATATAATTGTATGTATAGTTAATAACAAAGTATGTGATAGTTTTGCAACATATGTTCGATTTACTTCAACCCCTATACCATGTGCACTAACTTGTATATACTTTCAATCCACTAATACACTAAATTTATAGGGTGTCCCAATTACCGAATCAGATTTAACATCATTTATTTGGCGATGGCAACACGAACGTTATAGTTGACGAAATGAGTCGCTTAACGCTTAAACAAAAGCGGGAAATGTTGGAAATTTACTTCCATAACAAAGCCAATTGGTTCGAAATCACAAGAAAATGTCGTATTTGGCAAAGACACGGGACTCACACCCAACGGTATCAAGAAGTTTGTGTATAAAGTACGTGATACGGGCTACTTCGTCGACAATCCAATACAAAGTTCTATTGGTCCAGCAATTGATGCCCTTCCGTTTCGATATCAATTCGCTGTTGGAAATGCGATAGATAACCTTCGATATAGGCATTTACATCTCGATGGGTTCGTAAGCAAACAAAAATGGCACATTTAGAGATCGGGAAATCCACAAGGATTTGTGGAGAAGACAATGCATCTATTGTGTGTTACTATCAACGGAATCAACTAACGCCACATGTTAACATATTTTGGTGGCCATATCTTGAAGATATTGGTTTGGTCAACCTTTGGTTCCACCAAGATGGTGCACCATGCGAGACTTAGGGCGTTACAATAGTGAAACTTCGTTCAAAATTCGATGGCCACACTATCAATTGAAATTGTGGCCGGCGAGGAGCTGTGATATGACGCCTTTGGTCCTTATTTGTGGGATGCCGTGAAGGACAAGTGTTATACGGACAATTCACAAACAAGCATTAAAAAGCCAATATTGAAGCAACCATTGCCGAAATTGACCTGCACACAATCCAGAATGTGCTCAGAAATTGGACCGACCGAATAAAATACGCTAATCTGAACTTCTTACTGGGATACCCTGTAAATTTCATTTTTATCACATGGTACATTTCAATTTATTCTAATGCAAAATATTGATGATGGTAATGCTGCATTGCTTGATAATAGCACGGTATATATACGGTACGTTATCACGGTAAATTATCGATTAAGCAAATAAAATATCACCAACGTTTAATATTTACCATCAAATTTGCTCAGTCAAATAAAAACCACTTCACAAGTATATTCACTTTCAGATATTTCACAAATAAGTGTATCTATACATTTATTAATTCATTCATTTGAACACAAATTTTAAAATATTTTTTAAATATTATCTACCATTATTACCACACATAGTTTTTGACAATATCAATTATTACAGCAATTGCATTATATAAACGAGGTATTGAAATATTTTTGGAAGGTAATAAACGATTAAAACAAACTACTGAGTGTAAAGCTAATTACTAATAATTAAATGCGTCTCTATGTTAAAGAAATTAGAAATTTAACAGTTTGATCCATTGAAAAAATTGAAACGTTATGATTCAAAATATAACTTTAAGACGTTGAATCGTTACTTAAAGAATAACTTTAAGAATATTGCCTTTAAGATGTTGAATCGTTTGGGACTCATTCACATAAACTTTTTATTTTATAAAACCCCATAAGAAAAAGTCTGGTGCTGTTAAATAAGGAGATCTGCATGGCCAGTTAAATCGCCATTTCTCGAAATTAGTTTTCGATGAAAAACCTCGTTCAATAATTGAAATATTGAACGAGCTGTGTGTACTGTGGCTCCATTTTGCTGAAACCACATGTCCTCAAGCCCTTGCTCTTTCATTTCAGGCACGTCTCCGAATTGATGTTTCTGGAGACTCTGCAACATTATCGCGCACCAGAGCCACATTTTCAGCGTTACGAAACGTCTGTCGTCTTCCAGAACGAGGTCTGTCTGCTGTCGTACCGTATGGACGATAAACGATAAATTGTGGTTATGTGAGGCATTGGACGAGTAGGATATTTTTAACGCAATTTCCGCTGTATAAAATAATGAAATTTTTCAATAATTAATATATTGTCACTATTTCTGCTCGTTCTTGTAGCGTATATTTATTAAGTATAAAATTGATGCGTCTACACAACACAATGGTCAAATCGAAATTGAGCTAAACGTCACATAACCAAGATGGCGCGCAATTAAAATGGTAGCGGGAATTTTGCACCACCCTGTACAATATGAATAATTTGGAATTCTAATTTTTTTGTTTAGAGACGGTTACCTGACCAATCTTTATATTTAGCATGAACCATTCATCACTACATATTGGATACACGCTAAGTTTACAGCACTATTTAATATAAAACACTAATATATTTTATTGAGGAAGGGGGAGACTCGAAATAGATACTCTCGCATGATGAGAATCTCTTATCTATCATACAACAATCGGTGACAATATTTGGGAATACTTCCACCAACTTCTGAGTATTGACGAATAGTTTTAAAGGGTGAAAAGGTGAGGAATTAACATATCTACCTTAATTTATTTACTAGTTTAAAGATGTTTTAAACGTGTATTACAGTTACTCATTATAATACAATAATTATTTGATTAATATTTACCAATTTTAATTAATAAATTATAAATTATAGAAAATACTTACAAATCGACATAATCTATTATTTTGCTTGTAAACTTACCTAAAAATAGAAGAAAATGTTCAATTAATGACGACATATAATTACGTATAATGTATTAATAGACAACAAAGAAAACAACTAGATAAGCTACTATATAGCAGTAATGGATCGAAATGATTTTCGATTAAGTATAGAACAGCTAACAAATTACTTCACTTATTTTTATAGCAAACTGAGAACGACAAAAATGTAAACGATATCAGCTTAAAGCCAAAAAATAGATTAATTTTTATCTAATAACCTCTTAAAACCATATAAATTTTGTCTTTAAGTTTTGTTTTTTTTTTGGTTTGAGTGAAATTTTGTCTTTATGTTATCATAAACTAAATGAGTTCATTTAAATTCGTTAACCCATAATACCTTCCAGTGAAATTAACTTTTATATAAAAAATGTATTTCAAATTAACTTTTACATTTAAGCTTTTTAAATAAACTTTTTAATATATTATGTACATATATTATTCTAATAGAACAAACCAAATAAATTAATTAATTATGTGTTTTATTTTAATTAAAAATTTGTTATGTTTATAAATATATTTTAAGTATATTGTGTTGTACTTTGAAAATTCAATTTTCATTTTTGATTTTAATTTATTTAACAATAAATAATTCCCTCGGGGTACAAATCCTACATTTATCTACTATTAAAGATGTGATCATAAATTTATATTTAAAATAAATCTCTGAAAGGCTATGCGATAAGAATTGAAAAGTGATAAGATGACACTTCTAATCACTTTTGATTAATTATAAAACACGATTATTAACAATCTCTCTAAAAAATAAATAACTGCTTCCAAAAATGATTGCTAAATTTCTCAAATTATTAGTTAAGTGATAAAAGCATATAAACAAATTTATCTGTATCGTGTTCAGGATCAACTTCTATTTTCCAGACTAACATAGGCCCGGCTTTATTTTGGACTGTTTTCCAAAATAATAAGATAACTTTTCAAAATAACTAGGGCTTTCATTACCGGTAAATGGTTAATATATTAATCGTTTAAATTTCTTTACCGAATTATCGGTAAAAATCAAATATTTACTGATAAATTCAAGTTTAATTTTTTTTCAACTTTATAATATTTTGAAGATTATGTTATCATTAAAATAGCATGATATCAATAAAAATAACATGGATATTTAAATTCTCTTTTTCTTTGCACAAGATAAAAATTTTATTAATAAAAAAGTGAAACACTAAATCGAGCAACTACTTCTAAAATTATTTCAAGAGTTAAACTGAAGATTCACTACCAGCTGTAATTTTAAGAACCAAAAGCCAATGATGGTCTACCATTCGTCAAATTTTGTACTTCTTATGATTTAAGAAAGTTATTAACCACCAAAGGATAGTCCGTCTCAAAATCGTCAAATTTCAACCAGATCAAAAATGGTGACAGTTTTAGCCTCACACTCAACGAATGGAAGACAGTTAAAAATCGCCGATACATGAATATAAATATTTTTGGAACTAAGCACTCGCACGGCTACATGGAAATATACCTGCAAGCAAGTGTGTCGAAATTCTAGAAAACCAATTGCAAGAATTTGGAATTAATAAGTAACGTTGATGCAATAACAACAAAGTGATCATATTCAAATACTCATCATCAACAATGTTTCACGCGTGGTATCCAACTGGCGGTAATTTAAGTTTTGTACAAGAAAAATAATGCGTTATTTGAATTAGAAAATGAAGCTACTTATTGTGAAGACTATGAAGAAAACGAGAGTAATCAAGATTGTTCTAAGGGTTTAAATGTAATAATAAAAATTATTCACGTGTTCAATACGATATATCTAATACTAACAATAAAATACGACGAGTAGTAAAAATTCGGCGTTCAACCACCAAAAACGGCAATATACTTCCAAAAGCACGTCATAAATGAATTATGAAATAAAATGGTCTTAATTCTGGATAGCAAAATCCGTTGGAACAGCTTATTGGCACAACCTTTATACGGTTCTTCAAATTAAAGTCTGTTCTACAAAAAAGTTCAGCTTTTTAGAAATAAATTAGACCTATAATTAATTAAATTATAAAGGCACTGAAACCTGTAAAATTGGCAATAGAACCGTTAAGCTCATCAGATTTAACATTAATAAGTGCAGATGTCACACTTAAATTTATGCTAGATGAGTTATCTGAACAGAATTCTTCACTTAGTAAGGAATTACAGCGTGAATTAATAATTAGGATAAAAGAGCGAATAACCAATTTTTCCGATGTAATCCAGTTTCTACCAAATCCGATAGAGTATTGCAGAACAACTTATAATAAAAATTAGGGTTTATGTAATTTACTCAGTAAAACTTTAATAGTCAAAAATGACAACCGGTGACGATGACAGAAATATTGCAACTATAGCATATTTGTTTTTAACGCGGTTATATTTTAATCAGGACAAACTATTAATGGAAATCTAAAATAAAGCAAATTGAATTTAGGTGATGAATCCATAAATATCATAATGTTAGTTAAATGAAATAGTAAAATTAATAATGTATTAAATATTTTATGTTTTCTTTAATAAAATATTAACTGACATGAAAAATTCGTCCTCGTATCCTATATTGAAAAAAATTATCTTAATTATTTTAATTTTCTTATGGATAAAAATAAGATGTGGTGGAACGATGATTGATTATCAATTGTTATTATAATAAAACCTTTACTTTAAAAAGGTTTCAAATAAAAAATTAATTTGATACTGATAGCAATGATCTTAATGAAGGCTAAAAAGTGAGAACAATGCTTTACGTAGAAAAGAATTCAAATATTAAATTTCTACGAATACTACAATCAAATAAATGTTTTATAATTTATGTTGCATAGATTTGTGTCCTCAAGACAATTTAAAATGTTGTTTTTCACAAATCAAAATCCCAATTTCTCGAGAATGAAATTCACAAGAAGATTAAATTTAAACCAGACATTAAAACAATTAAACTGTTTTACATTTTGAATTTCTTTATTTAAAATATGAATTCTTAATAATTTAAATTTGACTAAAAATGTATATATAAAACTCCTAAACAGATAGAATGGATAATTCACTTAAAACTATATACATTCATAATGTCTAACGTTTATCAAATATACCGAGAATCTTTACATAAAAAACTAGCAGATCTTAATTCATTTTGAGGTTAATGTTTTTATTTGAATTGAATATATATTATGCTTTTTTGAAAAAAGAAAACAGGTTCAATAATGCGATTTCAAATTGATTAAGTTAAAATATCGAAGGAAACGTAGCAATAATAGAAAAAAAATATAAGAAAAGGATAATGATATCTCAATTATCACAATCAAATATTTCGAATATTTTGTTGTTTTTCTCTTTAGAACATACAAAAGCAAAGAGGAATAAAAATCTATAAGTAAATAAAAGTTACCTTAAAAATGTTCGTATGAAAAACAAACACTACCTTTGTGAAACAATAACATTATTCCTAAAACTTTTTTGTTTTTCTTTTTTTATATATATTCTTGTTTCAAGGGAAAAAAATGGAAACGTAAACTGGTAAGAAAAAAACTATAAAATATAATTTATTGAATATCAATATAGATATTTTTGGTTGAGAAAACAAATATAATGGCAAACACACGCATATACGAAAAATTCGTTACATATAATTTTCCCATTTTGTATAT
>OZ010737.1:69433380-69670880 GCA_963932295.1 Tipula lateralis
AAGTACAAAATGACCACCCAGATTTCATGAGAAGTGGTGATCATGAATTATATAATGTCCACTTCTGAAATAGTGGACGTAGAGGATATAAAGCGGCAAGGCGAACCTTAATATAATTTCTAAATAATTAACTTTGGATTTTTTATGTGATAAAATAAAATTTTGGACCAGACAAGAAATTAAAATTGGTACGACGAACAGTTTTGGTAATTTATGTATAATAACATAAATTAATTATAACTATTTGGCATTTCAAAAGATAGAGCAGTTACATTTCTGGCAAAAGCATTACACTAGGTGAACAATTATTATATATATTATATATGTATTATTATATATATTCAAACTTAAACATGTGATATATAGTAGACGTGTCTTTACTAACCACAGGTAGCTCAAAGTTTATCTGGAACCAGATATGCAATTTATAATTTAATGCTACAAACTAACTTAAAAATAAGAAACACATTTAAGTCACTGATGAGGAGTCTTAATAGACCAAATTTAACACATCAATCAGTATTATTTAATATCAATTAGTCTATTATAAAAATATAGTATGGACGTTACTATATACATATAATTCATTGTAATGACATTGTTTAATTAATTAGTTCATAAAACTTACATACATAAATAAAATGCTGTCGTAGTCATATCGCTACTAAAAGTGATCTTTGATTACACAAAACGAAATGCGTTAACTGCGTAGTATTGACCTGACTGAGATAATCTTTGATATATGGAAATATATGTATGAAAGTGTATTCATATATGTTAGAACATATACGTTTCTTTAGCTACAAAACAATCAATTTATTTTATTTAAATTCGAAAACCTCAATATATGAGTTAATTGATCCTAATTGTTTATAATACGGTTTTAATCATAATGCGTGTCGTATGTTTTTTATGTTCTTAGTATATAAGATAAAACAAACATCGACAAAAAATTGACTTTTCAACTTATTTCAGATTGAACAACATACCATACTCATAAATCAGTATATTAAATTACAACACGTCAGTGAAAAGAACACTGATAAGAACTTAGTATAAAATATAACCATTTTTCTTATAGTTAAATAAAAAAATTACAAAAGACATTTACCCGTACCGCTTCTATGTATACATGTTACGAGAAGTCGAACATCTATGATATATCGAAAAATTCAATGAATTTTATTTTTGTTTGAATGAGTTTACGTCCCGCCACAAGAATTTACGTTTTCATTCAATTCTTAGTAAAATTGTGAAACTTTTTTTATGTTCAGTTTAAATGTCAAATCTCGTGATTTCTTTAGAATCTATTTGTTAATATTTTTTTCAATTTATTATTATATTTTGGCTATCGATCTACCAGTCTGCTCGAATTTATATTTATAAACTTATACATCTACATAAATAAAATTTTATGCAATAGAAACGATCGACATTGCATGATCTTATGTATAGTACCAAAGAACATTTACCTATACACACATATATATATATATATATATATATATATATATATATATATATATATATATATATATATATATATATATATATATATATATATACATATATATATATATATATATATATATATATATATATATATATATATATATATATATATATATATATATATATATATATATATATATATATATATGTTATACTTTTCAATTAATGATTTCTTGGGAATTTTGGCGGTGTACCAAAATTCTTGTCTTTTTTATAAAAATGTTTGTCTAACTTGAACCCTTAGCAACAAGAAATAGAAATTTCATCATTAATATATATATATATATATATATATATATATATATATATATATATATATATATATATATTTATATATATAGGCGTACACATGAAATAATTTTAGTAAATTTCTAATTAAATTTATAGGTTAAACTACAACAACATATATTATGTATTTCATTTATTGCAAATGCGTTTCACTGAAATAGGGTTTTTTTCTCAGATATTCTTATCTATATAGTCCTTTCATGCAACAATTAAATAAATGTATTTTTATGTTAAACTACATCTAAACTGTTTCAAATACATCGTTGGTGGTTCTTCAATATTTATAAATTTATGGTTCGTACAAGTTTCTGTACAATATTGCTAATATGTAACATGGTATAATAGAGTGTTAATAGTTTCAGTTTGAGAATAATTATATGGGTAACCAAAGGTACCGCACCATTGGTAATAAAAACTGAACTCTCGCGTTATAATCAAATTATAAAAAAAAATTTTATAAATTTTCAGTTTGATCGAAGATTGAAAAATATGTGAATTTTTATTAAATCGCACTTGATAGAAATTTGAAACGATCAAATTCTAAATAACTTTAAACTAGGGTTGTGCTGTAGACAAAATATATTACTTTACATAAATAGATTACGCATAGATAACATGAACATTACATGAGATTTTTCAAGTCTGTTACGAATCGGCGAATGAACAAACGAAATAGATGATGCTAGGATTTTCATTGCTTTCACTGTGAGATTAGCCAGTTCCAAATGACAATAGAGTATTGTTGTACTACTGACAGTGAGTACTGATTGTTCAGTGTTCTAAAAATTTTAGTATTTTCTTGAAATTCGTTTAAACTAGATATGCTATCCGAATCCAGTTCGTTTATTAAACATTCTGTCACGTGTACCAGCTGCGATTTGGTTAGTTTCACTTAAACTTATGGTCATGAAACTCCTGATGGAGATAGTACATGCACATTTCGCATATAAATAGCATGCGTTATCTCTCCGGCTGTCTAAATTTATATATGATAACTTCTAAACTAAGATGGCAATTCCAAATTCATCCATAAGTAGGTAGATTCAGCAATTGCAGTTTCAGATTTTTCAGGCAATCATCAGTAACTTTTAATGTTTATTGCACGTTTTTCATTAACGATTCTTTGATCCGCGAGCCTCCTGCATTTACAAATGCTTTATCGTAGTTAAAATGCTTGACTTCTTTCAGACTCGCTAACACTTGTTTGTTAAGTTCAACATTCATTTAGTCCTTGGTGAGGAGATTTTCGGTATGACTTCTACAATTGCTGTGCCAGATGTCCACATCTCTACCCATTTTCATCATAGCAGCGGCATTATCTGATACGACAGCATAAATATGAGTGTTATATATAGATTTTTTGCTAAAGTTTCTGAATCCGTTTCTGAGTTACATCCGATGCATCAATGAATGCTTTAGAATTTCCGATTTTGTGTATCATTGACAAAACTAGTTTACTGTTGTTAAATGTATTTTGCCATTCGTCTATATGTAGAACAGATTCATTCTCAATCGAGTTTGAAGATAATTGGAAACAACGTTGAAATTCGTTTTGCATTATGCTTGTGGATACGGCTTTTCGCCCTGAAAGTTTTGGTATAAATAGGCAGGTAGAATACATTTTTTAGTAAATTTTATAAAACTAAGTGGCATATAAGACATAAATATAAATATTTTAAAAAAATGACCAAATAGATGACATAGATGACGTAGATTACATGGATTACATGAAAATTTAATCTAATTAAGATTACGCGTAAGAAAACAAACCTGCTTTAAACACTCTTACAAATGTGGTTGTGATGACACTTTATACTTATTTTCTTATATTCAGTTATTCAACTGCAACAATAGAAGCCAAACATGTTGTAATTTTAAAAATTCCAACCTAAGCAAAATAACTAAATTATTTTTAAAATGTTAAAATAGGGTAACAAGTTCTATAAATGAACTCAAAATGTTAACTTCTCCTATTCAATAATTTTACTGGCAATATGAAATAGCTTTTGCTGCGTCTACACACAGAAAAATAAAAGTTTGTCACAACTACGATTTGGTGTTAAATAGTGTCCCACCGATCGGATATTTAAAAATTAAATCTCTTCAAATTATACTTTTAATGCCATTGAAGTACTTTTGGACGCAAAAATCAGCACCCATTAAAGTAATTTTTAACTCTTTCGAGTAATTACATACTCACTCTCGTTTTATATATTGAAAAACAAAGTATAAATAATTCCATGATCGTTTTTTGTTGACGCGTCAAGCAGAATTCGAGATGTCAAAGTGTTTTATTGTTTTTTGTGCGTTATAAAAAATCGAAAATATAATTAAATTATAGTGAATTAGATAAAAATCGCCGAATGTAGCTTAATGGTTAAGAGAGTTTCTCATCACGCCGCGGTCTCGAGCTTGATTCCGCCGTTGACCAAATTAACATGCAACCGGATGACATAAAAACGCGTTTGTGTGTAAAAACATTCGTTGGGCTGACCACCTACAATGTGCACCATTCGTTAACACTGGTTCGTAAGGTCTCAATTGAGACGCGGTAAGGGCCGCTTACGGCCTCTAAGCCATAGATAAAAAATAGATAAAAATTTTAATAAAATGTGATTATTTTAATAAAATGCATGATTTATGTAGTGAAAAATAAAAATAGAAGACATAGATGGTGGTCAATTTAAAACGAAATTGCGAGGCAAGTACATACTTAAATAAAAACACAAATTTGTAATAATAATTAACTTGGTTTATTATTTTTCCATTTATAAAATTATTCTGTTCCTCCATTTTGTTTTGAACAGAATACAAAAATATTTTCTATCAACAGAAAAAATGAAAAAATCAAACTGAACTTAGTTACGATTCAAATATTTTTAGTTTTATGTAGTAGTGTGATTCTGATCAGCGAAATTAGAAATAGTGACATGAAGCAGAATTCTACATGTCGAGCAGAATACTTCTTGTATTCACTTCATATAAACGTGTGTATTCTAATTTCGCTGCTTTCAGAATTCTAACCATCTGTTTTCAGTGTTAATCTAATAAAAAATAATGTAATGTTTGTTATAATTAGAAATATATTTATTTCATTATAGTTTGTATTTAAATATTATATACTATTTCAAATTTTGGTGGATTGGGTTTTTTTAACTCTTCATGTTTCCTCTCGTTTGAAACGCACTGTCCATAAAGCAGCAATGATATACCCATTATTCGAATAACTGTTGAGATATGACAATAATGTGTTACACAATCCACTAGTTTAAATCAATTTAATTTTTAGATAACTTGCTTAAACTTTGATATCACTGTAATTTAATTGAAATTAAAATTTATAATAAACTCAATAGTTCATTAATATATGAATTATAATATGTAATTAATTTTTTCAGTTTATATTAGAAACTACTTAGTTATATTATGTGTTTAAGCATTGTATAAGCTATTTATAGCCTCATTTAATTAAAAGAAAACATGAAATTTGGTAGTTATTAATGTGATATTCTTTCCAAAATGAGAGAAAAGAGCAATTTTTTATTTTATTAAAGAATACGAAAAAAAATTGCCCTTTTTGTCGATGTATTGGTGGAAAAAAATACAAATTATTATGCTATATAACCTCAAATTTCATAGCATAGTCTTTTATAATAAATAGATTTATTTTATTATAATCCTTAATTTTTATTGTTAATAACTTTTTATTTAATTTTGATAATTTCACACATTTACGACAGAATATAGTTCACAAATGAAATTAAAAATGGCGTTTCATTTAAAAATGTATATGTGTGGGTAAATCTGCGAAAAAATCTAGATTTTTAAAAAGTGCTCGAGATCAAAAAAAAAGTGCTCGAGGTCATTTGCAAACAACGTGTAATGTCAAAAACGCACGTGTTTCGAGCAAAAAGAACATCTATATATAAATGAATACTTATACGTTATATAATTTTGGATGATTACTATTTGACAATAAACTATTAATAGCTGTTCATATTACTGTATACGACACACTTTCGTATCGTATTGCCATCTAAGAATGAACTGATGCAGTTGATATTAGTTTATAAGTCAAATTGAACAATGCAAAATTGTTATACTAGGTGCGTTCGTTTGTAGTGAATTAACTGAATATATATTGAGTTATTATTCCGTTAATTGAGTTACTTTTCAGATAATTAAGCTACTGAATTGAATTGATCGTTCGTTTGCTACAATTCAGATAAATGTCAAATTATTAAATTCGTGTAGCTTTGCTTGTGTTATAAAATAATTAAAATTTAAATTATTAATAGTATTAAGAAATTAATATTAAAATTAATTAAAATTTCCAAAATGTGAACAGAGAGTTCATTATAAGGGCAACTTTGGCTTCATAATTTGAGTGGCAGGGAAGATGACGAAGTAGAAGAGTTAATAACTGAAACGCGGGACCAATCACAATACTTTGAGCCAGACAATTTCTCGAAATACTCGGACCAGTAGTCAACAACAGGCATTTTTACAGCTATTTCCAACTTCAAATTAATGTGCAAATTCATATTAAATAATAATTAATAAATCAATTTAATATTCATAAATATATATATTTTTAATTCAATTTCACAAAATATCAGACTTTATTTAATTTTTTTCATATTAATAACAAAAATATCTACATTTTTTCAATTAATTGTTTCAACAATTCAACCTTTTCCTTTTTAAATTTAATAATTCCTTTTCGTTATCCGATTTTTCTTTAAGTTTTTCACTCTTAAGTTTATAGTATTCTTCTTTTGAATTAATTTTTCTCTTTCTTCGATTTGGTGCCTAAAAAACAAAAAGTCAAAAAACAATTATGTAATTTATCTACACAAGCAAAAATATTATTCAGATAAATCAGTTGCTCAATATTTTTAACTGAACTGAAGCGTACCAAACGAACGCGCAAATCACTTCAGTAATTCAAATAATTTAGTTAATTCAGTTAATTCACCACAAACGAACGCACCTACATATTTCGAAATAATTTCGATATGTTGCTTAATTTTGGCAAATTTTTTTGGACAAGAAACTAACATATTCTCGTCCACTTTTTCAGTGTACGTTGGTCGTGAAGATAATTAAAATGAACAACAAAATTTAATATATTATGACGTTTATCAACAATAAGTTTTTTATTACAAGCAAATACAGTCCACTCAACTTGAGATTAAGGACCTAATAAGTTTCCCCAACAATATGGATGTCTTGCATGAAAGAACAAACCGAACTGATTTTTTCCAAGCAGTAATCTATTCTAACCGTACTTTTTACCAAGAATATAATATGTGTAGAAAACACTCCGAAATTAGTTTATGATTATATTTTATTTTGGATAAATTTGTTATTTCTACAACTATTAACGGCAAAATATTCTTAATTTGAACAAGCATATTCATGTAATATTACTCCGCAAGGAGTACTTTATTAAGTCCAATGTGAGATTTCTTAATACGACCAACATCAATTAATACAAAAAGAGTAAACTTTTTTATCCTTTATAAGTTACACAGAAAAAATATTTATTATTGATTTTTGAAAGCCAATTTATCGACATGAATAAATCAAAATATTTATAATAATATGCGGAGTTTATTTTATAAAGGTATAGTCGTTTGGATAATAATCCGGGAAAAAACGAGAGTCACACCGCTAATTTTTTTGTATGACTTATGCCATAAACCCACAAGAATTTACTTGAGTACGATCATATCCATCAATAAACAGAGTTTTACTAGTTAACCAACAAAACATAAATTTTAATCGTTTAAATAAATTGTATATTCTACATAGTTAGATGTCACTTGATGATAGTGAATAATAATGTCTGAAAATCTGAGAATTACATGTGGAATTTATAGATGAGACTAATTAAAAAGCTTTAACAGGTAATTAGGGAGCTTTCACAGTAATCTAATAGTAAAACTCCCTTACTTAAGATGATCAAGAAATCCAACACTTAATATGTAAACTTTCCAAAGTGTTTGTGGTTAAGCCTGTAAAAAAATGTGTTATTATAACCACATATTGCGGATACTAATACGTATAGCTTGAGAGATTTAAATATCGAATCATCGTTTCAATCAAATTGATTATTTAAAGTGTCTCTAGGGCATTGACTTGGAAAACGCGTTTGACTATATAATTATTGGCAATAGCACAAATAAAGCAGCATAATAGCAGTAGGCCCTGTTATCTGTTTTCCCCTATACTTTAAGCACAAATAATTACTACAGATAGCCAAACTATATGGAGAAATCATGTATATAGACTGAAATAAGGGGAAATAATTGTACCCTGGATGAAAAGGCTATATTTGAGTTTTATTTTCTCTTTCATTCCTTTACCATTGATATTACGATAAATAAAATACAATCAAATTTATATAAAACTAAGTTCAAATACATACATGAAATCAAATTAATGTTTCAAGCCACTGCGATTAGTTTGATTCAGGACAGTAAATGAGTTCATCATATTTTATACAAAATTTATATACAAACATTTATTTATCGTTATATCAATGCTAAAGGAATGAAAGAGACAATAAAATTCAAATATAGCCTTTTCGTCCAGGGTACAATTTTTTCCCCTTATTTCAGTCTATATACATGATTTCTCCATATAGTTTGGCTATCTGTAGTAGTTATTTGTGCTTTAAGTACATGTTTGTATTTATTAACAAAAGATTAAGCATGTTTGGAACAATACATAATTCATTAAGAAAACCCACAACTAAACGTTGTTTAACTAATGCATTAACAATCAATTGTATGTCAATTGATTTTTGGAATTTCCGTAAATATCTTATCAGTCAATTTGTTAAAAGTATATAACTATTAACTATCAGAACTAATTTGACATATATATGTGCGTATTATATTTTCCTTTTTATTTCAATATGCGTACTTTGTCGATGTCAATGATCTCTGCGTATTCAACAAACGTCCAAAATTGATATACTTAACAAACTATACTTCTTTAGCTTTAAAAAGTTCTAGATTATACTACATAACTTATTGTAAGTGCGGCGTAATATAGTTTTAACGCAGAGTTGCGTCAAAGATATGATTTTCGACGTTGTAAATATTTTCTAAGAATTTTAAAAAGACGCAATACTAATTGTAAAATTAATAATTTTTGTAGACTAAACAAAATAATGAAACTAGTCGAGAAATTAGGTCACAAAATATAATTAGTTTTTTATAGCATTTAGACATACTAATTTGAAACTTTTTTTAATCGAATCGATATTAATTAATTTCTAACTGGTTTAACTCTCTAGATGCATGCGCATTTAAAGCTCGAATATAAATTTAATATATGATAACCTCTATATCGCCATATATGGCGCTTTTAAATTTCCATATACTCGTACATTTATTAGAAATATTTTTACAATTTTCCTTATGCAGCATAAGTTTTATGTATTAAATCGTAATAATACAGAAACGGTCTTTAAAACTTTTCTCGTATAGGTCTACTGAGTATGAATTAACAAGATATGTGTATTTCTTTAAGCGTGAAAATTATATACTTGACGTTAAGACTATATATTAACCGACAAAATGGAGTAGTGGTTAAAGCTACGATCTGATTACGATGAGTGGTGTAAATGAGCACATCCCCTGTAAGAGTGCAGACTTCATGGCCTAACCCATCTTCCATATCAGTACTTAGGGCTGGAACGGAGTAAATCGGACATATAGCCGTACGACCTCGATTTGGCTATGTAATGGCGTAAAGTAGGACGTATACATAAGTGAACCGCGAACGAGATGGGAGAGCCTTGAGCCCCAAAACAAATTGCAAAGATATAGAAACAGACAGAGAAACTATATTAGAAACATTAATTAAAGTTTGATAAGAAGAAGCTTGAATTGAATTTTTGACACACGCATATATCACACACGAAGTAATGGTTTGATAGATGTGCGTTTGTATGTGAATTTGCTTTAAAAATGTGAAAAGTGATAACCTTAAATATTATAGTCACAGTCGTTAACACTAAAATTTCGAAATTAAATAGCATAAATAAACATTAAATTTGACGTCAAATATTTGGTTTCATCTTGTCAAATCACTTACACAAATATAGATAATAATATATAAGTTCATCTTAAAACGATTTTAGTACATACGATCCCTCTAATTTTGGATCATTTAAAAATTTAGAGTTGGAAATAACTAGATTTACAAAATATTTTAAAAAGTGTCAGCAAAATTGTTTAATTTTTCTTATCATTATCACACTCACTACCAATGTCAGTGATTCCACAAATGTTTACTATTTCGGGGTGTACCGACACACACGTTATTTCTAATTATGTGTGAGTCATCAGAAGATGTTAATTCGGTTATCTTTACGATTAATTCTCGATAAGAAGTATTTTTTTTTTTGTTTAAGGCAGAAAGTATTAAAACGTATAAATTGTCCAAATCATTTAAATCATATCATGCGACTTAATTGAAACCCAAGAAGTCATTCAAGTTGATCTACATATATGGTATACAATAAAAACAATAATTATGTAAATTTGCGTTATCGTTATAGCTAGAAAATTCTTATTTAAGAGGTTGAGACAAGATATTGTATTATAGTTGATAGTTGTACAATATAAAATAGTGATATGCAACGTATATACAGAACCAGCCCCTTGTGCCACCCATAATATATATAATAAATAAAAAAAAGTAGTATAAACTACTTTATTTTAATTTATTACATTTTGTTATCAAAATGTCAACATACATAGTAAACTGTAAACATAATCGAAAAGTCATGAAATCATATCATGCTATAATTCGCTTTTTCAGCTATGCATGCCTATATAGCTATAACACAAAACGAAATTATAATTTGGAATTTTTTGTATTTATCAATTTGAAATACTAAACGTGATAATAACGTGATTAAGTACATGTCAATTTTAGTTTAGTACACTACACTACTAACGACTAGCCGCGGTATCTCTCCCATTAAACTTTTGACATTTTGATAATTTCATTTCTATTTAATTTTGTGTTTTTTACGATAATTTGGTTTAATTTACATTTTTAAATGTATATATATGTATGTGTGTTTGTATCAATAAATTATAAATTTTACTAGAGATTATCTGATTATTTTACAAACGTTTACAGGAGTTCAATACATATTAGTTTTTTGAAGTTACCAAACCAGTTACTATAGTAGAAAAATTGTAATACTACATGAGTTTATTAATTACGTTAAATAAATATAAAACAAATTAATTACATTGTTTGTGTAAAAATTATGAATGAAATTGAATATTATTGTCTGCTTCGTAAAATAATAATATTTAAATAAACTTTTGCTTTACACATTCTGATGAACTTTTTGAACTTTTGTAATCGTAATTCAAATTATGGACGTACAAAAAATATTATCGCGTAAATTTGGTTTTTGTTTGTACAATATTCTGTGTAATAAATTTTCTAGTTTTGATATTTATTTAATTAATGGTTTTTGTTTTTATTTTTTTTTTTAAACTGGTGATCATTAGTCGTTTCTAGAATGATCGGTTCGATGACTGCGGATTGTGAATAATATTTATTCCAAAATAAAACTCAATTCACTTCTACACAGTTATTATCTATTTATTTAAATAATTCTGTGACAATTTAACATTATTCCTTAACTGAAAATATTGCTTTTCAGGGGAAATAAAATTAAGTTTAATTCTAAATTTGGTAAAAATTGTACACAAAATATAAGGAAATTTTACAGATGATATTTTTAATAGATTTAGAAGCACAATTTTATAATTTACTTTTTATTTTCTTGAAAAATTAGAATTTTTTACAATTATGGGGTTATGTTAAATTTTTTTAAGTAAATTTTGCCTTAAGTGATTAATCATTTAAAATTAATTAATCAAATAAAATTAGTCATTTTCCCAAATTCCCAAACTGACCAAATTATTGTATTGCATGAAAATTGTAGGTGCACTCGAACAAAAACAACAGATCACAACACTACATATGTTTAAAAAGAAAAACAAAAAATCCATTTATACAAAGAAAACAATTAATTCATAATACTTGAACTGTATTATGAATTAACTATTTTATAAATCATTAAAATTTAATTTTTTTTCCAGAGAAAGCCGGAAATATGGAAATGTACCACTTTACTTTCTGAATTTTAGGAGTATAATTTGTTGTAAGGTATTTTACCTCTGCGATCAGCGAGGTGCTCATTTAAACAATTTTTGCCTATTTTTTACCATGATTTGATTAAATAATCCTATGAGCTCAGTGTTTTTTCCTTCAACACGTACGTTGTGTTCCAAAATGATATTTGTATTTAGTGTTTTCCGTTTTATTTTCTTCGTGATCGTATTTGTTTCTATATTCATATTCTTCTGTTAAAATATCAGGGAGTAGATTTTAATGAAATGACATTTTTCACAACTCTTTTTATTAGTAAAAACTTAAAATTCGCGGTTTGATATTCTTTAACATTACATACAACTGATTAATATTATATCTAATTTTACTTTTCAAATTTTCAATTTTTTAACAAATGACATCTATTGAACGATTTCAAAAGCACAAATAAAACAAAATTGTATCCTGAATAAATTAAATCGAAATTGAATTACTTTTATCTATATATCGAAAGAATATAATAATTTAAATCAATAATTTTTATAAAACTATATATAAAACTAATAAACTAATTTTTTATGAATGTCAGATGTCTGTGATTAAGCTTTTTCAATAGGTCGTTTCAGGTTTCGTTTTTAGAGGCAGCAATAAAAAAACGCTTCATCATTTTATCAATATGATATTAAAATTATTTTCTATAATAATAATTAATTATGTTTTATTTATGTACAAAACATAATTTCTAGATTATAAATATATATCGGTGAAGCTACAGTTATTCCTTTTAAAATTGGCCGACCAAAAAAATGGCCTATTATTACGGCTCTGTATCAAGATGGCTCTGATATAAGTTAAATTCGTGATTTTAAATTATTTAAATTTAAATTTTCCTATGCAATAATAGAATTTTATTTACAAAAATATGATATTTTTATTTATATTCAAGTGACGCTTAAGCTTGAAACTAAAATTTAATAAAAGTTACTTTTTAACAGGAGTACAAGTAATAGTTATAAAGTATGTCTTTCTCTCTTCTAAGAGTTTATCTTTTGGTTTTTTTAAATTTTTTTTGTATGAATTTTGAAGACATAATTTCAAATTGTGTCTTATGTTCATAATTTCAACATAGTCAGAGATTAGTATGGCCAATGATTAGTACTTTTAATAGTCCCATAAACTTCATTCAATCATTATTATCATCAACATTTTAGTAGGTTCAAAAACATTTAATTTGTTAACTGATCAAAATATACCCGCGGGTATCATTAACCGCGCAGTAAATATCTTGGAAAACATCTCAATAATTCAGATGACATTTTAACAATTTAACAATATTAACCGTCAGAAAACTACCTATTTTTATTTATAAAAATTTAAATTAATAAGAGCTGGCATGCTTACTGTTGGAGAGTTTGCAAATCGGGGAGAGAGCTAGTTTTCTATATAAATCAACCGTTAATATACGTAGAGATTTTCTGAAAGAGGTTTTCTTGATTAAATCGTAGTATGTGTTATAAGATAAATCTACTTCTGTATGTATACATACTTACAAATTGTGTGATTGATTATTTAGAATGTTAAATAAGGACATAAGGATAGCATCCATAACGAAATGAATGTATGTTATAGCTAAACGTGACTTACTCAATTATTTATTTATATAATTAATTAACAATTTATTAGATTGTGATAATGTATATAAATTGCTTTCATGGCTATAGTAAAATTGAAACATAGGGATGTGAATTTTCATACAGCATATGACGAGAAGACACTAGGATATTTATCTAAATTCTCCATATTTAACTGTTGAGGTAACACAAATACATATGGTGAAATTAGAAATGTCCTAACCTACTCAATATAAAAATAATCGTTAATATCTAACAATCTTAAATCGTTAATAAACTGATATACATTTACTAACAATTAAATTATTCTACTATATTATGTAATTAAAAGTGGCTCTGCTGTGGATTATTGCACTAGCCGTTTTTGTGGGTAGCATTCCTTTTCCTTTTAACCTTCAGTGTTAAGATGCAGGCAGGGTGTAGTGCCACATAATTTTGGAATAAAATAAATTTTCAGATATCTATTTGGTACTTTGTTTAACATAATACAGGATTGTAGTAACAACCCTAGGATCACCGTAATGGCTTGTATTTCTCTGAATTAATACATTTTTTCAGAGTTTTGTAGTATTGTTTTAATTATAATCAAAACGCAGGATTGCAGATTAGTAGATAAGAACAGTAGTTAAGTAACGGGTATGCAACCGGGTCGTTATTTCCTAACTACCATACCTTCCTTATCTATTGCTTTATGTAAACGACCGTAGGAAGAGGACCGGCGTTATTCGGTAATCTTGCAATCAATGAATATCTATAAAACCTGAATATCTATAAAACATGTCAACCATACATGTTAACCCAAAAAATATATTATATACCTTCCTGAAATAAATATACCTTCCTGAAATGTGCCCACTTCATCAGTGAGTATATATCGATTGCATGACATCTCCTTAGCAAACTCAGATTTTTACGGATGATCTCATCATATCAGAAAAGAATCTATCACCATTATCGGTTCAACCACTATTCCATTATTATTTATGTTCAAACCATTATAATGATTTCCATCTCAACCTTAAACCCACTCATTCATAAATTTGACCATTTACGCTATTGAATTTTGCTTTATCATTTCTTAAACATGTCAAATTGCACACTATTTCATTCATTTGAGTTTCAATTGGGTTATCTGTGTATTACAAATTTCCTTTGTATTTTCCAGTGGCTATAAACTCATCATTTTGCTCGAGGTTTTATCAGCCAGAATGCTGCACTCTCATTTCATATTTGGGAGTTCTCAAATTATTTCCGGTGACTTTAATAATATTGAGCATATACTTAAAAATATAATTGTATATGTTATTTTAATGCCAGTTTAGCTCAACTATTTCATAATATCTGAAACGTTAGTTATATATAGAATGCGTTATATTTACTACTCATCTTAAATATCAGAATGTATCAGTATTAGAACAAGAAGAAATATCCTTTTGAAACATAACCAAAATTGGAATGAAAATCTGATGGTTATGAAAAACTCTCAAAACACTATATGACAGTCATTATTAAACAAACCATGGATATTTAACATTTAGGAGTAGGAGACACTGTAGAGCATGTATAGTACAGACCAGGACAACTTCACTTACCAACTTAATAACAGGACAACTTCACTTATTTATAAGATATTGTATAAAAAATTAACGAATAATCAAACGTGTACAGGTACACCCATAATCAGGCTGACGATAATGAATAAGGTATAAGACGTTGAAAGGTCTGCATAAATAATCGTGTTCATGTTATCTTAAACTAATAAATATTTTCCTTACACATGTAATGAATCTATTGTAAAATAATTAAACCAATTATATTAAGGTCGAACTATACTATAGGTATTTTAAGGGTAAGGTCGTTATAATCATCAGACCATAAATAGAGTATTTACAATTTTTATGTCATTAAATCAAATTGATGAGCATATTATCTTCTCATAATGCCATATCAATACGTCTTAATTGTATTACATGCACTTTTAATCTGTGTGAATATTGAAGGAGATTTACAGTACCACTTCTTATAAAAATTGTTAAATGTGAATACCGTCACGTACGTACGTGCCTAAAAATTCCAAACACGTGTCGATAAAATCAATAAAAAAATATTATCTATTTCGAAGTCCAAACTATTCAAAAAATAAAAACTTACACATAAAATTATTTGTATTCGTACATTTTGTCTACCTGACAGAGTATACTCGTATATTACTGAAAATTATAATGGTATATATATGTAATACGAAAAGATATATGTTAGTTTTTATTTTTCAATGGAACTATATTCTGATAAAGATCTATCAAAGGTTCTTCTTTTTCTAGAAAAAGGGATTAGAATAGAGACTATCTATATACCTACATACATATAACAGAATTATATTGCATCATACAAATTAGGTTATTTACCTCTTATATGGATTACAGGTCGTTGTAATTATTTATATAAAGGAACAGACAGAGTATGTGTATGTATGTGTATATATACACAGATAGGGTCTTGATAAAAAATTTCTTGGATATTCATGTTAAGACTTGATTATTCTGTCTTAAGTTTTGTCGCTTCGAAACAAACACGTGGTGCAAAACATGTCACTACTCACTATTTGTATGAAAAATAATTAAACATAGTTATGTTTCTTGAATGATATGTAATATGTTTCTTATTGGAAGATTGATCATAAGTTTATCAAATATCACAAATTATAAACGACAAATGTGATTGCTCATTTGTTATTAAACGTAGTTTAATGATTATTTTACAGCTATCTTAAGGTTTTAGTAAATTTGGACATATAATGATACATAATAAATAGATCGTATCGAACTATAAACATCATATCCCACAATCATGAGAGCTTTTCTATTTTGGATAATGTGATACTCGTTAATAGATATAATGGTAAGCTGAATGAAAGCTGAATTACATTTGCTAAAATCAATTTCACTTTGGAATGTTGTTGCAATTATTTTGGCATACCTAATTTATTTTGAACGTTTGAACTAATTTATTTTGACGTTTGAATTGTATTCATTAATAAATGTATTTTATTTCAGTATTATTATCAATTAATAGTATTTTTAGCAAACAATAGTAATAACGTATGATTCTAGTGATAAAATAATATTTAAAATCTATAATCATAAGGGCTGCTGCGTCTTTCGAAAGTTATGATCTATGGAACAACGTGTATATAAGATCGAATTAAGTTATATCAAATTAAGACTAATCAGCGTAATACGTAAGGATTCATATTCCATTTCGTCAAGTTTATATGCAGTAATCTTAACCTGTTTAATATCATCAGTTACCTTTATCTTGAGTATTTAACTCGGCACTGAAGGCAATTGTGGAAATTGTTACGACATGTAATAATTTATTAGTTTTCTTTTTCACCTGAAAACAAAATTATGAAAATGGTGAAAAACCCAAAGATTTATTTAGTTTTTCACAAAATATTTCCTAATTGTTCACTTCATAATTCGTTAACATAAAATTTCACTAGTCTCCAAATCATCGCAGCACAGTAATGGCAAAGATGATTACATACATATACATAGTATGGACTTTAACATAACACAAAATATGAAACGCAAAAAAAATTGCATTACATACACTCGTATAATAGACTTTTAATCGGGCATTTTTTGTGTTACTGATAGGAAAAATAAAACATTTATTTACTGATTTGTTTTGAATTTTAATGTTCTGCGACATTACAATATTGAATGACGTAAATACGAGATAATTGGAATTATTTGTTTTATTTTGTGGAGATGAACAGAAAGGCATCCCTATACAGACAAGAATTAGCGAATTGGTCTCAATTAATGATTGATAATGTATATGGTTGGTAATATAGTGGAACTGACTTGAATACAATACTACAATCGCATACGACATACTAAAGTTACACACTTATGTTAATTACACGACAATGATTGGAAAATAAATTTACTTGGGTATTATTATGACACAAATTATAAATGATGGAATATTAAACATTAATAAAAATAAAATAAATTCTGAAATCAAAATATCTTGCAATTGTGGATAAGGTAAAGTTGTACAGAGTGTTGATCAGACTCGTTGTCATCTATGGATGTGAGAGTTGGACTTTGACGGATAAGTATAAAAAATGGCTTTTAACACACGAACGAAGAATAATGCGTGTGATATATGGCCCAAAACGCGATGTTGGTGACACATACCGAGTTCTGTTCTATCACGATATCAGGAATTTAATGTGAGTTTCTAATATCGTGCATGAAATCAAATACAGCGATCTTTTAAAGGAGAGCCACATTTCGGTATGCGAAGAGGTTCCACGACGTAGAGAGTGGTCTGCCACCTTCTAATTATTTACAACAGTATGACGAGCTAGCTTTGGATTGTTGACATAGTACAGGCCAATAATAGCCTGAAAAAAACCGATAAAAAAATAATAATAAAAATAAAACATTATGCAATTCTTTGACATTCTTTAATATCCGATTCATTAAATTTTTGATGGTCTTGGATCGATTAAGCCTGTGATGATAATCTAGTAAATCATTCAAGATGATTATTAGATTATCATTTTCAACCAGACTTTATGAAGTCGCAAAAGTTTTATATTCGATAAAAACCTTCCAACTGTCATTTACCCGATATTTGTTATTCTATATTATCTTCAACCTATTATTCAAGTTTATAGTTAAAGTAACCTATACTATTTCTAAAATTGATCTTTATATGACATATATGTTTTGTTTAAACTATTAAGGAATTATTGGCCTAAAATTTGTTTACTTCCAACAGTGCATAGGCATAATGGTTCTGCACCCAAGTACAAGTAGGACCAAACATTAACAATTCAAGTTTTCATCAACAATACAAATAATTTTAAAAAGATAACGCTAAGCCGTTATATTAAACTCAAACTATTTTAAGTTAATATTTTTCATCAATATTAGTTCCATAAGAACTCGTGCCATATAGGCAGATTACTCATTTACATCAAAGAATAAACTATATTATGTTATTAACTTAATCTGAGACAATAATACCAACAAACTTATTATTAAAATAATGTTCATTTGTTTTAAAGAAACTTCTTGGAAAATCTTCTGATGATACTATCAAAGAAAATATAATAATTCCAAGAATTATTTTCACCAACCAGTGTTTATAGTTGCGGTAATTGGAGCGGGAGATACCGGGCTTTCGAATCTCGGGCCAGGATGCAAAAGGGATGTTTCACCATCATTACGTTCGGTGGTGTGAATGAACACAACTATGACCTCCTGTTGGAGTGTAGAATTCATGGTCAGTCTGGCATAGCCTGGCATGTAGCCATACAATGTGCATATGGCTCTACTTTAATCGAACCTATAGCCGTACGTCCTCAAGTTGCCCATGTAATGGCGTAAAATATAACGTAAATAAGTGAATGGCGAAAGAGTTGGGCAGACCTTGAGCACCAAAACAGATTGCAAAGATAGACACAGACAGACAGACAGAATTATTTTTTAAACTTATAATTTGTTATAATTATGGAAATTTTACAACAAGTAGGGTAATAGTCTATAGCTAGATATACTGTTTATGTTCAATTTTTGGTAAATATTTGTTCTAAATTTCGGTTATAGGAAACCTAACGAAGGCTCTGAGGTTTACAAAATAATATTTTGTTACACTTTAAAATAATTCAAATTAAAGTTAAGCTGTGAGTTATTAAAACAAAAGATGTACGAATAATTCTGACATACGTGACGCACTCGGAATAAACATCCATATAGAGTTTAAGTACCATCACAAAACCCAATTAATGATTTTCGAGAACATTCACAAATAATAAAACAATTCCAAAGAAAATTAAAGTTGTTCGTTAAAATAACTTATGAAGATTTATTGTTCGTTTTATATTATGTAAATATATAAGAAAACAAAACTTATTTTTTGTGTAGATCAACAATAATTATTAATACAACAGTAAATAATAGTATAAAAATAAAGAAAACGAAATATTCATTGTATGGCGTGAGTTGGGGGCTCGTCGTTTTCAACCAATGAAATATATAGTATCTTTTTATGTGTGCGAGTCGAATATAAAACACAAATAAAGCCGACCACGACACCAATTCAACTACGACGACGATAACAATGTCTACATTCTTAATTTTTTTCTGATTTTTTTGTTGTAAATAGAAATGTTTATAAAAAATAATATAATAAACAGTTTATGTGTTTACACTTTCAAGATATTGTCTGTATATCTAGCTTGTATATCTATTTTCAATGTTTTTTAAGAATAAGATACATGTAGTGGTTCAACAATAAAAAATACATGTATATGCTTACTCATATACAAATGTATATATGTATATATATATATATATATATATATATATATATATATATATATATATATATATATATATATATATATATATATATATATATATATATATAAATATATATATATATATATATATATATATATATATATATATATATATATATATATATATATATATATATATATATATATATATATATATATTTAAAGCTGCAACATCTTAGTTTTACGTGCATATAAGAATATATGACACTATCAAAGGACTTTTCGTTTAAAACAATTTGCGTTTTAAATATGACGTGCAAGATTTCAATGTAAGTGCTGTGTGCATTGTCGATGCTCATAAAAATAAAAGCGCCAAACGGTTAATTCGTACTGTTTAAATAGTCAAAACACGTTCGATACATTCATTATATAGCGCATGTACCGTCCAGAATATCTAAGACCATTCCACACCTATTATTGTAGCTCCATAGACTAGACCTGTATCTGATCATAGTTCCCTTATTTCTTTCCGTGATTTTTGTCGTAACGATTGTATGACGTTACAGTTAATTAACAAATCAGTCCATTTCGTGTTTGGAAGCACACAATAATTACTTTTGCTTAACACATATTATGTTTTATTAATTAATATTAACTAAACAATGACGTTGTTCTATATGCCACAACCCAATGATTTGATTTTCTGCATTATTGTTCCTTCGATATTCTCTTACTTTTATATTGACGGTGAATAGTTGATGTTGTGCTAGAATCTATAAACTGAAATAGTTTTTGAGCGTCTTTATTATTCTCAAAAATAGGTACTACATTTTATTTGCTCCAGCTGTTGATTACATTATATACTAATATGCTTTTTCTAATAAAAATGCATTTATCCCAAATTAAAAGCTTTTTTATGTTTACATAAAAGTTTTGTTTAAAAATATATTACCCTAATATCAGCCCCAAGAAATCATTTAAAACGGTAACAACGCATTCTACTAAATATATATTATCTTAATTTCATCGGAATAAACAACATAAAGTTAAGAAACAATCATCAACTAATCATAAAATTTCATCAATTCTTTAAAGCAGTTGTATAATTCTTAAGATCTTGTGAACGAAATACATGCGGTTCCAAGATACCGTAATAATTAAACGTATTGAATATTGAAGTTTTTGTTAGACTGCTAAAATTTGAAAACATATTTTAGAAGTCTGGTGCACTCCAATATCGAACAGCCTGTTGAGTTATACTCAGTGACCATTTTTTCTAGTTATTACCTACAGTTATTAGATGGTGTCGTCACTTTGAACCTGTTCGATAATTCACATTTAGAATAATGCCGCATGCTGTCAAAATTATACATTGCGCGTTCAACATTCGATCTGTTTAATTGTTAACTTTGTTCATAATATACGATAAATCATAGATATTATAGTTAAATTTACTAGTAAAGTGATCATTCATTAACTATAGTAAAATAACCCAATAAACCGACAGATACAAACTTTATACATATATATGTTTGTTTTTAGTGATATCACAAAACAACTTCAAGAAACATGTGAATTTTTATTTTGTTCAATTAACAAAATCGAAAGGAACTTCATTTGACAGAAATAGATAAAAAGTGTTCAGACGAACATTCTAATGAGGACAGAGACACCTCGTAGTTTGTCTTAGTTTAGTATTTTAAATAAGTGCACATAAAAGAAACAGGGACTTTGTGTCAACACCACATTATCTTTATACTGGGGCCCTATTATGAAATTTTCGATATCGTTTTTTTTTGATAGTATCGAGTGTTTCGATAACGGCGAAAACAGCTATTATGAAATTTTCGATAGTGTTTTTTTTCGCTAATATCGAGAGTTTCGATGATGTCGAAAAAAGCAATTATGAAATATTCGATTTCGAAAATAGTTTAATTTTGTGACATGTATGATCAAATCAAAACTCAAGAGTAGTTTTATTAAGCTGTAAATTGTTCCCATTCACAGCTAAAAGAAGAATCCTTCACAATATATATTCAGCCATTCACAAGTTAAAGAATAATCCTTCTTTAAAACTAAAAAATTGTTCTTATATATGTACATATTCTTACTTAACCCTAATTACACTAACAAATATTTAATCCTAATTATGTAAATGGGTTTTTTCTTATTATTAATGATCTTTATTTTTTATGAGTACATATTCCATTTCTATGGCGTTTCTCTTATTCTCAAATATTTTGTTACATTATTAACTAGTTGGGTGTTTTTTATGGTACCGGTAATAAACTATTTACTGCCGATGTCCGTTGTTTTTTATCTACTACAAAATATATATTTATTTATTTATATTTTATTTATTTTATCAGGATCACAACAAATAAATGTTTTATTAAATGGAATTTATCACGGATCAACCAATAAACAATTTTTAATTTTATTGAATTATAATGATTTATTTTGGTCGTCACCTCAAGAACAGTCGATTATTTTCGATAATATCTAAAACAAAGCGTCATCGAAAATTTCATAATAGCTTATTTTCGAAACTATCGAAAAAAAACGAAATCGAAAAATTTCATGATAGCTTATTTCCGATACTATCGAAAAAGAAAACGAAAATTTCATAATAGGGTCCCTGTTGTAAATAACAATAAATACTATATCTCACTCTATGCTATAGTCATCGACAACGACAACGAATTTAGAAAGTGGGTTTTCTCTGAGTGTTGGACAATATTACGAGCTCATCAATCATCCGTATTTCTTATTTGTAGAATTGGAAATTTATTTCAATGTTTATATAAAGCAGCATATAGCTGCAATATTTATTTCTCAACGAAAGCGAAATTTATCCTACATGAAAGGAAAATTTAAACATTCAATGAAATTATGGAATGGAATCCGCAATTAACATTTTGCTGAAATTGTAGATGTAAGATTTTCCAATACATCTTGAATATATATAATTATATATAATAATTTTCAATTAATATACCATAAGTATATTTGATAATTTTAGACTTAAGATTAACATCAGTTAGAGCATTAACAATTGTATATTCTGTAAACGTAAGATTAAATCAGAATTAAACAAAATGATCGAAATGATCCGAGATATATGCGAATTTTTATCCAAAATTTAAATATATATTTTGTTCTATTGATGTATTTGATATTTTAAACAACTAACCAGATGTATCAATTCAATAAATTAAATATATGTAAGTATCCATTACAAATATTCTGCGTGTTACTTAACACACAGTATCATCAATTCGAAGAACCAGAAAATACCAGCAAATTAAACTCAATGTTTATATATATGTATATATATATATATATATATATATATATATATATATATATATATATATATATATATATATATATATATATATATATTTATATATATATATATATATATATATATATATATATATATATATATATATATATATATATACCAAATGGCGTCCTAGAAAACATTTAATTAAAAACATAATAAAATTAAAACATATGTATTCAGAACATCTCGTTCAAAACATATTTGCGTCAAATTGTAAACATTTTCATATCAATAATACGCAAATTATAAAATATTGCTTGCCCTATGAAATTAGCATTGTACGAGTATGTTGACCGTATAGCGTACGCACTTATTTCTTTCAATCATATGTTCTTTAATTTTAATTTTATGCTTTAACTATTCTTGGAAATTGAAAGAAAATTTTCCATGAATTTTATCAGTTAAAAAGTAACAGTGGAATATTTTTTAGTTCAATGGAAATTTTCGTTTCACAAAAAATTAAAAACAGATATGTTAATTGTATTCAATGACATGTTGATTACGACTACATGCGCATAATATATTATATGAGTCAGTACTAAGAGTACATAATTGTACAATGGCGTGAAGAGCAAAGTATAGACTCAAACTTTTTCTAGTAAAATCAGTAAAAAATATTTCTTTATTATTAGATTTATGTATATTTGATATTTTAGAATAATATTTATGAATTAACTAATCGTATTCCTGCTTATTGAATTTATGCCAAGAATTATACAAAATTTCTGATGCAATAAATAATAATGCTAGAATCATAAAAAAAGGTTTCAAAAGCAAACAGTGACCTGTTGTCAAAATATAAATAATGCTTTAGTTCGAAATGTTAACGATTATTTGTGCACGTGGTTTTATTCACGTGCTTATATACAAGAAAACTATCATAGTACTATAACTATTAACTAATTTTATGGATGGGGGAATTTATGTTTTTATTTAATGATTTGGATTATGCACATGACCACGAAAACGTAGAGTAGTTAAAGACGCATGTACGTTATTATATTAAATATTTCGTTATGTCGACGAACTATTTGTCATGATCGACTATTTTCTAATACAGACTTTTCTTTATTTATTCTGGTAAATGGTAATGTATTAAATGTATTGTTTATTAAATTATAATTTAAAAAACAATGAATTTTAAATTTACGAAAACATCGGTTAGTTATTATTTGTTAGTTTCTCTGTTTTTTGAAGCCTTGACTGAGATAGTTTTCTTTTTTGTGACGAGACTACAAGAAGTTTTGCAATATCATCTTCTGAAAGAGTATAGAAAAAATCCAAATAGATTTACTAAAAAATAATCTTCTAGTTATTAAAAGGCATTTATTCAAACTGTAAGTGAATGCTTTGTTAGGACTTTATAAATCTGTTCATAATTCACCCAGAGGGTGCGGGATACTCGGTATGTACTTTTTTTTTGAAAGAATTTGTACACTGAACATGTTGCGGTTAGTCAAAAAGTGACATAAAACATGTGCTCTGTATCATTTATCTTTATTATAAACTCTTTGTTTGATTCTACGGTTAACATTTCTAGCATGATGAGGAAAGTTACATTTCCACTTCCCAGCAAAACCAATAACATTTATAATTCTAAAATTAAAATCACTATATGATGACGATTCTATCTGATGTATGGGCTGATCCATCTTCCATGTCAGTATAATAGAATAGCATGGTGACAGTTGGTAACCTGGAATCTTTTTAAAAAGCATAACGTTTTTACGAGTACTCTTGATCAATGTGCGTGGTCTTAAAATCATTAACCAAAACTGAACTATTTTATTTCCTAACAAATGTATTATCAAGAACAACCAGAAAAAAGTTAAGAAACTATAAGACGACTTATTTCACCAATACATAGTGCTTGTCACTGTGTTTTGTTTGCAAGTTTTATTGTTTTAGAATTGAAGCTAAATTAAGAATAAGCTGGTTCTAATATTTTACGAATCTAATAGAAGATGTAATTATCTTATTGCAGTACAAAAACACTTACTGCAAATTAATTCTACATTATGTATAAAAATTAATAATGAAATCGATATCCTTCTAAGTATCAACAAATAGTATTAAATAACCATTCATAAAAAAAAGTTAGTGTTGAAGAAAATTAAATTGTCAGTCAATGTGGCATTTAGAATTCAATAACCACTGCATTTTATCTAACATTCGTACGGTTTCATTCTATAATATAAAATAAGAATATCTTATTATTTGCATTTTAACAACCGCAAAACTAACCAAAAATCAATAGCAATAAACATAAGACAAAATGATTTGCATATAACGAAACTAGACAGTCGTAAAATAATCTGATGCAATAAATTGAATTTCTTTTTAATTTACGTAGCAAAACCCGTGATTTTCTGTTCGACATATAGTCGTATAGTAATTAAATTTATATATATGTATATATATATATATATATATATATAAACGTATATTTATTTATAAATAGATACAAATTCTAACATCATTTGAAATAAAAGTTCATCCATACTCGTAAAAATTATGAATGAGACTACTTGCTTGCGATAGAAATGAGAATATAACTTTACTATATTATCGTCTATAATATATCGTTACATACACACGTGTTGAATTTTTTATTGAATGATTTCAAATGTAGTAGAATTACAACAATTCTCTATAGGTATTTAACTATTTCCCCATGCATGATACATATATGTTTATATCCCCACTTAAATTTACTGTGTACATATATGCCATTGCATATAGAACTTGTCATAATTATAAATGGTCTATAATCTATTAGTTTTGCTTGTATTGATATATACATAGAACTATATTATTATGAAATTACGCTATCTATCAAATTTCTTAAGAACACGACACAGCTTAATTCAAAAGAAATTCCGGGTTACACTTAATTATTTTGCTTTTCATAATATTTTTTTATATTAATGTAAACAAATATTGCCAAACATTTAAAATTTATTGAGGAAGCAATTTTGTTTGAGTATATGTATTATATGTGACAGTATACACAAACTCAATTCATTACATTTAAATAATTTATGATCTATGTAGTAGAGCTGCATAATGATTTACAACATTTTTATCATATCAAGGAATCATTAATTTGAACCACATTGTCATTTCAAGTTCACAAAATCTAGTTACTATTTTGTTTCAAAATAAACTATTGATGTATGTGTGTAAGTTGCCGGCAACCCTAATTCAAACGAAGCTTTTAAATTTGCTCAAAGTCGTACACAAACTTATTATTAGAAGAGAATTTCCCCTACAAATCCCATTAATCATCACATACATATTATGTTGTTCATACATACATGCTCAAACTCAAACCATCGCTCAGTAGTATATACATACTCATCTTTTATTTTACTTATTTATTTTTTTTTCGATGTTACTATCGTAATATTATAAATTCAACGACGTTCTTTACTTTTGGTTCAGAGTTAAAAGTAGTCTCCTTATATTAACACTTCGTTATAAAATAAAAAATTTTAAAAATTTGTATTTTTATAAAATTCGTTATTAAAATTTATCGATATTAAATAAATAAATTTGAAAAGATATAAAAGTGATTTAAATTAAACAAAAATAATTTTGAGTGTGCGAAATTAAAAATTTTAAAGTTTTTAAAAAACTAAATAAGTTTTGTTACAAATAAATTAAAATCAAATTAACATAAATAATGCATAATTTATTCAATAAATGTTGTGCTATCCTGTTAGGAGTATTGTTGTTGTGTGCAGTTGTGTCACAAACTGATTCTGCGACAGTATACAGCCGACAGGTGAGTTTTATGGAATTATTATTCGACCAAGCTTTTTCAACGGAACCGAGTATAAATGAGGTGCGTTTGATATCTGATTTAATGCATTAAAATGTCTCTTATTACTGTTAGATCAGTATTTATTTTGCATATCGTTTTAACGTAACATGAGGTTAAACAATGATTATTATGTAAAGTGTTTTATTTTATTCTCACATTAGTTTAAATTAGATTAATTATGTATACATATTTATAACGATAACGAATGTTATAGAATAGAATTGTTAAAATGCTTTTACAGTTAAACTACTATAATTTTATAAATTTACGGATATAAATTCGTTAAATTGGTGAAACGGTGTGAATGCCTCGAACCAGTCAAAATTGATTTGGTATAAGTGTAACATATCATTAGCGGGATTTAAATTTTTTTGAGAAATATCAAAAAGCTTTCGGACAGTTTTTATATTAAGTTTGACTTAGTCCCATTATTTTATATTTGAAAAGTTTAACGTATAATATAAAAAGCTTTCGTAAGATTTGTTTCATTTACGTTTTTCCAACTCTTTGTTATTTATTTCGATGTTGTACACACGAACGCGCCTGCAACCACTTTACACACAAAATACGACCAACATATATATCTTTTATATGATAGTCGATGTTTCCGATGATATCATATTTTGCTATTTTAAAATACAAAACATAATATTATTTATAGGCCACCAAAAACCATAAACAATCATTTCATTACTTTTTGTAATATTTTGCGTCGTTGTAGGAATTCGAAAACCACCTGGTTCGTTTATATTAGTCATATTATGCTGTATTTAAAGATTTGCGGATTACATATACATGTGAAAAAGACAATATACAAAACTATTTCAAGTTCAAGGATCCAAAACATATTTATCATATAGTTGTATATATTAATATTCACGTGATATATGATATTTTGATAAATAAAACTAGCACATTCTTATTATATAACATATAATTTCTTAAATATCTTATAAAATTTTTATGTTATTTTGTGTGTTGTAGTTAAAAAAAAATATTTAAACACACAAAATAAAAAACTGCGTAGTATATTATTGACTTTGAAACATACGCAAATTACGCATATTTTACAAAATTAATAACACACAATCATAATAAACTATTTTTTATAAAAATAGTGCGATTAGATTAGGTCAAATATGTTAATTGATAAAAAAATGTGATTTTGACGAATGTTGAGAAATATTCTAATTAGGCATGAAATCCACTACCTACCCCAAGTTAATGACCCAACCAATTTTTCCTATGGGGATCGATAGTTTATAAAAATATCTATCGACATTCATATAAACAGAGGCTTGACTCGACGTACCACATTATTTATACTATAATTGTTATTATTATTCAGATTCATAATATTATTATTTTTGTTTATTATATTTAAATAATCAGTCACATCGAATTATTTTTTGTTTCTATGATTCATTGCGTCAATTTAAAATTTTCTAATAAACAAATTTTACTTTATTTTGATACTTTATATGTTATTGTAACAACATATTATATTCTATAGTAATACTGATAATAAAAAACACTGATTATATGTACATACTTATATAAATTACTTTCGCACTGCGCGATAAATATACATGTACGTAAAATTTAAAGGTTATGTAAATATATATTAAGTTGGATTTTGGAATCGGAAGTAATTTACATACAACATCTTACAAATATAACGTTGGAGTCCTCTTACGACTTAATTTATTTGCAAGAAATTTGAAAAATACATAAACAAAATAACAAAGCTCTTAAATTTATGAATGAATAAACTTAGATTAATAAGATTATTCATTGAACCATTACCTAAATGATACTGATTACATATGAAATGCAAACAATTTTATAAAGTTCAATTAATTCAATAACCAAGTTATGCGTGGATGGAATAATTACTAGCAGTTCATTATCTTGCCTGTTTGTAGTAAGATAAGTTAAATATTTCGTTTACCTTACTACAAACTACGTATCGGAAAGAATATCACATTTAGCAATTTAGCTTTCAATTACATTGAATTTATAAAATATGTATATACTCGTATATGGTTTATGAATGAAAGTTTAAATTTATGAATGAATATTATAACAAAAAACTAACAAAAATTACCACAGTAAATAAATAAATATTTATACGTATTTACACTTGAATTATTTTTTTATGATAATTTAATGAGATAGGTTCATTTTCTGACTTAGAATATTTTGTACGAACATAATACCAGTTAAGAATAATATATGTAGAACAGAAGTAAATACATGTACGAGTATAAGTTGTAGTGGGTGTTGGGAAGATGTAAAGAAAATCTTTAATAAATTTAAATAACCTTGATATATAATAATGAAGGTTAACTGTTTAAATTTAATGGTTTTTATTTTATCACACATTTTTTTATAGACAAGAAACACATCAGCATCAAAACCGAAACGAGAATGTGACACTGAAGAAATTTGCGGTTGGGCTGTTTACACACCATTTACAAGGCAAATAACTTACTTCGTTCAAAATACGTAAGTATTAAAATAATGATTTTTTCTACAAGGACTAATAATTTCTAAACCATACAAATTTATTGATTGTTTACTTTATAATATAGATGTACATGCAACGCTGCCTTAAAATGTTTAAAGAAATTCGACGATGTTTCGGTATCAGCCTATGTGTTTAAATGTTCCAATCCAACACCTCAAAGATAATAGTTTATAGTTTGTGTAGCAAACATACAACAACACACACACACATCTCTGTATTTTTAATTTTAAAAGACAAACAATTTCTTAATTAATATAAATAAAATTTAGTTATTAAATTATTTTATTAATTTTAAGTTTACTGAAAAGAAAACTTTCATTGCACTGCAAATGAAAAACAACTTACCCATTAATTATTATTTTTTATAGTTATTAGTTATTTGTATCAATTTTATTTATGTTTTTTATAACTAATATTTAATAATTATTTACAAAAAGAAATAAGAAAAGTCGGGAAAAATTTTTAACATATAAATAAACTGACAATAATTAATTACTTTTGAATTTCTAGTGAGTACTCGAATATAATATTGCCTTACCATTTAATAAAATAAAAATTTTTACACAAATCATATTTACTATAAATTTAATTAATTTCATCATAAAACCAATAATATATATATATATATATATATATATATATATATATATATATATATATATATATATATATATATATACTACTTATTTGTTGTATCTTTCATTGTTCCTTCGCATTATTTAAATTTTGTTATATATAATATTTAAGTTATACAAAACGTATTTTTTTAATAATAATAAAATCACAATACACTTAATAAAAATAGAATTCATAATAAATATTATTTATTATATTTAATATTATAAAATAAATTATAAAAAAAAAGGAATTAATTTATAAACGTTTATAAAATAAAAAAATATCATTTTTATTATTTGTAATATAAATAATCAATTTTAAATGGCAGTCTTAGTCTGCATACAACCAACAATGTTTCAGTATTTTTTATTTAACACAAAAAATATTTTAATTTTATCATTGAACAACAAATCATATATTATATATCACAAAAACTAAATAAAATGCTGTAATAATAACTGAAAATAATAAAATCAAAATGTTAACAGGCGAAAAGCTGTATTTTTATTTGTTTAATGGTTGTTGTCTTGGAAACTATTAAGGCTGTTGTCCAAATTTTGCTGAGTTGATTTATATTGCGATACATAAACATTATCTTACATTGTTTGAGGGGTTTGTTTATTTTAAAATAAAATAATATTTTAATTTTACAAACAAATCGTCAGTATAAGTTAGTAAAGTATCACGAGCGTTACAAAAATATTATTATTTAACGGTTTTACAAGATTTTTTTGGTCGTTTATTGGTTGCAATCAAACCAAATTTTCATGCTGTTGCCAAAATTTCGATGTTGGATCGGTTTCTGTTTTCATGCCAGTTTCGAGTTTTTGTCATTTTTCGAGCGAACAATTTATTTTCGATTCTTTCATAGTTTTGGTTTCGACTAATAACAAGATCTATAAATGTAAACAATAAAAGGAGAAGGAGGAATTGATTCAAAAATTTTCCTTGTCTCAAGAACACTGCTTAGGAGACGCCATCATATATTTCATAGTATTGTATTTCAAAATAAAATTCTTTTATTTAAATTTTTCCATATTATATTCTTATGAATATATTTTTTATTAAATGTAAGATAGAAATTACATTATACATATATGTATATACAACTATAAAAAGATATGTAAGTAGGTTTACAAATAATTTAAAGAATACACAAAATAAATAAAACGAATAAATCCAATCTCATTTTAAAATAAACATTAAAGTTTTGTTCTTTAGGCAAAAAGCATATGCAGAAATTATATTTATTATATATAACTATCAAAATTATTGATGTACTCGAGAAAACTATTTTAGAAATTGGGAATGTACGTATAAAATCAAATTCGATAAACAGTAGATCAAATTTAATATGTACTAATACTTGTTTAGCTTTGGTTGGCTTAACTTTGTGCTTTTTCCCAAGTATAACAAAACTAAACTCAAAAATACCTTATAGTAGTAGCAAGTGGTGTGTATACGAAATTGGAAATATTCGTATTATTTGACTTATTTAATATTTTGCTCTATTTATATATTTGTGAACACTTGCATTTAAATAAAATTTCTGGGTGGAAATTGTAAGTGTAATAAAAGTATTCGTTCGAAAATATGTATTTCATTTTTTGGTGAAACGGTCATAAAACGAGTTTATTATACCTAATCGAATTCTACATAAATAATAATAACATAAATAAATATATACGATCTATTCTATTTTTTCTAAAAAATAATGGAGGGGATACACTAGTTTCAGATGTACTTAGTTTGTTTTTATTCATCACTCAACAGTTCCAACCACGTTTGAAAGATATAATGATATGATTCAAATATTATGTTAAATTAACTGAGATACAAGAAATAATTATAACAAAATATTGTTTTTTACCTAATAATTGATTGTTATGTAATGATTGTTTTAATAAATCAATACAATACAATTAAAATCAGTGGATGCAGATTTGGAATTAAATTAATATGACCTTTGTTATATTCATTATTACGGGGGAAAAAATATTATTATTCAAAATATCTTCTATATTAATATTCATAATTTATTAAGAGTACATACCTTAAAATTTCAAGTTTATATAAAGTCAATTCATTTTATTTAATAAATATTTTATTCTAGCATAATAACATCTCCAAATTAATAAAAATTATTTTATTGTTTCTACATCATTAATATTTGTAGTTTTATTTATGATTAATTAATCTAACCGCCAAAATTCGAATTTGACGTTTCACATAACATACACAAAAATATTCCCGCCAATTTTATTTTTGACATTTGCGCACACTCGCATAAGCACACTTTTACTATATTGAGTTTCGTCATAGCATCATAAATATGATAAATTAAGCCGGTATGATAAAAATTGTATCGTATATATGTTTATATATAAATATGTAATATTTTGATTTTTTAACAATAACAAATACATTAAATTGATCTGCAATCATGTAATTGTAGATCTTTTGTTTCTGCATAAATATACGTAGCACTTACATTTATTTTAACTTTAAACACATAAATATTATTCCACAAATTTAAAAAAATAAAAAAATGTTTTCCGTTTTGTATTTTAAAAATAAAAATGACAGCTAAAAATAACAAAAAAAACTCTTTAGACTGTCAAGTTTTTAGTGATTATGTTGAAATATAGAGGTTTTTAGTAGTTAAGTTGAAATCCAGAGGGATTTTATTTCGATTTTTCTATTTTAATGACGTCATGACTTATTTATTTATTTGTAAATATGGGGTATAAACTTTTAAAGTTCGTTTTCGATCCTACCTGCTTCTATATTTAGGATGCTTGGTTTCGTCCAGACTCGACTTATCGCTTCATAAGAAATCTTTTTCTAAGTCAAAAGCAAAACTAAGTCAAATAAGTTTTTACTTCGATTTATGACGAAATAGTCGAAATTTGGTAAACTTGGGTTGGAGAATCCATTAGCACAAACCTCAAAACTATATTGTTTTTTAACTGCCCATTGTACAGTTCATCAGATTATGGAATTATAATACATATAGGTATATAATACCTTACCCAATTTCATTTATTATTTTATAGTTTAATACTTTAAAATATGGAATTTTTCCCACCTACAATGATAACATAATAAACCTTCGCCTATTTTTAATGAAAAACTATGAAATCTTATCAAAATGTCAGAGAGAGCAAAAATTAGAACCAAATGTCAAAATTAGGTTTTTTTCTATCAAATTCTAGCCGAGCATTTATTGCCCAATGCTTAAACAGGTTCGCACCCCTAAACACAAATATAAAAATTTCTCCTGAAAATTCGACATCGAAAAAATCACAAAGAAAAATTTGTTTCTTTTGATAAAATTGACAAGTCGGTATCGAATTAAAACAAAAAAAAATTAATCAAAAGAGAAAACATCGAAAAATGTAAAGAACCAAAATTTATTTTCTTTTTTCCAAAAAATAATTAAGTTATTAAACTAAATTATATATAATATTATTAATATTAACTTATATACTATTAATTATTATGTTTTAAAAGTGCTGGTATTTTGTTGATGCAACAGAAAATGTTAAAGTGCTAAAGAAATAAGAAAAAATCTACTTCGTTTTTTTAAAAAGATACAGAATAAAATGTCGAGTCGTGTTCGAAAACAATCAGATGGTCCGGCTCAAAAATTAGGACCTATGAAGGCAACTCTTCCAATGCCTTCCTTATTACGAGGGACAATTTATTGTGGGTCTAGCTTTAGTACCAGTATAACGTCTCCGATGAGGCATATATCACCAGAACATACAATATCTGGACATCGAAGCCCTGGAGCTTTGAGTTACAAAAGTAAGTAAATAAATATTAAACTAGTAAACTGCAGCTATTTTGGATACTGAGCTTATTCTATAGAACAAAAAAAGCCTAATAATGATGACTTTGGCTCTGTATAGTATAGCAAGGGCTCCCTATCTAAAATGGTAGTCTAGTTTCACAATAAAGCTGTAGAACAATATATGGCACAAAACGATAAAAGTTAAATGTTTAGATCACACCGAAGGATCTGGAATACGACGAACTGCATCTTTGGATGCACTATATATGCGACCATCATGGAATATTCAACCGCATCCCTGTACGTTTTTGCAGTTGGATAAAGCAACTCAAACCGATGAATCGTTTCTAGATCGATCATCTAAAAGTGGTATCAGTTTCTCGCCGCCCGACATGAAAATTGAAAAAGTTATACGACAAAGATTACAAAGAACCCAACGCGGTGAAAATTCTGTCAGTTCCCAAACGCTTAGCCCCGTTCATGTGAAAGCGAGCCCAGTTCTGATACCAACACGAAATTGTCCACCGGCCCACATGCGGCCAATGCGAAGTTCAGTAGAGGGTTTGAACCAAGAGATTGAGAAATTGGTACTAATACCAGGACAGCAACACACTTGTCGTCCGGAAAGCAGTAGTATGTTTTCTCGTGGTACTCCCGAGGGGCATCGGGCGCCTTTGGGTGATTTATTACATGGCGATACAAGGTCAGTTAATACCCAAACACCAATTGGAGATATGCTATCGTCGGACGAAAGTCAAAGTACTTCACCGGAAGATGGTGCTTCTTGTGTAACTGGTGCATCTCCCAGAATTAACCGATTTTTAGCAAGAGAACCACCAGATGGTTGTGAAAAAGTGAGTATAACATTTTAATAAATACTGAGAACTTAGGTAAATACTCTATGTTTCATTCCCATTCCTCAAACTATTCAGAATCTTATAAGAATTATTCAAACCATAAACCGTGTATGTCTTAATTTACGCTACTATTTAAAGTGCAAATAATTTTTGGATAATAATTTTATTTCCGATTACTTTTGTTCACCATGTCTATAGTTCACCTTCAATATCCAAATGGTGTCAAAAATGAAGTTATTTATATTTTAAATATATTTGTTTTATAATCTATAAATTTAGTATGATAATGTTTCTAATACGGTACACTTAAATGTATAGTTTCTCTCCCATTAAATAATTCAAATATTTTAGTTTCAGAACACAAATTAATGATCTAGTATAATTTTGTTTGGTTTTTTAGAACTAGGATATACTGTGGGTCTATTATGAAAAAAAAACCAAGTCGGATTTTTCCGTTAACGGATAAATCCGTGCTATTACGAAACTAAAAAGCAAAATCGAATCGGAGTTTTTCCGAGTGCACAAGACAAAATCCGCTATTTAGCTGTCGTATTTTTTTTCGATTAATCGTATTTTGACGTTTCGTATTTTGACGTTGAAATAAGCAAAAAGTTATCAAAATTTTACGTAAATTTTAAAAAAATAATTACTAAATTGATCAAATAATTACTAAATTGAAAAATTTGTTTAAATAAAAAATCCGACTTGTACTGTTTCATAATAGGGTAAATCCGTGTCGAATCGGATTATTCCGTTAACGGAAAAATCTGACTCGATTTTTCCGTTAACGGAAGACTAAATTATTTTGAATGTAGGCTAGGCTAGTTGCTATATTAAAAATACATTTATAAAGTTCGTTTAGATTTTATATCTGCTGGATACTGAAAGATGTATTCAATTCTTAAATTTTCCCCACTAATCGTCTTAACCATTAATGATTAGATTATTTATCAAACACTTAAAGTGGTTTATGTATCTAGATCATGTTTTATAAAATTTATATATTTTTGTATAAACGATGTTTTCAACAAATTAATAATTGTATTATGTTCCAGTCTTCGTTTAAAGTAAATTTAAAAGTATCCGATACAGAACCAGCAACACATTTCAAACCTTGCCTTGGTTTTCAATTACGTCCATCACTTGGTTCTGCGTTTAAATTGCTTCAACCAATTCCAATTCTGAAGACTACTGAAGAACTTGGAAATTTACCCGACAATGATAATAATGGCGATGACAATGCGTTTGACGCAGTTCCAACATCAACATGTTATTATGATGATGATAACACTACAATAACTGATGTTAAAGGTAATGATGAGAAATAATTTTTTAGTTTTTATTTTACAGTAAAAAAAAAATGAAAGTAATGTGACTTATTTATTATATTATTATATAATAATTAAAAATAAAAATTAAAAAATATTTTTAATTTTGTGATTAAAATTTAAAAAATTATCAAAACAAAACAAGTTATATATTTTGACTGATTCAAGTATTATGAAAAAAAAAAATAAATGTAGTTTATTTTTATTTGTTTTTTAATTAATTAAACTGTTATTTTGAAAGAAAAAATTATTATAAAATAATAAAACGGTGTTTTTCGTATACCATTTTGTTATAATTGTTTTTAATGTTAATTAATAAACAAGACAAAAATTAAATAAAAAAAAACATAAATTGTGATGAATTAGAAATTTTTAATTAAACAAAAAACTACTTTTTTTATAAAAAAAAAATACTTATTTTATGTATAAAAATTTAATCGAAATTTAAAAGTAAACTGTAAAATTTGTTTTTAATAAATTTTAATTAATAATTGGATAACTAAATTAAATTTTAAGTAATGACATTTAAATATGGTCCAAAGTGCTCAGATTAATTATTATATTTATTATATTATTGATTAACAAAATGTTTTTTTGTTTTTTGTTAGTTCGAAAATTGTTAACATTTTTTTGTTTAATATTATTCCGTTTGAAGAAAAATGCTTTTCGAAACACTTACTAACCAGCAATTATGTTTTTACGGTCGATAGAAATACATATAGGTTTTGTAAATTAAATATGATAGATCTATGGTAGGCTTACTTTCACCAAAATAATAATTTTATATACACCAGTAGTTCCTCCCTCGTACTCTCATTATATACAGTTCTGTATAAAAACTTACATTGTCATTAAACTTCTAATTTGTCTCGTTAAATTTGTCTAATTTATAAGTTGCTCGAATCATTGCACACCTCAATCACCTCCAAAATTCTACATTGAGTTCTTTTGTTACTATAGAAACGCTTATTTTCGCTCTATCTCCGATGACCATCTTCCATGTCGAATATGCAAGCCAATATACATTTTTTGTGTTTACATACATATTATACAAAAGTCTAAAACTAGGATAATAAATACAATAATATTGCCTCATCCATGATAGATAAGTAGTTTTTGTATGAGGGTTAATATATAAAGAGATATTTGCGGGATAATAGTTTAGTTATTCTTTACTCTTCTAACTATTTTATGCGCCTACGTCCGCGTATTTTGGCATAAAGTGAAAAAGATAATATAAAGATATATTTTAATTACGATAAAGAGCCTGACACCAAAGACAAATATTTATTAACAGTTTTTAGACTATAGTGCCATCCCCTTACCAATATGTTACAATTTTTGAATTAACAATTCAATTAAAAACAAAAACTAAGACCACCCTTTTTATATTTTTTATCTTGCTTAATTTTATGAATAAATTACTAATTATGAATTTATTAATATTAAAAAAAAATTGGCAAAACTTTATTTAAAACGAAAACAGATGTAAAGAAACTATTTTAAAAAAATATTATAAATAAAAACAAATATATATTTTTCCAAATATTAATGTACAAATAGGTTAATAAATATTAATAAACAACAAGAATGAAAATGAATCAATTATAAAATAAATTATTTTATTAAATATATTTCTTATTTTTGTTTTAATTTATTAAAAATCTATACTTTTCCTTATGACGATAATTTAAATTCAAAAACTTTCACTACCAACAAAATAAAAATAATGTTCACAATAGACATAGAACTCGTAAACAGAAATTAATAAAAATAATATTTTTAATTGTTCTGAAATAATATTTAATTTTATGTTTTTTGTTGCCTAATCTACAACTACTGTAAAATTCTAAATCATTCCAAAAGTTTAAAACACAATGATTTCACCCACACATAAACCACACTGATATAAAACTAATTTTATTTTTAAAAGTTTTTATTTTATGCAGTTAATTTTTAGCTTACATTAATCCTAATTTGTATTGATTAAAATTTTTAAGAAAACTATTATTTTGTGATTAGTTAATCAAATATTAAATTAAATACGTATTTGAAATTTTGTTAACTGTACATACTCTACTTAAAGTATTCTCAAAATGTATAAAAAATAGGAGTAAACATGTGACAAATTAAATCACATCATATAATTATTATTATTTAATTTACATTTAAAACCTATTTAAAATTCAAAAGGAAGATGTATAGGATATATTCTAAAATCAAATTATGCCAGGTTATCTCTAGGTCGAATAATTTATAATACGCGATTAACTAATGTTAATAAATTCAACGTAATCCAGATTTTCGTAATAGTTGTAAAAACTTAGTAAACAATTTTATCTTTATTTAAAATTTTATTTAAAAAATTGAACTAACTCAATGAAAATTAATATAATTTAAAGATTAAATTTCAAGAATTTAATATTATATAATAATTTTTATTAGAAATAAATCAGCTGGACTCGTGATTTTATGCTTGCTTTGCTAATGAGATTTGACCATTAACTAACTTTCCAGTTATGCATTATTAATTTTCTTTGGCAATTATTTACTTTCATTAAAAACAGTATCCAATGAATTCAGGTGTACCTCTAGGCGATTTATACTTATATAAAAAAGTTTATTTGTCCGTCATTTTGATGTATTTTATAAACAATTCCACACAAGTAAACTTACTCAATAAATAATAAAATATCAAGTAATGGCAGAGATTAAATTAATTAATGTAATACCGAGCTTAAATATCATTAATTATTCAAGATTGGAAGTATCGCACAGTCATTTTTTAACTACAATTTTAAAACTGTTATTGATGACTATTATTTTAACACTTCATTACGCTCCATTCTATTTAAATTTTTATTTTATTCAATCAAATGTGATAGTACCATCGCTATATTTGATACTACTACACCAAATTATTTAAGTGTGACTTCAAAATAAATAAAAACGAATTTCATGTGAAGTAAAAATCTTTTAAAACATTATAATTCTAAAACAATAAATACTAATTTAACTATTTAGCTAATCACAAAATGAATACCATAAAAACATGTAAACTACTATAAATAATAAAATTATTATGTAATAATTTAAAATAAAAAAACAAAAAATGTGCCTCGCCTTTGGCTAAAAATATAAAAAAAAAAATAAAAAAATTTAGGAATTATTTTCAAAATTAATTTATGATATAAGAAAAATAAACAATTTAGGAAAAAACAAAAATTTTGAGCTTTAAAAATTAATAATTATTTATTAATAAAAAATATATATACATTTTAATCAATACAAATTTGTGATTAGTTTTTATTTTATACAAATATACATGTTTAAAAATTGTTATGTTCTATTATTATTTTCACCCAAACAATGTAAATATTTTTAGAAATTATTAAAAATAAATATTCTAGATCGTTAAAAAAATAATAATAATCAAAAAGTATATTTTTTTACCAAACCAAATTAATTATAAATTTATTTCTATTTTCTATAAATATTTACATTAGATTATTATTTAACTAAACCATTATTAACAGTTTTATTACTATTTTGTTTTTTAAAATTAACCAAAGATATATTTAAAAAAAACTTATAAAAACATATTTATAATACAAAAAAAGAGAATAAGTAATACATATTCTCCTTAATATAAATATAATATATGAATATTATATTTTAATTTAATAAATTTGTAGTTTCAATGCAACATTATACATATTAAAATTATTATTTTCATTTTCTACAAAGCTATATATTATTAATACGAGTGTATATTTATAATAAAAAAAAATAAATACAATAAAATTATACTAAACTAAATAATGAAATAATATTACAAAATACTATAAAAACAATTATTTTTTCATAAACAAATAAAATAATAACAAAAAATATTCTATCACATTTTTTAAACAACAAAATTAAGGTAAAATGCGGAAATATGTAATAAACTTATTAATATTACAAATTACAGTTTATTTGTTTTAAGTTATTTAATTATTATTTTTTAAATAATTTATTTTACTATTATTGTAATCCAAAAATGAAAAAATAACAAACAAGATAAAATTTTGGTTTGATGTAAACAAAAGTGAAATAATATACTAAAATTATATAAATAAAAATGAATCAAAAACAAATATTAAGAAAAGTATTTTTTTAAAAAATAATTAAACATTCGAAACTTAGAGTTTCTTTGCGAATAAAAGAGATTATAGGGAGATTTTCCTTAATAGCTTGTACCACGATGGTTCGTGTTGTTGATTCCATTTCTCGCAGTATGGCAAATTAATATGTTCGTTCTTGCAAACGTTATAAATTATAAATTATTTCCACATACGTCCCCACACATGTTTTAAATAGGTAATCAAGAAGTACCATTAAATGAACTTCGAAATTTTAATAATCTTATTAAAAACCTTTGTTAATATACGATCAGCACATTTCGTGCCATTATCACTAAATATCTCTTGATAAATGCTTCTTTTGGATACTAATTTTAGATGCCCCAAAGAAAGCTCGTCATATCGCTAATCAATTTCAGTTTTTAATACTTAAGCAGATAAAGAGACAATTGTTGGATTTAAATACTTTCTGGCCTCGATCTTTCCGCGTTTGAATTAATATAGGACCAGCGTAATCGACCTTAAATTTGAGAAATGTTCGAATTAATTCTACACTGCACCCAAAATAAATTTGGCATTCTAAATTTCTAATTGGCTTTAAAATTTTCACAAATAACACACTTGCCGATTAAAACTGCAATACCCTGGAGTAGAATATCGGAAACTACCAAAAATATTCATAAAGAAAATATAACAAAATGTATATACATTTAATATAAAAGAATTGTTATCTTTCCTGGAACAGAATTAGAAAGTTTTTGATTCTAAAAATATAAATTTGACACTATATAGTTCGAATTAAACTCATAAATGTATCCCATTATAATAATTAAGAATTCTTTTGATAAGAATGAATAAAGTTTCATGCATATGACTGAGCTTTTAAAATTTATAAGCGTTTTACCAAAGCAATCTTAGAAAAATAAAGAATGATGTAGATGACAAAAGGTAATTTATGCAAATAAACGGTAAAGTAAACTACGATTGAGTTAGATTCAAATTAAAAATTAGATAATTATAGCATCTTCATTGGAGTTAACGAAAAATTCCATTATCTTTAAAATAACAGATATAGAAATATGCATATTCTGCTTTGCCCGTTTAATGCAGCAACCGTTTCCAATTACTACAAAATCATCCGCAAATAGAAAGAACTTTGCAGCGGTATAAAGGTTTGACAATAATAGGAGATATTTTACTTCTTTGTGGAAGTGCAATCTTCATTACTCTCTCTAACCTGAAATTCTGTCCTTTGAGAATAACCTTCCTTTCGACATTCCATTCAATAGCTTAATAACAAAATACATATACCTCTATGAGTCGTTGCTTATAAAGTGTTGAATATCTATCCCGGTCAGGTATAGGGACCACACTATATGGTTCCTATACCACGATATGGTCCAGGATGTAGTGTAGTCCCTATACCACATGTCCTTCCATTAATTTGTCATTTTTGAGTACAAACACACATTGTTGAGTATTTTTAACAAATTTTGTTTTGTTAGCATCCTTACTCACAAAATTAACTGTTAAACTCACGCAAAGCAATGCGCTTTTTTCATAGCAATATTCAATTTCATTGTTCCAACATTCAATTTTTCTTTCATATTGATGGTTTTCACACATGTTATCGTTGATTCTTTGTTTTTCACTTTGGTTTCTATAAGGTATATTAGGAGTTAAGTTTTCAACTAGCCTTAAGTTGCTCCACATTCAAGTCCTTTTCTCCATAGAAACTCATTAATTTCTCGTACCCTAATCCATAATCTCACGTTTTCTTTTATACACACGACTGTCACCCATGATCTACAGAATCATGAAGTGGTCCGAACCCAAATCCGTTTCTTCAACTTTCCATTGACCTGATAAGCTAACACGCTGGAAGATAATTCAAGATTCAGTGCATTCGCGGTATCTTTCAAATTTGCTAATGTACTGTCAGCGATTTTCTCGCAGTCTCCCATGAAGCCTCAAAGTTACTTTTTCCGTTCCAGTCAAATAATTTGATAATGTCTGCCTACTTAAATTTACATTCTTAACGTTTGGCTCAAATTGGCTGTTTTCCAGCTACTGTTTCCAAAAAGCTGAATTCTGGCATTTTTATTTGTTTGAGTATGATAACATTACGATACACGACCGATACTCAACCATATCCATCCGGTCTAGCTTCGGACAGAAATTTATAGCCTTTCACATTATTTGAGCTGAATAAGACGTTTATTATTCGGCTCAAATAATTTACAAGACTATCCTTTTTAGATTATATGCTGTGTATGTTTATTTGGCCTATAACAATCTGCTTATTCGGTGCATTTATTCTTTTATTTAACGATCTACATGACTTAGGTTAATTTGATCTCTTCATGTCTCTATAATTTTAGTTTACCGGACAGTTTCTGCTGTTACTTTGATGTCCTTGTCCACAAATTGATTACAGTGCATTCTTTAACGTGCGATAATTCCTCGATACACTTAATGCATGTTTGAGTGGTTTTCATGCATTTTTTTGGTGTGATCAAACTTAAACAGGCCGACCATTAGATTTAAGAAAGCAGTTTTCATATAGGTAATCTCTTAACGCAATATCTTGAAGTTGTTTGTCTACCCATCTTTTCAATTTTCTTCCTTCGACTACCCCTTCATCCTTTAAATCTTCTAAAATATCCTCCTCACTGAGATCAACTACAGCTCCCAACTTTGTAGCTTTGAATATGATGGCGGCAAAACTACACCATTTTTGCTAACATGAGTACTTATACTCGTTGTACTTTCACAATATTCGTCGTGTTAATGTCCAACGCCTTTTGAATGAAAAAAGGGACAGCTTAAAGAAGTTTTTCCGTCAGCATTCCTGATAATTAAAAATTTTTCATGCTAATAAATAATATTATTTTCATCGGCATGGAAACCCAACCGTCAGGTCGCTTTTATTTATTTTTCCTTTTTTTTATATTGGATTGGTGTTGTTTACCAATCCAATCAACGGCAAAAAGCAGTTTCGCTTTTTTGACATCACTCCTGTAGAGCCGAAGCTCTCTTTCTAGTTTAAGTAAAAATTAAGATTTCATTATTTATGATTGTAAGATTATACCTTATTAGTTCGCTTAATAAGTTATATTCTTTGTTGCTTGTATTAATGTTACATAAACTTATTTATAAGACTATGCCACAAACGGTCTCGATTGAGGACTACACTTTGGAAGTCAGTGAACTTTCAGTAAGCAGTTAACAAAATTATATAATTAAGTAATTTTGCTGGAATTAACATGGGCCCATTAGCTCAGTTGGTTAGAGCGTCGTGCTAATAACGCGAAGGTCGTGAGTTCGATCCTCCCATGGGCCATTATTATTTTAATTTTAATTAAATAAAGATTGACTTTTTTTTATAAATTTCCAGTGAAATAAATTATATTAATTTATTTATGAACTATTATTTTAAGACTATTGAGAGTATAAATAGAAACGCAATTCTTTGTTGGTGTATTTGGTAAGGCAAAAAGCATTTATAATAAATTTATTAAAAAATAATTTGATATTATGTACACATTAAATAAGAACTATTCAATTTCAAATAATGTCACAATTCATTGTGTCTTTTAATTAAATTAAATTAACAAATTTATGTATAGGTAAAATAGTTAGCAGGTAGTCGTGAAATTGGATATTGGTTTTATTGAATTTTTTCAATTCTAACACCAGTTGTACATTTGAATTTTAAAAAAAATGGTCCTTCCTGACCCGGTAGGAAGGTCGATACCATCACGTGGTACACACCTTCCGGTATATTCTCTAAATCGAGCACACAAAATCCTGAACGATAACTTCCCGTACTATGCGATTTGAATGGCGCAGTTACAGTTTGATCTTCGATCGAAATATTACGTATTTCAATACCAACTTGATATACTTTTGGCGCACGTAATTCAATTATAAGATTGCAGTAGTCTTTAGGCCCAACCGTCAAACGATAACATGGATTAGATTTATATGTTTGTGGATGATTTGGACATCCTCCAGCTGTTGTTGCGCTCCATTCACCGCTCAGTTCATGCTTCAAATGATAATTATCATTTATTTTATTAAGTTTAAAACGATCTCGGCAATAGGCTCGAAGTGTGTAGTAAATTGTTGTTGACTTCTCGTATTGTGACACCACAAGGGTGTAGGTACGTGCGTTATTTGGGTCAAGTCGAATTTTACATAAATAGTGTGGACTGTTTATTCGTACCCCATCGATATACGGTTTTGGTTCATCTAAAAAATAAAATAAATATTATTCTAAATTATTATAATTTAACAAACTGAATTATTATTAGCATTACAGGGATAATAAATTCGTTTGCCATTATTATTGTATACAAGAAGTGTTATATATTCTTTATTTTCTCTGAAATCTTCGATAGAAGTTATATGGCGTGTTAGTAAAATCCATACAGAACCGCGACCAGCTGGTACAGTTAGGCTATATTGTGGATTATCTCCAATTGTGTATGCATCTTTTGTTGGCCCCACACCCGCATGCCACATTTGATGAATACAATAGGTATACTGGAATAATTTTGGATCCCAATTCAAATAAAATACATCAAAAAAATGTAAAATTGAATTGTAATCGATCCAAAAAACACCATTGTCCACTTGAGCGGCCATTGCAGGATCGTAATTTAAAGTTTCTTGCATTTCGGATGTCCAATGGACTGTGTCCAGTTCGGAGTAATTTCCGCGCCATCGTAGATGCGACCAAGGATTTTTTAGTTGTATTAATTTTACACCATCAATTTCACGCAAAGATAATACAGCATACGCATGGGTGGAAACTAAACCAGTTCGTTCGGCTTCTGCATCTGTCAAATCTCCTGTTGCGACGGTAATTAAACATCTTCCTGCCTGTTGGCCTTCCTTTAGTCGATCAAAAATAGCTTCAGCATTAAAATCGGCATCATTTGGACGAATAGCAATGCGCTCTGGAATCCATCCTGTTAAAGCGTTTAAATCTATATTACTATTTGAACCCGGAAAGTCGTATCCTCCCATCAACTTCATGTAAGCCTTTTCTAATAAAGAAACCCAAAACTCATTTTTATTACTTGAATATGAACATAGCAGCTGATTATGTCTTCCTATTGGTAGAAAATCATCGATTACAATCTTCCTAGGTATACCATTAACATGCAATCGAACGGAATATTTTCCACACGGATTATAAATCGGCTCATCTTTTGAATTTCTCGGATAGATAATCGACGTAATTAATCGTTTACCAAACGTTCGTTCATATAAAGCTGCAACGGCTAATGAAGCGACAAAGCTACAATCTGACACAACCGTTTGTCGAATACTATAAAAATCTACGTTATTTCCATAAACTAGTTTAGGATCTTCACTTAACTCACTAATTCTAGCCCATGCGCTGCAATCTCGTTTCTGTTTTGGAGCTAGTTCCAATCGCCCCTCTTTATCAGTAAAGGGGATTGAATAAATAAAACGTTCTTTTAAATCAACATCCATAAATGGAACAAATATTCGATCGTTGATTCGGGATGAATGTTCAAGTACATGAAGCTCCTCTGGTGTGTAGCTCTCATTGCCGGAAATTTCAAGATGTGGTTTATTTGGTGATGTATTTGGTGTTGTATTATCAGAGTTTTGAACTAGATCTACACTCGTATTTGACGATGATGAGGAATGAATGATTGGCTCGTTCTTGATTCCCTTTAATTCTTCAGCTCTGTCAAGAGCCTGTAATGCAAACCCATTAAATTTTTCTTTTAATTCGGCTGGTAGTCGCAATATTTCTTCAACAGCTTCTGTATAAAATGCAATCGCACTCTCTTTATCTTCTTTCTCATCAGCGTCTAAGGCCGCCCTCAACAAACGACGACATTCAATTTGACTCATATCACTGATATTTGGTTATATTCTGACTCATCAATTTCAAATTTGGTATAATCGTAAAACTAAAACACTTAACTTAAATAAATTACACGTTGGATTAACAACAAATAAGCACAATTAGCATAACTTTAACTATATAAATAATAATAAATTAAATTAAATAAAAAGTATTGGTGTTTTTTCTTGTCAAGATGTGATGTTATGTGTGACGTAAATTTCAAAACATATGTTTGTTTATTTTTTTCTGACAGACAGGTGCAATTGTTTTTGGTGGTGCATCAGTAAAAACTTCGTTTAACGAATTCGTTATTATAAATATCTATTGCTATCTTCATTACAAAACAAACTGTCAAAATATAAAATTCCATATTCACGTATGAATAAAGCGGCATTTTATAAAGTTATTAAATCATTATATAAATAATTATACATATAACTTAAATTAAAATTAGATTATTAAATCAGTTATATACCAAAATATACAAATAAAATGTAAGTAACCATTGAAAGAGCTCATGATTCGCTAAACGTTTTTAAAAAACATAACCTCAATTTTAGGGCACTCGTAAAACCAAAATCCGAATTAACTCCAGAAGAATTAGCTCGCCAAGAAGAGGAAGAATTCAATACCGGGCCATTATCAGTTCTAACGCAATCAGTTAAAAACAATACACAAGTGTTAATAAATTGTCGTAATAATAAAAAATTGTTGGGACGTGTAAAAGCGTTTGATCGTCACTGTAATATGGTGTTGGAGAATGTAAAAGAAATGTGGACTGAAGTTCCTCGTACTGGAAAAGGAAAGAAGAAAGTTAAACCAGTGAATAAGGATCGTTTTATATCGAAAATGTTTTTACGTGGAGATTCGGTAATATTGGTTTTAAGAAATCCATTGGCAACGGCGGCTGGAAAATAATCACCTACTATATTAAGATATTTTTATTTATGGGAGTGTTGAATGAAGAACAATGTTCCAATTTCTATAAATTTTTTTAATGAAATTTAAATATAAATTTTTGGAAAATAATTTGATTTTTAATTTTAATATGTTTGTTGTTAGAAGATGGATTCTACTATATCATTCTAATAAACCCAATTCTCATAGCGTATGACGTGACTATTGCCTCAAATCATGTAACTTCGAAACTACAATATTCTAGTTTGTAGTTCGACCAATAGTTTTCGTTACCGCTACTAAATATGAAAAAATGTCATTAAATATGAAAGTAATTTTATACACTCCATTAATATTTAATAAAAATTAATAAATTTAAAAAAAAAGTATCAAAAAACTGTTTTCGCTTCAAAATAATTATTTGTCACTTGAAAGACATAATCTCACATGAAGTGACAGTGGTCTTAAGAATCGATCAAATACGAAAACTTATGTGAAGTGAAGACAATCACAAATGACAATCATCACTTCATGTAATGTAATGGTAAGGTAATGTGATGCGATTATTAATGACTTTTGAGCGATGAATCGATGATTGAGAATTGAAGTCTTTTACCGAAGATTTAAACCTCAAAAATTCAAATTTGTTGGTATAAAATTATTTATTAAAAACAAAAACTATGGCCCATGGGAGGATCGAACTCACGACCTTCGCGTTATTAGCACGACGCTCTAACCAACTGAGCTAATGGGCCATATATATGAAAAAGAAATAAAAGCTGATCCAAATTTATTTTGTATTAGAAATCTTTATGATTAGCTGCATTCCATTATAAAAAGTAAAAAGCACGACGGAAAGAAAAGTGAACGGGTGGTGGATCAGACAGATCCAATATTGGACATCTGCATTTCCAGAGATTGCAAAACAGGCTATTCAGAAAGCAAAAAGAAAAATAAGAAAATTGTGGCAGCATTTTTGGCCATTGAAAAGGTGTATAACTTTTTGGTTCTCGGGAAACTTTATCAAAATCTTTCGAACTTGGGTTTCCCTAGAAAAATTTGCGAATTTTATGAATGAACGGAAAAGTGTGGAAGGAATTACAGATTGAAGGGAGAGGTGGATATTGAACTTGGGAGTAAAGTTCCACCAACTCTCTTCAATCTGTATACGAGCTCGATCCATAAATTTAACTTAAAAGACCAAGTAATTCTTCAGTTTACTGATGATTTTGTTCCAATGGGTAAAGGTCCAAATATCGAAATGGCATGTGTTCGAGCTCTAAAAAGTGTGAATCAGGTCAACTGTTTGACTGATCTAAATTTACGTGAGTAACGAGTAAATGTTGTTGTATGACTTTTCGAACGCGACAAATAATTGATGTGCAAATATAAAATGACAGTATCGATATGTGACTTTGACTAGGTACTTGAGGATCTGGATCGATCAACGTTTATTTGAAAGCTCACATGAAGAAACTAACTGATAATTGTCAGAGTAGACTGAATGTTATCAAAACGATGAGTAAACAGAAATGAGAAGTTCATCCTGGTATAACTGACATCTTACGGAGATTGCGTATGTAATGGGCGTGTATGGTGAAGGTTCTCGGATTGGGTTTAGTGCGCTAATTAAAATTGAAAATGCATGTGCTAGTATTGGGGCGGTTTTTTCAACCCCGCAGAACACACTCTATGGTCTGAAATGGGTGTCACCTATGAATAATGGAGAGAGAGTTGATCACCGTGTGTGAAACTGGGAATGTGTATAAAAAAATAATGCGTTTTGAATGAAATGATAACCAGATTGCAAGCAGGAATAGACTTAAGGGAATAGATGAAAACTCAAAGAAACTTGTACTGCATGTGTATGCAAATCCTGAAGAACGGTGTAGATGTGGTTTTAACAAACATATTTCGATACTTGCTTGGCAAAGGGATGTTGTGTCTTTGACCCGAAAAATTTATTCAAATCGTAAGCGTATGCTGTGCGAATTTCAAGTTGGGCATTAAAAGCACAATTCAACTTGATGATATGAGTATATCATGTTAGCGGATGACTTCGAATATGAAGACCTGGAACATAAGCCAACAGCCGTTCTATTAAAGAAACAGTTTGTTAAACTAATCTGTATAATATTTTATATCAGTAAGTTATTATACATTTAAATATGTTTATTTCGCCTACGTTATTAGAACTTAACTTGATATTAAGGAGTCTTTCCTAATTCTTCCAAAATTTTTGTTTGCTTTGTAATCTGCCACTTTGTAGATTCTAATCGATTCTTTTAGAGTTGGTAAAACCTATCTTGCATTCTCTATATCCTCTGATACACAAGTACTATAGTTCTTTGACCCTATCCTGTTCGACTAATATCAATTTAAGATCCGCACAAACCTGTAAGGCCAAATACGTGTTCATAATGATTAATTTAAATGGAATTTTTATTATTTCATACCTATTTCTATCCGTCTACATCTGCGGTTCAAGAGAACCAACAACTCAATAATTGTTGTTTTTTCTTATCTTTGCTAAATAAACCATAGTACATTTAGCAAAGATAAAAACCGAACTACTAGTAACCGAACTACGGTACTAGTTGATAGATTGGAAAGCAAGTAATACAAATAAACTCGGATGCACTTCGAAGATCATACGGGAGATAAAAACTTATTTTACAATTACATAATTTGATAGATTGGACTCATACATTGGCCGCAAAATGAGAATGAATGTACTTTACAAGATCGTCCTTGACCGCTAGGAAGCAATCATGTTTTTTTACCCATCTATGAAATACATCCGTAGGATAAATATCTTATTGATGTCATTTTTATTTTTCGGTTGTTCAAAATGTAGGTTAATACCGGTTCACAATCAACTACCTAGATGGTATACAAGGTTAGATAATTTTTTGTGTTCTTATTGGTTCTAAAAATGTAAGATATATTGACAAGATTTTTATGTTGGATAGATAATATAAGTATGAATCTTATCAGTTCTCTGTAGATACGAGTACTACATACAGAGATAAAACATAATATGTATATCATTAATCAAACACAAAATATAGGGTTTAGTTTACATATATAATTGGTTTATCAAATTGCAGTCTTATAATTTTTAAATGTTTAATTTGTTTGCGCCAATATCTTTAGTACTAACCTTTCTATCTATCTATTCCTTATCTACAAAAAATGATTACTAGTTCCTGGTAACATACATACTTTGATATAAATACTTTGAACACCCATCGTAAAAAAAACCATAGGTTAAAAATGTCAACAAAAAAAAAATCGGACACCGTCAAAATAACAATAAGCCCTCGCTTCAGGAACTCGTAGCTGTCCAAGAAACTTGATGGTCTAAAAGTGGAGAGATCTGTCTTAAGGCTGTAGATTGCAACACATTGGAGTTGACCTCGGAAACCTTGGAGTTGGATCTCTCAGTAGACCACAGGTAAAAAGGCTGTATTAAAGATCCAAGCAGTCGATAATCGAATGTGTAAGCTTCGCTTGCACATGAGATTACCCAACCTGTCAATTGTCTGTAGTGTACATGCGCCCACTGATGTAAGCCAACCCCAAGATAAAGACTTATTTTAAATCAATTTAATTAATCTGATTAGTTATTGGTGGCTTGATTGCTAGAGCTGACAGAAATCAGACCAACTTATGTAATAATATAGGTCCGTACTCCCGACACGAAACTGCGACCGAAAATGGAGATAAAATGAGGTATTTTGCGATCTCTCACAATCTCAAAGTGGCAAGTACATTCATTCCTCATAAAAATATCCACATAATGCCGAGGCCAAATTAACCATGCGTTGTTTTCAAAAGAGCAGGTTCGGGTTATCTATGACGTGAGATTGAATCGGCCTTCAACGAAATGACTAATCAGGGAGGACAGAGGAATATCCAACGTTATTCTCCTGTAAAGGTCTGATAAATGAAAAAACGCAACGAAACTATCAAGATCTTGTCAGCACTCGATACATGGCGTGAACCTTTTTCTGACACTCCATGTTCCACATGTATCACAAGTTGTATTTACATAATTTTACATCCAGATCACAGAGATGTTCATTAACGATCCCTCATATGAGGAATTCATCTTGGCCGATGCAGAGATTATGAAAAATTTTTCACCGGGAGTTGCTTGCATTAACTCAGAGATCTTGATATTCAGAGGGCTAACTTTGTAGAACTGTCGTTTCGACCTTGTTCGATTAGTAAGGCGAAATAAAGTTATGCCTGAAGAATGGATAGTGACCGCGTTATGCCCAATATTCAAGAAGAGTGATCGCTTGAAATTTGTGAATTATCGCGGTATAGCTCTCCTTTGCACAGCATATACAAGTTACTGTCGTATTTTATCTTGGGAATAATTACTCCTCTGGTGGAAGAAAATTATCGGTGATTATCAAGAAGGATTCCGTCCAAATTGGTGACTACTAAGAATGATTCCGTGAGTCACTAGTCAAATTTTCACTATATCGATGATTCTTTCCAAGTACTATAAAACATTTCGCGATGTACACCAGGTCCTAGATTTCAAGCAAGCCTATGACTCGATGAATCGAGAGAGACTGTGGTATATGCGCTTGAATATTTAGGAATACCAAAAATCCTAGATTCTCAACTTTTTACATATGCAGATAATATAACTGTGTGATTGGATTAAATGGTATCGGACTGTAAGAGATACTTGATGCAATAGAACAGTGTTCTGCTTCTGTTGGCCTCAAAATCAACGGTTCCAAAACTAAATATCGGGTCTCTGGTTTTAAGGACCGCGACACGCAATTGATTTCAGTTATGTCCGCATGTTTGGAGGAGTGATGAGATTCAACTGAGGTGTGATGAGATTACTGACGATAACAGTGTGAGAGAGGAGATCACCTTGTTGCTAGCAATCGGGCTTTATATCGTCTACGTCCACTTTTAAAATCAAAATATCTTGCAAATGCGGATAAGCTGAAATTGTACAGAGTGCTGATGGAACCCGCTGTCATGTATGGATGTGAGAGTTGGACCTTGCAGATGAGTACGAATATTCAAGAGAAGAATCATGCGTGTGATATATATACATACTTAGATCTCTTCAATCACGAGATCAGGAATTTAATACAAATTCCTGATATTGTGTAAGAAATCATATGACAGCGAGTACGCTGGCTCGGTCACATTCTGCGTGCTGATCCAAACCGAGTGATCTGCCATCTTTTAATTGCTTGCAACAGTATCAAGAGCTAGCTCGTGATCGAAACCGATGAGTCAGATTGTTGACACGGTACGGTACAATGGGCTGTAAAAACCGTAAAAAAATAGGAGTTGAAGAAAACGATGATATGCTATGTATGGTTTCTTAGATCTTATTTCACAGAACTCTATATATTCGAAAAGATAGTATGCAGTTCAACTAGTTTCAGGTCCTAGTTTTTTTTTAAACTCCTGATGGTTTAGAATTTTTTTATTGTAACAAACAGTAACAGTGAATCAGTATAACATCAGTATTTCGGGCATTAATTTACAAACTAAGATTAGGATATCTTAAAAACTATTTCACTTTTGGGTGCCCGTGTAACATCAAAATGTATTTTCTCATATTAAATCTTTACGGTTAGCTGATTCTAGGATGAAGCACATGTTACGGTGGTGAAATATCTGGACCAGTCAAGATGTGTTTTTATAGCTCATACAATTAAATCAGACCAATAACATTTCTCCGTCCCTGTAGCCATGTACTTAAAATATTTTTTGGCCAGCAATTACTATACAGTAATTATATGTGTAGTTTAAGTCAAGGTCACGTCATTATTGATTTATTATGTTTTGGAATGACTCACTGAACTAACAATTGGTGTTCGAAGAATAACGAATGGTTTTATATTGAATTTATATGCTTACTCATTGCATTTATTCATCTAGCACATTGTTGAAAAATTGGTACGAATTGGGCAGATTACATCACTGATTCATAATATTATGTTCGATCATATATATGCATGACGCTGTTACAATTAGTAATGTTCATTCATCGATTAGTTTTCTTTCGTATTTCCCACCAAAAACTATACGAGTTAATAACAAGTATCCCTGTTCGATATCTACTTCCTTGTCTTTAGATAACAATTTGTACATACCAATATTTTGTATATATGAAATCTATCAGCATACAGGTAAATATTATTTACGCGCGGGACTAGATAAGATAAAATTTATGTACAATCACGTTTATTGGTTCTATTTCAAATTTAAAAACTTATTTCCATTTCATTTCAAGTACCTTCGCATTGCTAGTCACGATTCAGTGTTCATTTGGCCGCCGTATGTCTAACACTTCAATCGTTTATACAGAAATAAGTTTTAGTCTATTGAAATTATATAGTTTATAGTCAAGATGCGTTTGAAAAGTGCAGTTCAATTGTTATTGGTTCTAACAGTTTTTAATTTTAATTGTTTTTTAGTTTTATCACAAGGTGAGAAAAATTATGTTACATGCAATTGTTGTTGCATATATTTCGTTTGATAAGATAGTTGTGTGGCACTCCCAAAAAGAAAAACAGGTTATTTATTTGGTGTGATAAGTGATAAAATATTTGTATCATTGTTGTTTTTTTGATGCGACAAGTAATTTAGTGTCATAAATTAAATGTGCATAGTTTGTCGCCACTATTTGTGCATAACTTGTCTAAACAATTCAAACTTTTTATTATACAATATACTATAATATAGGGAATATGATATACTTTTAATTCAATAATCGATTGAACAAATACAAACTCTCTTATCATGTTTAAGTGTGAATTTTTTATTGACTTTATATAGATATGATAATGTAAACTTTGAAACTTAAAAAATTAAAAAATTATACCGGCAACGAAAAACGTACAACGATTTTTTTTATAAGTATATATTGTATAATAATGCCATTGCCAGAGATTCATCTTATCTCTTGCACATAAATAACTATTCAAGTGTTATATATAAGTTGGAAGAAGTGTGCGATTTGCAGCTCTTTAGGAATTAGTCTCCCAATGTTCTGATGGCCACACCTTTTCAAATGATTACCTCATTCAAGCATTTATATAAACAAACGTACTTACAATTATATCATAAATAAGTTGGTAAAACATTTTAGATTCCTATATCAAAAAAGACAGGGTGTAGGCATCTTAACTTTTATTATGTCAAGAGTCAAGAGAATCACAAAAAAATTAGACAATGTTTGAAATGCATCGATCAATCTGGTTAAAATTATAGTTCACCGACTAAATGGCGTAAATGGGACGGGAGGTACCGGGTTCGAATCCCAATATTGACAGAAAGCAAAAGGGATTTTTCACCATCTGTTTACGATCGGTGTGTGAATGAACACATCTATGTTAATACTATAGGTTGGCATAAAGCTATGCAATAAGCCAAACGTCCACGATTTGGCTATACAATGGCGTAAAGTAGGACGTAAATAAAGAGTTAGGAAACCCGATTGCAAAGATAGAGACAGGCAGACAAAATTATAGTTCGATTGAAAGTTGTATTATGTATAAAATTAGGCCAATTTATTAAATTCTCATTTTTAACCAAACAAATAAAAACCTAAATAAAACTCCTCCATTTTATTTTCTTAATCCTCCATTTTATTCAAATCGATTTAAATGATAAATCACCTCAGTGGCGTATTCACGATATTTATGTGTAGTGGTTTTAAAATATGGGGTACCTAAATGGGTGTAACATAAACTGATTAAATTAACGTATTTGTGTTTTTTTATTAATCTAAGATAAGATTTAGGAAAAGATAAAAAATTAGAAATGATTATTAATTTATTACTAGTATAAAGGTGATCCAATATGAGCGGAATGTTTTTGAAATCAAATGCATTTAAATCAATTTAATAATCAAAAATTGTATTGTTTGTTTTTTATCTCTACAATCTGTTTCGGGGCTCGAGGCACTTCCAACTCTTTCGCAGTTCGCTTATTTACGTCCTTACCTTACGCCATTACAGCCAAATCGAGAACGTACGGGGCTATAGGTCCGATTTACGTAGAACCACCTGCACATTGCATAGCTCCATGACAGTCTATAGTAACTAACATGGAAGTTGGGTTTGGTCCATGAATTCTGCACTCCAACAGGGGGTCATCGATGTATTCACACCACCGAGCATATAATCGTATGGTGAAAACTCCCTTTACCATCCTGCCCCTATCGGGATTCGAACCCGGTACCTCCCGCTCCAACTGCCGCAGCTTTAACCAGTGCGCTACCTGGGCGGAAATCAAAGTTCGTATTTGCAGTCAATGTTTCCATTCTATGGGTCCACTTTTATGATTCGCCCATAAAAAGTTATCTAACGACGTCAGATCACTAAATCTTGAATGCCAACTCTCGGGACCCTTTCTTGATATGATGTTCTCATTCAAATTTTCTTCGAATAAATCGATGGTTTGCCTTGCTGTGTGGCACGTCATACTAAATCCACAAATTGACTACACCAATATCTTGAATGTTGGCAATAACAATTCATTGATCATTGCTCTGTAGCTTGCGTCATTGACAACGTGTCCTTTTGCATTTTTAAATAAATACGATCCAATGATGCCACCTGCCAATAAACCGCTCCAAACAGTGCATTCAGGATGCATTGGAAGCTCTTCTGGGTGTTCAAATACGACAATTTGGAGCTGTTTCAAATAAAGGTGTTATACAACCTATATTTTGTAACCCAGATCTCTCTTCATGGCAACATACAAAGCGGTCACCGAACGTTTTGTGAATAATATAAGCAATAATTTTGACTTTAAGCAATAATTTTGATTCATCAGGACTGTGGTTTAAATAAACTTATACTTAGTAATACTTTCTGTACGACATAAGGAGAGACCCAGTAAACTAAAAATAAAATTACATATAGTTTTGATAAACGGGAATATTTAAACGGCCATCTGCCAATAAGGTTCCCGAAACGGATAATTTTCATATATTCATTTCCTATCAAATTAATTTTAAATTCATAGTTATTTCGACACAAGTGGCCAAACATACTGTTGTAAACAACAATAAGATGGTGCTGAACACAGTATGCTCTAGTTCTGTCCGCAAAACCTGCCCATGTCAGTGTAACTATACACTTTTTTTAATATAATTCTCGGATGTTAAATGCCATTCACGATAAAGGGTACTGTTATGCGCATTTCCAAAATGTTTAAGTCCAATAAAGAAGATGTTCTCTCTTTTCTCTATATTATCAGGAATAATGAGATACACAAATTTCTTAAATTTCATCTCTCAAACGTTTTTGAATCTTGTCAGTTATTTGATTTTGAACTCATTGATTTTACCAACATAAGTTGAATTATCAAGTGGAGGTGATTCACCATTAACCGATTTGAACAAAATTTTCTTGGTAGTTCATTATTTCCTCCGTTAACAAAATGATTCAAAACGTTGCCAACTCACGTAACAAATATTTAATTAAACAAAAATTGACAATCAATTCAGATTTATTTGCAAAACAGAGAGAAAAATAAATCTTGTGAAGACAAGTTTTTGAAAACAACCAAAAATGATTCCTGCCCAGCCAGTCAGGATCTCACAACCTATGCAGAATCATAGATCGACAAATCTTTCATTTCAATACAGATGTCTACGCAAACCGAATCTATACCCGTATATCATCAGACTTAACTTGGCTATAACGAGACACTATATATAGGTCAAAATCATTTCCTTCAATAATGTTATAAAAACCAGCCCGGCTCGCTCACCCGTATACATAAATTCGACTATATTCTCACAATAAATGACGGGCCAAAATACTGGCTTGTCGTGATCCAATTTTTATCGTATCAACTGAAACCACACCATATAAAGTCTGTAATCAAAACATTATATAAATTAACTCTATTTAAGATTTAAGAAACTTATCAAGTATCTTTTATATTCTTACAGATAGTTTGTCATTTATATATAACATAAACTACTAACACGTGGGTGTTAAGAAAAGTAATTGCCAAAGCGAACAGACTGAATTATTCGGGTCAGTCATATGCGACCGGACCTGATGTTGGTATTGTACAATTCGAATATCTACGTTCAGTCGTGTCGCAACAGTGCTAGCTAATTACAAGAACTTACTCGAAATATCAATTTATAATTCGTGACGCCACAATTCTTTGAAAAAATAATCGACATAGTTTAACACCCTTTTCTTTTTAACTATGGGTTATTCGGAAGTAAACTATAAAATGATAAGATAACACTTAAAAGTATAATCTGATTCATTTACGTCGTGAATAATAGAATGGCTTACATATAATCCAGTAACAATGTTTGCAATGTACTCATTCTAGAAAACAATAAACCATAATTTAAAGTTGTTTACAGCAAAGTACACAAGTTAATCATGATTCACATAAAATTTCGATTCAATCTATTTGTAATTCGCTACCACTGTTGCAACAAAGACTTACAACGTACACTGCAAAATACATCAAGTCCGGTCGAATATTATCTTTTCAATCCACACAGCCATGACGATCTAATGACGTCATTAGGTCAAAACCACCGGACTTAGCAAGCCAACCAACCTCTTCAAAGAGAAGATTCTCTCAACGACTTCGATTCAACGACGGCTGGGTCAATTAATGCCCACATATGGGAGTGTATCTCCTTATCTTTCCCCAGAATCAATTTTATTCATTATCACATAACCTTTATACAAAAAAGTCTACAAACCATTCCCTGCCATAAATGATTCACCTGATTTCTTTTTTATGTCATTTTATTAATCAAATGTAAGCCCAACCTGTACTTATATAAATACAAACTACACTATGTGGTTATGTCTAAGGAACTGAAACCGTATCATTAAAAATTAGTTTTACAAAATTAACAATCGACTTTGTTTAAATTGCAGATAAAATATGTGTGTCAAATCGTTTTATCGACCAGTGCACACAATTACAGCGTGGTAGTTCGGAAGTTGAATGTCAATGGGTCCAGGATAGCATAGAATGTGCTCAACGTCTAATAAATGGAACCGCTGATTTTGGAATTTTTTCCGCCGAGAGTACTCTCCATTTGGCGAGTTTAGCATGGGAAGGAATGACTGTTATTAAAGAGCTACGACATCAGGAACGGATTCAAGAAGCAGTTGATTTTGAATCGGTCGTACTAATAAAAAATTCTTTTACTGGTGGATTAAGAAATTTAACTGGTATGAAATACTGTCATCCTGGTTTCTTCTATGATAAAACACAAAAGTGGTCCGAACGTTTTTTAAAACATTTTGAACGTACTGTTGCGCCCGTCGATTGTACATCACTATCGGCAATTAATTCACCAGCTGAATTAGAGATAAGAACATTAAGCGAGTTCTTTGGTTCGGCATGTCGCCCTGGAGTTTGGTCGATGGATCCTTATGAAGATGCCACTTTAAGTATGAAATTATAGAATAGAATATGTTCGATGTTTAATATATTTAATTTAATTATTTATTAGAAAAAAAATATCCAAACTTATGCAGTCTCTGCGAAGAAGGTTGTACATATTCTGGCAACTCTGGTGGACATCATGCTCAAGCGTTAAACTGTTTATCAAATAATGGTGATCTGGCTTATGTTTCAGCACAAGATGCCAAAGCATTTTTGTTGATTGAAGAAAATGCCAGTAAATTTCAATATCTTTGTCCGAATGGTACAACATCAACCGGGCCATGTCCGTGGTTAAGACAACCATGGAAAGTTATAATAGCTAAAAAGTAAACAAGACAAATATTTAGTTAAATTCTTAATTACTATTTACGATATATTTAATTCCATTTTAGTACACGTAATTTAGATCTTGCTCCTAGAATTACACAATGGTTAAGCTCGACTGGTGCATGGGCCAGTGCAATCAATGAAATAATTAAAGCTGATAGTTCCTATCCAATGCAAACAACAATTCAAACACCGCGAGATTACGTTCGAGCTATTCGTGAAATACCTTTGGCTGTTAACTTGTGCAACACACAATCCATTTGGTGTGCCGTATCACCTGTCGAATTTGATAAATGCGAAGTTATCCGAAATGCTGGAATTACCACCGGTATACAACCAACGATCGAGTGCAGATCTCAAGCTTCAAATGATGTTGCCTGTTTGAGCGAAATTTCACAATCTCAATCGGATTTCACAGGGATTGATTCAAGTTTAGGTTTTCTTGCTAGAAAGTAAGTACATATTATTGTAAAGTGGATGAAATGAACGTATATTTAATATTATGTTTATATTGATTGTAGGCTCTATAATTTAACTAATGCACTATATGCTGAAACCGAAAATGATAAATATTCGTCGGCGGGTGTTGTTGTCAAGGAAGGAAGCAAATTCAATCGATTTGAAAATTTAAAATCATCCAAAGCATGTTTCCAAGAATTTGATGGCATTGCATCGATCGCATTTGTAAACACTGGCAAAGGACGTGGATTTATGAATTCAGATGATTGCAATTATGGTCGTTTGTTAAGTGATTTCTTTTCTGAATCGTGCGCTCCTGGCGCTCGCGATAAATTACACGATCCGTCACAATCAAATCCTGATAATTTATGTTCTCTCTGCAAGTCGAGTGTAAAACCCGGAGGTATGATGCAATCAATGAGGCAGGCAAATGTTGAACATCGACAGTCGGTTGATGAAAATGGCGATGTTGTTGAATTCGATTCAATAACAACAGAATTCCCGGTCGAGGGAAGCGAGGACAATTTTGAAGGTCACGAGGAAAGTGCAGCTTCATTAGTAGCTAGTTGTGAGGCAGACACTACAAACCGATTCTACAATAATAAAGGTGCGCTACAATGTTTGGCCGAAGTTGGTGATGTGGCCATTTTAGAATTACAAAATTTGAACCAATTTGCCAAAGAGCTTAATTTAAATCCGGATAGTTTCCGCGTTATGTGTCAGAATGGTTCACTAGCAAGTTCAACAGGATTTGTAGTTGATTCTGGTTGCCCGCTAACTACGATAGTCGATGGAGAAATTGTTGTAAGACGCAACGATCGTAAGACACAAGGTATTATTAATGCTTTGCTATCATTCGATCGGATTTTAAATCTCGATCCCGATTTCAAGCTGTACAATATTTACGCGTCACAACGTCATTTATTATTTAAAGATTCTATGTTGGGATTAGTCACTGGTCAAGAAACTAATCTAGCGCCAACCGTTGAAAATTATATACAACTATTTAAGAATACAGATAAGTGTGTGAATGCATCGACAAAAGATGGTAACTCAGCTAAAACCATGTTATTAAATATCTATTTGTTAGTGACAATATTCAGTTTTTATACTTTTAGATTTATGTTTTAATTAACAATAACTTTAGATTTCCAAATAAATAACAAACTTTATATAGACCTGTTTTTATAGTATATAATGTTAGTTATCTTATAATTAAGTGTAAAATAATTTTTATAATAGTGATTCCATTTTCGAAAGTCATACCAAAACATTTAATTTCAAGAAAATTAAAAATTTTATAACGAATGGCATATGTTGTCATTTACTCATAATGCCACAGAGTTTGAAATAAAAATAAATAATTGTTAAAACATATTCTGTTGGTTTTATTTTTCATAAAGTTCAGTCCAGTAGAAAGCCAACCTACTGGTCTACGGACATAAATAAAGGAAAGTACCCCCATCCAGCAAGGTATATTACAGAAAAGTAAAAGCTACCCAGTTGAAGTGAGAGACTTGGTTAACGAAAAAAGACGAGCTCGCAAGACTTGGCAGAGAACTAGAGCTCCTGAAGATAAAACAATCCTAAATAATCTGTGCAACAAACTTAAACTGCTTATAAAAGAGATCAAGAATGAGTCAGTAGGTAGCTTTGTAAATAATCTGACAGGTAAATCTGACACAGACTATTCGTTGTGGAAGGCCACTAAACGTCTGAAAAGATCTAAACTGCAAGTGCCACCCATAAAAAGTTGATGGAACGCAGCGATAAACAAAAATCTGATTTGTTTTCCGAACATACCTATAAATTACCTTCAAACCACCAACTGGGCAGGTAGAGAATGAATATTTAACACCGGTCAACAAAATAGACGAGGTACTTGTCCTACCACTACCAGTCACTGTGAAAGAAATCAAACAAGAAGTAAAAAATCTTAAAGATAAAAAGCTCCTGGATACGACCTGATAACAGCAAAAATAATCAAAGCACTACCAGAAAAAGCACTACGGAAGCTACAGCACATAATCAATGCTGTCTTTAGACAAAGTTATGTTCCGAGACAGTGGAAAGTAGCAGAAATAATAATGATTTGTGACGCAACAGTACTGATCAGTAATGATTTGTGACGCGCTCGCTTCATTGGTGACCCCAACGGCCCTGTTTAGGGCATTACACGTCAAAATCTTCTGACAAAAAAACACCCGATAATTTTCATCCTACCTCCTGCCTTACCTAACACGGCAGAAGTTTAACTTCCCACAATAGAATTTCCCGGCCTTCTCTTTCAATACGTGGTAGTATCGATTCACGCTTCAAGGCATATATATTACCAGGAACTTCGTTTCATGCTGCAACAAAGCCAAATTCAATAAGGTGGGCGAATGTGGGCACCCACAAATACAGCATGCAGTCAGGTTGGTATCATGTCGCAACAAGCCTAAACACTAAGCGGGCGAAAGCAGACACCCAAACGCATTGCGGCATAGATCATCAAACTCAAACTCAAACGGAGGGGGAATTCACTTTCGGGGGAGTACTGTGGCGACCAGATCAACTCAAAACAAATCGCAAATTAGCTCACGCCACACGCAATTAATATAAAATCGATATTTCGAGTTAAGTTCTTGTAATTCACTAGTACTGTCGCATCACAACTGAACGTATAGATACGAATCGCACAGTATGAACATCAAGTCCGGTAGCATATGCCTGATGAGATCGATTTGATCTTTTCGATCACACGGTCATTAAATGACGTCATCATCATCAGATCGGAACCGGCCTAGTAAATCCTAGTGGATTACATACAAGAACAAGCAACAACTCGGAAGAACAACATATTGAAATTTACATAAAGCTACATGCTTCAGATTGTTAAGTCTAATTAAGCCGTTAAATGACAACAAAGCATCATGTAGTCCGATCTCTTTATCTTAATTTATTAACAACCACATCAAAAATATTCGAAAGATTGTTTTTGAAGAGACCTAAGCCAATTATAGAGAATAGAAAACTTATACCACCACATCAATTTGGGTTTCGAGAAGGCCACTCAACAATAGAACAGGTACATAGGATCACTGATACGATTGAAGAGGTGTTGGAAGAGAAGAAGGTATGTTCAGCAGTATTCCTAGACGTAGCCCAAGCATTTGATAAGGTTTGGCACCATGGTCTGGAATTTGAGCTTCAACGAGACCTACTAAAACAATATTTTGAATTGCTTAAGTCATACATAAATGGCCGTTACTTTCGAGTGAGACAAGAAGAGGTGTACTCAAAACTAAAGAAAATATTGGCAGAAGTCCCACAAGGTAGTGTGCTTGGCCCTGTGTTATACCTTCTGTATACAAATGCTTTACCAAATATAGCAGAAGCCAGAATAGGGACTTTTTCTGATGACACTGCAATTATGACCACTGATATTAGTATTTTCGAGTCAATACGGAAACTACAAAATGCTGTTAATACAGTAAACACTTGGACAAAAACTTGGAGAATAATGCTAAACGAATCAAAATCACACACATCAACTTCACCAACAAGAAAGTGGAATACATCCCGATTAGACTGAATTCTTAAAAAAATTGCTAACACTGACAATGCGAAATACCTTGGCATGACACTAGACACTAAGCTTAGATGGAAAGCACATGTTAAAAAGAAAAGACAAGAATTGAATTTTAAATTCAGAAAAATGCAGTGGCTTATTGGAAGAAACTCTGAGCTGACAACGCAAAACAAACGACTATTATATAAACAAATCTGTCCAGATAGGTGGACATATGGCATTCAACTTTGGAGCTGTGCAAAGAAAACTACAGTTAAGATCATACAAACATTTCAAAACAAAGCATTGTCAATGCTCCATGGTATATTAGAAATGACAACCTCCATCGAGACCTTAATATGGAATACGTCAGTGATGAAATATTTAAGTTTGCAAGGAGTCATGAACTGCGACTGCAGCAACATGATAACGAGGAGCTGCGGAACCTACTGGATCACACCAATGTACCAAAGCGCCTAAAAAGAACAAAGCCTTTAGAATTAGTGGTTCTCTGAACTACTGAAATCAAAGGACAAGATGAAATGGGACGAACCGATTTTTCTCATCCCATAAGATACTACACTGGTTAAAAAATACAAAATATTTACTAGATAATCACTGAGATTAGTTGTAATATTATACAGAAATACAGATTTCTTAAACAAAAAACAAATAAAATAAAGTTCAGTCGGTGAACAGTTAGAAGATGACTTCGAGAAGTTAATCTGATTGCACACAGACCAACAAACCAACAGAAATTGATCGCAGCCCACCGACAAGCCCGTCGTGAGTTCGCTAGAGAGCATTTGATCTGGACAGAACAAGAATGAAGAAGAGTCTTGTTCTCTGATGAGTGCAGGATGGGTTTATATGGCACCGATGGACGCATTGTGCATATCGCTCTCCTTGTATACAGAAGACAAAGAAAGCGACAATGTTTTATTGAATAAGTGTCTCGTATTGCAGTGGATCGTGGGAGGCATATAACTAGAGACAAAGACAGTTCTTGTAATCATCACTCGAGCCAATGCTGGCTGTCGATCAAGAGGAATGACTTCTCAACGGTACATTGAGGAAGTACTCATGTCATGCTTATAGCGGGTTTAACAGATCAGAGTATTATCCATGATAAAATAATATCAAATTGGACATGCAATGGAAGTAAATTTTGTGGATTCCTCTCAGAGTTAATTTTAAAATTGGATGGTACCTATTATTATTTCATAATGAATGCCCAGATTCATAAAACGCCAGAAGTAAAGTAACTGATTGAAACATCAGAAAACCACATATAGTAACTTCCGACTTAAAAAAGCTCGAGATTTGTTAGTTTCTGTAATAGGCCAAAATCTTGTCGATGTGATTACAAAGAACGTAAATTCTGTTATAGCCACAGACGGCAGCAGCAGGGGAAGTACTGACTTAAAAGTTAAAATGATTTCTTTTGTAAAAAATAAGTTCGTTTAATTTGCAAAAGGTTCCATTTAATCTGAAAAGCTTGCATTGCTCAGAAATTTTTGAAATCAGTTTTCGTAATCATTTTATGCAAAAGGTAGATAAACACAGTAAAGAATATAACCTACCATTTAAGATTTTGTTGTTAGTTGATAATGCACCGAGTCATCCGCCTTTTAATAATGTAATATGTATATTTAAAAAGTATTACTTACTGAACATATTTAGGAAAACAGTTAGAACTTGTGACGGGGAAAATGCCAAATCGTTAACCCAATTCTCTAAGGACTTTAACTTTTACAAAGCCGTTAAAAATAATACTACTGATGTCTGGAATGAAATTTCAATATCTACAATGAATAACGTTTATAAGGTAATCCCTCAATTGCCCGAGGATAGGCTAACTAATAAAGTTAAAAATGTTATTGGCAAACTAGTCGACGACAGAGCTGTACCTATATCTGAACGAAACGCATTTACTCAACAGTTATTCAACTGAAATGAGCAACGAGGTATTGATGGAATTCGATGATCTGAAAAAAGATGGCCTTTCAGAAGATGCGGGTGAAAATGAGCGACCGAAGCAATTTGAAACCAAGAAGATGGCTGAATATTTAAATATGATCGAGAATGGTTTAGCTGGCAAAAAAGTGAATGATGCTATTGAAACAACATTGGTCTAGTGCTTGAATAATTAGTTTTATGTACCTTAAGTGTATCTATGTACGCTGTAATATTTATGTACATGTGCTAATTGATAATAATTTCTAGAAATAATATAAATACATAATATGTGTAGGACCATTCTTTTTTAACATATCGTCTAAACCTTCCACCCCTTACCTGAACCATCGCTAATAGTTTCGCTTATGAAACCATTTATAGATGCTATATAGCCCTAATTGAATACAGATTGGAAAATATTTATATTGCCTCGATTCATTTATTACCAAATGTATGTTTGCATAGGGGAACTTTAATGGCAATCTTAATCCTGGAATATGCTTACCGGAGTTTCAGTTTATCTGAGGACTTACCGTTTATTTTATTTTATGTAAGTTTGGATAATGTTATACTTAAGCCATTTCGATTTTGTTGTAAGACATGATGATTTTGCTTTCTCTCTCTCTCTACTGATTGATATTCAGCAGAGAGAGAAAGCAAAATACATCAGCCTATTGCCTATCGATATTTTTTTACGGATCGAGCCAGCGTATTCGCTGTCCTTTGATTTTATGCACGATATCAGCAATTCGCATTAAATTCCTGATCTCGTGATTAACAAAAAACTCGGTAGAAGTCATCTTCCGTACTCATTCGTCAAGTTCCAACTATTACATCCATTCATGACAATGGGTCTGATTATTACTCTGTGATACAAGATACTTGAATCTCATCACTCTTTCAAACGTGTGGTTACCACTTCTGAAATCAATTGCGTCTTGGTCTCTAAACCCAGAGATCAGATATTTGGTTTTGGGCTCGATTTTGAGGACAACGGAAGTCGATGACACAGTCGATCAAGTATCTCTTTCACTCCGTTGCGATTTAATCCAATCATAGATATCATCTACCTATGCAAAACGCTGATTGGTTTGTCGGAATAAGATATTGTTTTGAGATGTTTCACTTTTACAATGGATGTATTCCAACATGAGATTAAAAAGCATCGGGGACAGCGCATCTCCTCGTCGAACACCAGAAGTAATTGTTCTCGATTGCCTGTTCTCAACTTTAACACAGTATTGTAACTGCGTTGCTTTCATTTTACAGATGATATTCTTAAATATTCAAGCGCATAGTCTTTCTTGAGTGATCGAATCATAGGCTTTGGAATGGGCAATCCGATTTAAATGTATACAGAATTATAAAATAACGATTATTTCAAGAACGTATGTTTTAAATTTAATAATATTTATACTTTAGTTAATTCATTTATACAAACTTAAATAATTTATTTAATCAAAAAATAACAATACAATTCGGTAACTAAAATAAAAAACAAATTCACTCATCCAAAATACTGAGCGTTATAGAAACGGTATTATAGAATTCATTTTCCTCTACTTTATCTTGTGCCGATGCAATTTCATTCAGAATCGTGCGTAAGCGTCCCGGTATAGAACTATTTTTTATCGCAGATTTTCCCTTTGAACTATTAGCGATTAATTTCCATACACAAGTAACGATAATAAATTGTTCATCTGGCCGGCCCTCTTTCAGAATATGACATAAAATATATAAAATGTCAGGAGACGCTAAAATTCCTGGTCGATTTAAATTTATAAAGCACATATTTCGTATAACTTTCAAAGCTTCCAAACGTATCGAATTAAATGTTGTTTTTACAATGAGCGAACATAATAATGGGATGTGTCGAAGTTGAGCACCTTCTAAATAACGCGAATAAATTTCCCAAAATTGTAGCCACTGATACAAAATATCGTTCCAACCTTTATGATTCTTAACTATGGACGGATGTAATCGAGTAATGTTGTCGAGCACGTTTTGTTTGCGTATTTGAATTCGACCTTCGATACATGAACAACAATTTGCTAGCAGTCGTAGACCAATTTCTAAAAATTCACTATTACCAGTGGGATTTTTTACTTTAGTAGTTTCTTCATTAACTTTTTGTGCTACTTTTTCGACCACACATCCTGTAGTGCCTGTATATTTCGTAGAAATTCGGCGACACACTGGTATAGATTTCTCGCTCAATATCAGAAGACAGTTGAACATTTTTAATTGAATTTCCGAATTTGATGTAGTCCATGGCCAAATATCGATGAAATTGCGAAACAATTTATAAATTTGATCTTCATCATCGAATACGTGGTCTGAATACCAATAAGTAATGAGATTAAGAAGTTCTTGAAGTTCTGACACGATTGGCTCTTTCTGCGGATTAAAAATGTAATATTATGTAATATAAAAAATGTATTTTGAATTTTACCTTAGCATCGCCATATCGCCTTACATAATCAGCACATGTCATACCCAATCCATTATGAATTCCTGCGAAACGTTCGATAATTTTATCCATAAATTTAGTCTTTATAGCATATAACCTTAATCTTAAAGAACATTTTAGCATGACCTGCATCGATTGGTAACACAATCTCTTATCTTTTGACCAAGTAATTACTCCATTATCGGGTTTATCTTTTAAACATAGCCAGTCAAATATCCGAATAATTTTTTTAAACAACATTTCTATATCATAAACTTCTGCTTCCGAAGTTTTGGTGATTTTTGAAATCGTTCCTTTTTGGCCATCCTCGCATAAAACATTGGGATTTAAATTCTCATTGTTAACCAAATCATCAGGTACCTTAACAATATTGGCATCATTTGAATGGTTATATTTATACGAAATAATTGTGTCAAATATTTCTGGAAATGTATCGAAATCATATTCTTCTATTTGACTGACGGTATAGATGGATCGTAAAAATTTCAATGCTGCTTTCCAAGGTTCGCCTTGTATTTTAAAATATCTAAGACAATGATTCAGCAAGTCGAGAAATGCTAACGCATAATGTTCCTTTTGCCAGAATCGACAGTAATTTTCATATCCTGCTTTTTTTGTAGTTAACAGTCGCACCGTTAGTAAAATATTAACACAAAAATTGTTAAAATAGTCTACTGTATAATTGGTAAAATTCCTTAAATTTAATACAACTATTAATGATTCCATTATAGCACAATCGTGTGCCGATATTCGATCCAAAAGTGATGGATATTTTTTTACGCTGAAACAGCGCGATAATAGTCTTGATATTTCAGATATCATGTCTAGCGAATGCCGGTCTGGCATTAACGGTACGTACGACAGTAATACAGCTATATCGTAAATTGTTGATAGTATGAGATGATTCCCGAGTATTTCCTCTTTAAGATCAACTAAATTGACTATAATTGTACAATATCCTGTAATAACTTCGCACGTTGTAATAGGTTGATCTAATTCTCGTTCGAGTAATTTCGGAACTTTAAAATATTTTAAACTATTTTGAACCCGATTAAAAAACTTTTGACGAAATACTATTTCTTCGACTATTTCAACAGCATTTTCATTTTGCATTTCAGTCTGTGCATTACACCGAGGTGTCACTTTTTCATTTAATCGACCACCTTTACGATCACTAAAACTAATTAGATTCGAAAACAGACCCGCTGCCAATAATCGTACAATAGGAACTTCGTTTACATCCAGCACCGTACTTAAACAGCATGCATGTATTCCACCAGGTAGGTATACTAATTCTTTAATTATATTTTCGGCCCGTTCCACATTCATTGCTAATTTATCGAGTATGCCCCATGCACATGATCTTATCTCGAAATCATTATGACTGGCGAGTGATGATAGTAATCGATAGTATTTTAATTTAATATCGATGCGATTGCAGATTAGATTACCGATACAGAAAAGACAGTGTTTTGTAAAATCGGCACCCGATTGAGATAGCGATTTAGTCGATGAAATGAAATAGAAAAGACGATTTATGATTGAGCGATTGTAAAGTGGATCGTATTCGACTAGGGTACTTGATGTTATTATACGGTACACAATCAACAATGATTGAAGTTTTTCTGAAAATAATAATAATTAAAAATGTATTAAAATTAGAACAACTTAGCTCTATCTAAATTCTTAAATGTCCTTACCAAATTCACCAGTTTTGGTATCATAAAACTCATTAAACAACTCGGACACGATACCAAACCATTTTTGTAGCAATTTGTTCACCAATCTTTCATGTTCTTTATATTTTTCATTAGATTCATTCATAATTGTATTATAATTGTTTAGCAAGTTATTTAGCAAGCCTGATATAAATAAGCAAGTTTCCGTAAACAAATCTTTCGTATAGTTTTGTGAATTCAACAAAATTAGTTCGAATGTGGAATCCGTTCGCATCAAGTCCTTAACCAATATGATTAGTGTGCTTACATTATTTACCGTTGTGTAATTTAATAATTTAAGTACAAAATTAATAATTTTTATAAATAAACGTTCGTCATCGGCCGTATTCGGTAAGATTTTATAAAATTTCAAATTATTCAAATCAATAAAATTAAAAAAATCGACATTCTTGCTATTCACAAGCAGCAGTAGCTCTAAACAATCAATGACGGCGATAAAATTTTCATGATTTGTAGTATTATCTAAATTATTAAGGAAATATTTTAAACTTTCTAAATTAGAAGTGGTTGTGATTTGATTAAAATCGGCCTCTAGCATTTTCAATTTTGGTTCGAAGTTAAATTTAGTTTTGTATTCGACCGGTTTAACAACTACAAATTTTTCATCGAACCATAAGTAGGCAAATATCAAACGGAAATATTTTAAAATATGATTATTCGGTTCACTATTATTTTCATTGTTTACAAAAATTAAATCTAAATTTGAAATGTTACAACTATTTTTATCATATTTACGATAAAACTCGGTTTTGATTGGAATGTTTATGTTTTTTAATAAAAATGGCACGGTCAAATTTTTCGCACCGATGATGTAGTCGCTGTAAAGGAATAAAAATAGTAGCACGGCACAATCGAGTTTAAGAGAGATATTAAGATGGAATGAAAATAAGGCGCGAAGGATAAGGAAATATAAATTTGGTTCTTTTGAAATTTCACGTCGAAATTCTGGAATTTGGAGTGCAATTTTTGCTAAAATTCCAATACATGGAATAACTGCATCCGGATATTCATAAGTATGATTTTCGAGTAAAGCATTCTCGAGACACGATATTGCCAATAACCAGCCATTATTGTCGTGAATATAGCGATTAACTACCGAGTTTCCAGCCATTAAGTTCAACTGCATTAATGTAGATTTTCGAACAGATGGCTGAACATCATTACTTTTTAAAAGCTCTAATAGCGGATTGACTGTACTGATGTCACAATCAATTTCGTACATACTATAGGCGTATAGATTGCTAGTTATTGAGCACACATCGTTTGGCACCGTATCGTAAACATTCTCGATATTCGGTAAAAACTGATCACATTTTGGATGCGACTTTAAAATTGAGAACGTACGCATCAGGCCAATTTTACGAACATCAGCATTTTTATCAAACAAAAATCGAATATTTCCTTTCACAATTTCGTCCTCGTTCAAATCAAAATTTGGATCGAACAAATCAATAATTGCTTGGCCCAATTTTGTTTTGGAATCAGCATGACATTGGAGTAGCGGAAATATCGATACGATTGAATCAATCAAAACATTCCAGTAATTGCCAAGTATTGTTTTACCGCGTAAAATGAGTGTTAGTATGGTTTCCGAATTTTGGGAAATTACATAATCCTCGGATTTGTAACCGAAACAGATAATTTCACTTAAGATTTGCGACGAGATTGGAATGCCTAAATTAAAGAGTCGATTTGCATTTTTGTTAAAATTACACTTATTAATCCCGATCTCACCATCCATAAAACTATGAAAATACTGTTTTATTCGATCACCGGCCTGTTTGTAAATTAAACTTTTTGACTCGACCATACCGATCGTTAAAAGTGAAATAAATAAATTTTCTGCAATTTCGCTTAATTTATCGTCGTTGTTGATACAATCAACATTATTGCAAATCGAGTCGAACAGTAATTTTATAATATAAAAGCATTTCACAGTGTTTATCGTTTCTAAAATTGTACTCCCATTCCGAATGAGTTCAATCTCATTGAATTTATTTTTATTTTTAAAAATTTCAATTGGCATTTTTAACTTATTTTCCAGATTAAGTAAAATACTTAAATCAGAATTCGGTACTAATGGATGGATAATAATTTTTAAGGCACTATACAGTTTAGGATAAAACACTCGGATTGTTACGTCGAACAAAACTAATTTTAATTCATTGAAATTTGCATCTCCCTCTGCGACAGCAACATCACTGAATGCATTATCTGCTCGATTCCCAGGTATGTTACGTAGATTAATCTTGATCAAAAGTTTAATTAAATTTATATAAATTGTACGGTATAAATTGTTTTTACAACCCGATTCATCGTACTTATGTCGATAATATCCAACCAAAGTGGCCAGATCATTAAGGATATTGGAATAAAATGTGTTTTGTGTATTTCTCGCGATGTTGACCTTTTTAATTAATTTTAATACCGCGTTAATTAAATTAAATGAGTTCACAATAAACCCTACATTATCGACGTTTATTTTTAAATTTTGTATAATTAAATTCATTAAATCAAAACAGTATTTTTGTAATGAGATCTGATTATATGGATTCGAATCGTTTGGCACATAATTATAAGTCACAGCGAGTTGACGATATTGCTTTCGTTTTATAAGCGATTTTGTTAGTTGCGTTAGTAACATCACTAATTCAGAATTGTTATTCGAATTATTTTCGTTTAACAACGTGACTAGTGATTTATAAATGTACGGTGGCTGTAGAAAATATTCTATCGGAAAATCGCGCAATGCCGTATGCAGATAGTTTATTGCATGTTTAAAACCTGGTTTATCTATATTGATACTTAATGAATCTTTGAGTAGAATTAGTGAGTTTATTTCAAGTGGCCCTGGTATGCTCCAGCATTTCACATAATCAGTATCCAGGCTGAAATGAAACCCGAAAAGGATAAATTTGGAGTTAAGATATTCTCACTATTTACTAAAGTAATTAGAGAACAATCGAGTTCATCACAAAATATAAAATGTAGATTATTGTGAATAAGATTAACAAATTATACAGATTACAAAATTTACAGGGAACAATATAAATTACTTACACATCATCTAATGCACTATCGAGTGACTTAAGATTAATCTTCATTTCAGGTATTGCAATCTCTGGTGCTTGTTTGTTCACTTCACGATTTCTGATCATAGCTTTTTCCTTTTCCCGCTCAAAATTATGAAGTATATCGATAATTTCCAGAAGTAATTTATCGTGCTCCGAATTGGACAGTATAATTCGAATATTATTGATTTCTTTTTCAATTCTGTCTGTACCAAAATAATTGATCACCTCCGGTCCATACTTATTCTGGAAAAATAAAGATTAGCTCGAAACAAAATGTATAACAGCAAATAACATACGCTTAATAAAACTATTATTAAATTCAATACAGTCTCTTCCTCGCATATAGGAGTTTTTCGAAACCATCGAATTAGTGCTTTTAGTAAATCAGGGAAGACACAGTTAATGGGATCGTCAAATAAAATCGCGCGTGAAATTTTACTTTCCACATCCCGCAGTGCACGAATTCTTATTTCATGAATATCGTGCTCCAATTTCTCCAGATTTGATGATAGTATTGTTATAGACATTTTTTAAATTCTTATTTTTTCACGTTTTACTAGTTTAAATAACATTTTACTGTCGGTGACATTAGAAGAATGAATTGCAGAAGCGTTGCTATTTTTGTAAATTCTGTTGACACTTCGCTGTATACAAAACAAAAACTAGTTAATGTGCTTAACACGAGAAGCGCTGGGATTAGTGTAATGAACAATAATTCCAATTGGAATTTGAATTCAATTTAAATATTTATTTTGATTTCAATAAAATTAAATAATATAATTTATGACTGGATTAATTCAATATTAATTATAATAGGTATATATTTTATAAATTATTCTTTTCCATTGGAATTCTGTTTCCGAATATGTTTTTTACAGTTTAAATGCTGATTAAATAGGTGTTCTGTCTCAACCGTAATATCACACAGTTGGCAATAAAAACTTCCGGACGGCGTTCGATATATTGAAATATCGAGTTTTTGTTGTGGTGAAACTATTGTTTCTTTGACTGGTGATATAATAGTTGTAACACTTGTTAGAAGAGTATCAAGCGGTACAACATATGGAGGTGCCTGTAGAGCTCGTAATTTTTTGGCATGTTTTGAACCTTCCAGGTGCGCTTTCATTTGAGATTCTCTTGATACATGTATATTGCATACACTACAGAATATTGAAGGATCGGTTGAAGTTGTAGCTATCGTCTTAGTTGGAGATTTAATAACTGGAGTTGAATTGTAAAAATTGATAACCGGTATAGCAGGGTCTGGTTGTCTATAACATAAAGAATTTAAATTAAAAATACATAAAACATATTTATTTATAGTAACACACGTTCGTATCCATTTTCTATTTGTGTCGTAGTAACCAGGTCCTGTTGGTGTTGATAATCCCATTGCAACAGCTCGATGTTTTTTGCCATTGTAATGTTGTTCAGCATGTTGTACCGATGTAAGAGCTAGATCACATGTTTCGCAATGATAAGCATTCGGTCCAACCGGTAACACTTCTTTTGCAAGTTTAATTCGCTTTGGGGCTGGCTCACCTGTTTGTTTTTCCCATTCTTGTAACCAATGATGAACTTTTTTAATGTGATTCTTGGATTCGTAATGCATTTTTCCAGAAATTCTGGAATTCAGCCGAATATGACATAATTGACATGCCAACGGTTGCAACAGCTTCTTCAACGGTTCAGGTAGAGTACTACTGTTTAAATATGGCCACCGTTTGATAAATTCTTCTTCGGGTAATGGTGGTGGAGGTGGTGGCGGCAGTGGTGCAAACCTATAACCACCTTTGTTATTGTTAAATTTCACCGTTGGGGTAATAGTTACACTATGTTGATAAGTGTAATTGAATTTCATAGTATCTAATTTTTTTGTAGTTTCCGGCTCGACAATGGCCAAAGGAGTTTGAAATAGGTCGGCATGATCGATTTGCGGCGCTACTTTTAATTTGTCATCCTTTTTATCACGTAAATCGTTCGTATCCGTTTCAGATTTTAATGGAATTTTATAGTTATTTAGTTTGTACTGTGTGGTGTTGTCTTAAATTAAAAACAACTGTTATTAAACTACCTTCATATGCATAAAATTGAATATACAAACCCATTATTTCTTTAAATGTACTCATTTTTGTCAACAATAAATATTTTTTTTTATTATTTATAGTGATCTGTCAAAAATCAAATGTCAAAAAAGTAAAAGACATTGTGTTAAAAAATTTCCCTGGTTTATAAATACAAGGAAATTTCTGGTATTGGTTAAACCACTAATGTAGACTATGGAGGCGATATTTTTAAAAATAAATGGTAGCAAAAAAAAGTATCACAGTGTGTTACAGACAAGGACAAAAATTTCTTTCTTTTTCTTGCAAATCGAGTTTTAGAAAATCAAATTTAAATTTAGGAAAAACGTTGTTTTCCGGGAGAGTTAGGGAAATCATAAATGCGTATTATGCAATGTTAATTACTAAATGGGTACAACACTCAGTTGCTATATTAAGAATAAAAATATCTCTAAAAAGAATATATATAAATATATTTATTATATATAAATAATAATAATGATCATGTGTTCTTTCAACCTTTTTGTTTATTTGAAATTTTTGACGTTTAATTCTTCAGCTCGAAATTTGAGCACACTGTAAGATACTTACGACTTAAGCTTTATCAATTTTTCGGAAATATAATTTATATAGGCCTTTCGCTGGCCAATATAAAAGGAGTGGCACCACTATGCATAATCAAAGTCTCTATCATTAGTTTTAATTGTTTTCAATATAAATTTTAGAAGATACCGTCTCCATAGTTACAAACCTCAGTACCACTACGCAAATTTACTGTTTATTTATATGATATATCAAAATTACAACTTTCTTATAATAAATATTGTTAAAAATAATTTATATTTTTCATAATTAAATTAACCAAATTATTTTAAACGTACATGTATTTCAAAATCACTTTAATAGAACTATAATGATTTATAAAATTAAGTCATTTATTTCATGCAAGTATCGTTGTAAATGCGCACTACCTATTAATCTCATACGTTACTACCTTTAACGAAATCGTGATGCGATATAACTTCAGTATAAAAAAGTATATCCGTTTCCTTTATTTGGTTATAGGTAGAGGAGAATGAAACTACCAATTGGATTTAAATAACTAGATATATAAGCGCATGACTACGATACATTTTTATTAAACTAACGTTAAATTATTTAAAGAAACAAAAATATGAGTTAAGGGAGTTCAACTAATTCCAAATAAAAATTCGATACATATAATGTTATTCGATAACATAATATTTTAAAGGTTAGTTTAAATATTGCATATAACAAAGCATTTGTAGTGACCGAAATCCTGCATGACAGTTACCGATTATTTCCTCAAGGACTGTCCTCCTTTCCTTCCCAAAAACGTATTGCGTTTGCATACAAAATATGTACAGCGTAGCCTCTTTTAATACCTTTCCACAAAGTACCTACCTATCGACCGTCCACCACCAAACAGCACGCTGTTTCTTTAATCGCTGCATGCATTTTATAAATTTTTCATGAAGATTAACAAAACTAAATCACCAAATTTATCAACTTCAAACCATTAATGTAAATAAAACCGCGTTTTTAATCTAAAAATGTTTTTATTTTTATTGTTATATGTGCATTCATTATTTCGTTCACTCGTATTTACAATATTTAATTTTATTTCTTTGTTTTCAATTAATTTTTTTAATTAATTTTTTTTTGATGGTTTTCAATTTATATCAGATTCATTAAAAAGTATAAATATTTATTAGATTTTTTTTTGTTTTTACTTTTTTTATTATAATTAGTTTTATTATTATTATTATGATTTTATTTTTCTTAAAAAAATAATAATAATAATAACATTCAACAAATAAAATTTTGTTAATTACTTTAGTTTAGTTGTGATTAAATTATGTTTGTTTAATATTATTAATTATTAGTATTATTATTTATTGTTAATTTATTAAAGTTGTTTGTATTGTATGTTTCTTGTATTTCTTTTATTTCACTTATTATTTAACTTTTAAGTTTTTTTTTATATATAAATACAATTACTAATTAATCTAATATAAATTATTTTTTTATATAACATATATAGTTATTAATTTATTGTATATATAAATTATAAAATTATGTATAAAATAATATTTTCTATTGTTTTGTTTTAAATTTTATTATATAATTTCTATGAATTTTGTTTTATTATTTCTATTTTATTATTTATTAATTATTTTTCTCTAAATATTTATTATTATAATATAATGTATTAATATGTTAAATAATTAATAGATTTAAAAAATAATATAATAATAATAATAATAATAATAATAATAATAATATAAAATAAAGGAAATGAAATGTTTTATATATATGTACGAAAAAAGAGTAATTTTAAAATGGCGGCAACTAAATTTTAGAAACAAGCTCTAAATGGTCGCCATTTTTATAAAATGTACGCCATTTTGTTGTTAAAACATGTATATAGGTATGTAGGTATATTATTTTTCTGAATAAAATATGTATATATTATAATATTTATATATTTTTTGTTATCACAAATGTTTTTTTATAAGTTTTTTATAATATATATATAAAATTGATAAAATTTAAAATTGATGTTATTTTTTAATTTTCTAATTTTATATAATATTTATGTGAGAAATAATGTTTTACAAGTACAAACTTATAATATATAAAATTATTAATCAAAAAATTAAACAATATAATTAAGTAATAAGGCGATAAATATATAAATGTATAGAAAGTGTGCCTAATTCTTAATCTCACATATTAATAATAATAATAATAATCAGTTTTTTATTATTTATTTATTTACATTTAATCTATTAATTAATTTTAATTATATTTAGATTATATATTTATGAAAAATAAAAAACAAGCATTTTATTTGATTTCATTTATTTTTCGGTTTTCATTACTACTTTTGTTTTATTATTTGTGTATATAGAGTTTTCAAATTAAATTAAATCTGTTCACAAATTAAGTGAAAACCTTATACAAAATTATAAAAACGTTTTAAAAATTGTTTAAGATTTTCACGCATTTAAAATAAAAACCATCTAACATATTTTATTTTACCTCTTGTAATTTTGGCTTTGTGCCGGGTTATTGAAGAGCCACACGTTTCCTTAACTATTATTGATTAACATTTTGAATGAATCCTAATTTTTCTGCACCATTTCGTTTCATGTAGCAGTAACATATTTCAATATTGAAGTATATTTTAATAATATAATAATCACACTTATTCTTCACTTCCAAATGGCAGTTCCTTTAAATAGTCTCCAGGAAGCAAGTAATAGATGGTCAAATTGTACCTCATACGTCATAACGAGGCAGATCTGGCAAAACTTTAACAGTAAAACCATTTTAAATGAATTCTGAATCAGTTAAGACCTCAAATTTAAGTGTAAATATTTAATTTAATATTTGCAAGTATTACTCCATAATTCAAGGCAATAATGCCATAAATAGTTAAGATTGTTAAGGGTGGTTAATCAGATTACTAAAGTAAATAATTACTGGAGAATGAGTTTTTTTCCTTTGAAAAGGTGTACCCGTATAGAACTATAGTTTTGTTAGTATTTTAAGCATCTAAGAATTAAGTTAACATTAGCGAACGAAAAGGTAGTGTTATTAAGAATTTTTAAACAATGAATGTTACTACTACAAGCTAGCTTTAAATATTGATACTTATTGCAATATTTAAATGCGTTCGTTACTTTCAGAGCAAGAGCAGAAAGCAAATAAAAATCAATATAATAACGCTTATAATACAAATCATGCTGTTGTTCGTTATGTTATTAATGATTTAGTAGTGCACAATTTACTTACATTCAAGATCTTTAAGTTTTAAAAGTACTGTCAATTTATGAGAATTTCGACTTTCTAGATCGTTAAGAAGACTGAAATTGGTTAAAAATCAATAATAAATATTTTTAAATCATTTAGAATTATTATCATAGAATAAGAAAATAAGTTGACAATTTTTCACATTCAATGGCTATCATTAAGTCGTTGAATGAAGTAGACTTGAACCAAGAACAATACCTTAAGAGTATATTGAGATTATAAGAGTAACCCGTAAGAGTTTCAATTCTTTGTTACATTAACATATCTTCTACCAATACGAATCAATCTACCTGATCCGGATGCAAGTGTTATTATTCATACCACGGAGATAGAAAAAAAACAAGCTACTATTCGTAATAAAGTGGGAGCACCTTTTAATATCGATATTTGTAAACATTTTCGCTTCGTTCTAGATAACTAAAATAGAATCTTTTTAAAATTAGATTTCATTCAAAGTTTGTAATGCCATGGATTCGATTACGATTGTTTATTTTAAGCCACTTAAAGTTTATAGAGTACTTATTCAACAAAGGTATAAATGACTTATCTTCCGACCAAAACTTGATTTAACATTTTAGTTTTAAGGTTTTTTTATGCCATTTCCCAACTAGTTTATGTACCCAGATTTTAAAACAATGAATAATTTATTTAAACGAAGAACTAAAATAAGATCCCGATCATGTCACTTTATTCTACCAATTAAACAATAATTTTTTGATATAATTTATTTAAGTTTAAAACAATAAACTGAAATATTTTAGAAATTGGAAATATCAAGGTGGTGCATAAATTACGAAGGGGCTTGAATTTATATCAATATTTTAGGAAAAGTTTAAAATTTTGAAGCGCAATGAAGCTCAATTGGCAACAGATAGCTTTATAGCGATCTTCTTAGTTGTAGTTTTCTATCTAAATTATTTTAATAGTTTCATTTTCACGTATTTAATCTTCAAATATTAAAACATTTTAATAGGATTACGTAAATATTTGTGCGCACCTAATTTGCAAACACTTCCATTTAATCGGGAAAACCTATAACACAGAATCACACAATTAAATAATTTTTTTATTATTAATATTTTTCATTTTAAATAAATAAATTAATTTTGTTAATACAGTTATTTATTGTTTTTTGTATGTAGTTTAGATATAGATTGAATTCGGGCGAAATTAAAATTTAACAAAACTAATAAAAACTATATACCAAAAATTAAAAACTAAAAACAAAAAAAAAACTAACATAAATTTATATATATATTTTTTTAAAATAAATATATATTTATTATTTATTTATTTTTAGTTTAATTATATATTTTTTTACTTTACTTTTTTCATTCATCAACAAAAAAATTAAATAATTCTAATCTAAGTCTTGGTGTTGCATAACAGTGAGCTGATCGGATATAATTATATATAAATAAAAATTAATAAATTAAAATAATTATAAGAAATAGATGTTCTTTTTTTCATTCATATAATATATAATTATTAATTAATAATTTATCCGACAGTAAACATAAAATTTATTTTTTTTTATTTTATTTAATTATAAATAAAAATATATATATATTTATTATGTTTTTCTTTTTATTCTTTAATCATAATGATAACAATAATAATAATAAATATGGAGGTATAAATTTACATTATAAATTTATTAATTATTCCGAGTTTTTTGTTAGGCTTATTAATTTATAGTATATAAAGATAGTTTTGTTTGTATTGTTTTTATTAATTTTAACTTTTATTAGTTTTTACAATAGAAAATTGGAAGTATACAGTGGAAAATGGAAATAATAATAAATTAAATACAAAATTAATGGAAATATTGGAACTTAAATCGGTTAATTTTCGATTTCATAATATTATATTTAATGTTATTGTATTTTTATAAATTAAATTAAAATTATAATTATACAATCAAAATAATGCGACGCCAATTAATAATTAAAAATAATATTTAAATTTATAAAACTTACTCTCATACGATGACTTTAGAAGTAAATCGAACTTTTAAACTGTGGTACTGTATTGCTGATCATGATCACTGTTTCTTATGCCGCCCGATCGAAATTGTCAAGGAAATAGAATAATATTTTTGGGCTTAAGTTCAGCTAATATTAGGGAATTTTCTAAGTCACAAGTGTAAATTTAATTTTCCATATTTGTGTTTTGATCGAACCTTTGCCGAATCAAATGATTTACATCTGATCAGTATGATTTTTAATTTGATTTTCACTGACAAAAAATGGAATAATCATAATGGAACAGGAAATCCAATATAATTTAAAGGACCAAATAATTACCGGCAACTTATATAATCATGATTACAATTAATGAATTGTATATTAATAATATAGGAGTAGGTTTTAATAATTTCAAAAATTAAATAATAAAACGGTGAAAATAATTATAAAACATTTATTTGTTTTTTTAATTAAATAATAATAATTTAATAAATATATTATTTATTATATAATATTTTATCATAATTAATTTTATGAATATGTATATATATATATATATATATATATATATATATATATATATATATATATATATATATATGTATATATATATATATATATATATATATATATATATATATATATATATATATATACATATATATATATATATATATATATATATATATATATATATATATATATATATATATATATATATATATATATATATATATATATATATATATATAAAAATATATATATAGTGGTAAATAATTAAATAAAAATTAAACAAATAATAATAATAAAATAAAATTAAAAATTGTGTATTGTTTTATTTTAATTGTGTATTATTTTATACTATTTTATTTATTTATTTTGTTTTTTATTTTAAAATTTTGTTGTTTCATTCTAAAACCTAAATTGACACATTTAATATATTTTTTTTTCTCTCTAAATATAATTTTTTATTTATTTATAATTTTATTTAAAATTTTTTTTTTGTTATTTTCTTTTGTTATAAATTTGCATTTGGAAGCAAATGATTTGATTTAGTTTGTGTACATTATTACATGACACTATCATGATACTATCATAATATTTTTTTTTGTTTCATAAAAAGGCCTTTTTATATACAATGAAATGGTTGTAAATGTGTATGGGTGTGTGTTTTTTTTTTATTAAGTCATTGTATTTAAATAGGCTTCAAGTGTTGGTTCACTATTGAATTAGGAAGTTGTGTCTTCTATATAGCAATCTGAATGCCACATTTTGAACGAGAATTGACTATGTGTAGTCACTTCCGACTACTTATACACATGTAGCAGTACAAAAAAAAAATAAATATTGAAAATTCAGAAAACAATTCAATTCAGGAGAGTTACAAAATACAAAATTTTGTTCGTCGCTATGTTCAAAGTGCTATTATAGGAGACATTTGTTAATTGCCAACTGCTCGATTGGTACTTAAACCATACCGATAAAGCAGGTTCGTATAGGTTTTACATCCGGGTTATACATTTTATTTTATATATAATTAATTTTTAATCGAAATAAAAGTTTTGTTTGTTTATTTATTAAAAATTAGTTTTTTTTTTAAATATTTAGCTTAAAACTTCATTTTTTTATACTAAAATTACATCTAGATAAATACTTTTTTGTTGGTAGTTTTGGGATGGGCGCGTGTTAATAGATTTGTATCGTTTTGTGTTTTTGTGTGAGGGCATATGTGTACGTGGATTTAAGTGTCCTTACACTTGAGTTTAGCTAGCGGTTCTTTTAAACGATTCGGCTCAATGAAACACGACCGAGATCGTAAAAGCAACCGCTAGTTGGAACCATTTGTATTTTTCGGCGGTAGGCTTGGTCCAGTGATCACTTGACGGCCATCGGTACCGTAAATTTTACCAGCTTTTTTCGCCATTGAACCTAAAATTTCCTGCGATTGTTTGTGTGCGGTGCGTAACGAAAGAGCCCATTCTTTTAAACCAATTTCATCCTGAAATGATGCAGAAATATAAATTTTTTTTACACATTTGATACATAATAAAAATATCATCGACTTACTGGATTTGTTAAAACGAGCCGCCCTTCTTTTAATCTAATTTGTATACACTGTTCATTTTTGTATTGAACAAAATCAGCTGATACTTCTTCTATTTGATCCATAAATATAAGTTCTGGTTTTGTACTTGAACTTTCTGTATGCAATTCTAATCTGAAAAAAGAAGAAACCAAAAAAAACATTATTTTACGGTTAATAGTCTTGCGAACAACAACTGTACAATAATGTTGTTCTAAATTATGTCGGATTGACCCATTTATAAAATTTCAATCAGAGACGCACTATAACAGCAAGAGTTCCATAAGAGAGTGTTCTTGGACCAATCCTTTACCTCGTATATACTAGAAATATACCAATTATTGAAGCAACAATGCCGATGGCATGTCAATACTTGCAATAGCAAAGAACATCAATGACTACACATACCAATAATGATAAACTCGATAGTAGTACCGCAAAAAACACTTCTAAATATCTCGACATGACTTTAGATCCTAAACCTATACAGAAGGAACACATAAAAAAGAAGAGGGATGAACTAAACATTTTTTTTTTTTTTTTTTAAATTATTTATTTATTACAACTGATTTACAAATCATCTAGTAATTTATCTTGCATTATTATTTAAATTCACGATTGAAGCGTTATAGCCCTTAGGCTAGTACCTTTTACATAATTTTATTATATTTTTTTAGCCGATCCAGGTTGGATCTAGTAGATCAAGTGGTTTCTTCCTTCGCAGCCTTCTTACTGGATTTGTGTCATCCAACATTCGGCGAATTTCAGCATTTTTATGTTGACTAATCCGTTGCATGTGTTGTCTTGCGTATTTATTTATTTCTACGCTAACGAAATCCATCTTCAAATCTCTATGGATGTTGTCATTTCTCACGTACCACGGTGCATTTACTATTCCACGTAGGACTTTGCTTTGGAATGACTGGATGATATTGACGTTTGTTTGCTTTGTACAGCCCCAGAGCTGAATACCGTAAGTCCATACAGGCTTAAGAATTTGCCGGTACAGTAGCAATTTATTATGTAAAGTAAGCTCAGAACTTCTCCCTAAGAGCCAATTCATCTTTCTGTATCTAATGTTTAATTCTTCTTTTTTCTTTTTCACGTGCTCTTTCCATTTTAGTTTCGCGTCAAGAGTCATGCCTAAGTATTTTGCTGTGTTTGCATATGGAATTGGCTGGGAGTTTAGTTCTACTGGTATACAATCAACCTTTTTATTGGTGAAATTTACATGAACAGATTTTGCTTCATTCAGTTTTATTCGCCACCTTTTCGTCCAATTGTTAACCATATTAGTCGCTCTTTGCAATTTGCTTGTGGATTCTTCTATGTTATCAGCAACTGCTAATATGGCTGTGTCATCTGCAAACGTTGCTATAGTTGTCTCTTCTATCGTTGGTAGATCAGAGGTATATAGTACATATAAAGTTGGTCCCAGAACACTACCTTGTGGTACTCCTGCTGATATTTTCTTCATTTCCGAGTATTCACCATCTAGTTTAACACGAAAGTGCCGGTTAGCTATGTAAGATTTAAGAATTTCATAGAATTGCTTTGGTAAATCTCGTTTTAATTTGTATTCCAAGCCTTTATGCCAAACTTTATCGAAAGCTTGTGCTACATCCAAAAAAATACTAGAACAAACTTTCTTTTTTTCAAGTACATCTTCAATTATGTTTGTAATCCGATGCACTTGCTCGATTGTTGAATGATTTTCTCTAAAGCCAAATTGATGAGGTGGAATAAGATTTCTTTCTTCAATTATTGGTTTGAGTCGCTTAAGCAGTAATTTCTCGAATATTTTTGAAATTATTGGAAGTAAGGAAATCGGTCTATACGAATTTTTGTCATTTAACGGTTTGTTTGGTTTGGGAATCATGATGACTTCAGCGACTTTCCATTGATTTGGAACGTGTTTAAGTCTGAATACTGCATTAATTATTTGGAGTAGCTTTCGAATTCCTTTTTCAGGTAGGGCTTTTATTATTTGTCCTGTAATTAAGTCATATCCTGGAGATTTCTTTGCATTTAGGTTAGTTTTGATTTCATCTTTTAATTCTTGCACTGTGACAGCAGCTATATTATAGTTGTCCACTTTCTGTACTGGTGGTATGTTTTCACCTACTGTTTGTCTAGGTAGAGCCTGGAACGTGTTTTCAAGATGAGTTGCAAACAATGTTACTTTCTGCTTTGCGCTTATAGCCCAAGTTCCATCATCGTTTCTAACTGGAGGCATTTGAAGTTTAGGTCGTTTTAACATTTTTGTTGCTTTCCAAAGAGAATATTCGGTATCTTTTTCCCCAGACAGGCTGCTTAGGTATTTATTAATGGATTCATTTTTTATTTCTTTGATTAGCAGCTTTAGTTTGTTGGACAAAAAGTTTAGAGTAGTTTTATATTCAGGCGCTCGATTCCTTTGCCAAGCTTTTCTTGCTTTTCGTTTTGCTGCTACCAATTCCCTAACTTCCAAGGGATAAATAACATTCTTGCGTGTGTTTGTTGTATTTGATGGTGTACTACTCCACGCCGCTTGTTGTATGACGCTGTTAAATTGTTCTAGTTCTTCTTCTAGCTGTATCGGATTTGTAATTGGCCCTTGGAGATTAATATTATCCTCAATAAGTTTCTGAAATTTTCCCCAGCAGGTTTTGTTGTTTGTTAGCCATGGTGGACTTGTTTTCTTAACAATCGTTGCACTGATCGTCATAATAACAGGTGTGTGATCTGACATAATCCCGTCGCTGCTTTCTAGGTATATGTAATTATCGTCTATACCTTTGGTGACAAAGAAGTCTATAAGATCGGGTAATTTGTTTCTATCCGTAGGCCAATATGTTGGTTGATTTCCGGAGTGAAAATCGCAGCTGCATTGTTGTCCTGCTGCAAGCAACTCTCTTCCTTTTTTAGAGGTTACTCTTGATCCCCAGAATGTGTTCTTTGCGTTAAAATCACCTCCTATTATGAAACAAGATCCAAGTGTTTTAAATAATGTGCAATAGTCTTCCTTTAGTAGATTAAATCTTGGAGGGCTATAAATTGACGATACGCTATATTCTTTGTTGTTATTTATATATACTTTTATTGTGACTACTTGCATAAATTCTTCTTCAATTTTAAGATCTATATAATGTTTGATGTTTTCTTTAATTACTACTGACGATCCTCCTCTTGCTCTTCCTGCTGGATGAATGGCATGGTAACAACTGTATCCATATAATTTGACATATGAAGTTGTAGTAAAATGGGTTTCAGATATTAGGCATATATCTATTTTCTCGGAATTTAGAAAAATTTCTAGTTCTGGAAGATGTTGCATTAGCCCGTTTGCATTCCAGATTACTATTCTTAATGTTTTATTTATTGCTGTTTGAGACATTTTAATAGAGAATGGATGCCATTTCGTTTAGAGAGGTTTGCTTGTCTAGCCTATTACTTAGGGCTTCAAGACATTTCTCTTGTTTAGCTAGTCTAATGTTAAGTGCTTCTATGCTTATTAGTATCTTTTGAAGCACGGTTGTATCCTCAGTGCTCCTTGAAATAATAGATTTCGGCATTACCACTTGCGAGTAAAGTTTCCGCTCTCCCGTTTCATTTGGTTCCGCTTTGGTGAAAGGTTGATTAGTTTTCTCCGGTATTACTGAATTTTGCTTTCGTGATTTATCCCTTAATCTTTGTAGCTCCTTAGCTATTTCACATCCCCTATAATTTGCCGGATGTGGCTGTAAGCAATTAATACATTTTGCAGGAACATCTTTACCAACCGGGCATACCTGAGCATGATGTTTACCAGCACACCTAACGCATCTAGCATCTCTTTGGCAATATTTCTGGGTATGGTTAAAACCTTGACATTTTTTGCACTGCGGTATGCGACCGCTATTTTTTTTCAATGGCTCTATTTTTACTCTCATGTTAAGTATTGCCTTGATATTATAAACATCTTCTACTTTTTCTTTATTATTAAAAGTGAGCATAAATAGTGGAAGCCCCCTTTTTTTTATTTGAACTCCTTGTTCGGTTTCGATTTTTTCTTTCTTTATGATGTTTACGGCATTTTCTATTTGATGACCCTTTTGCTTGAGATCTTCAATAATTTCCTCTGTTGCGCAGGTTGGGTGAAGACCCCTAGCCATAACCTTTATCGGACGATTATTCTTGTCCTCATAGGTAAACCACTGATATCCTTCAGAATTTAGCTTCGTAGCTAAAGCTCTATAGGTGTTAGAATCCATCACATTAATTTTCCAGACCCCATTGCTTAGAGATACAAGTTTATACTCAGCTGTCGTAACCGATTTCATAATCGATTGTATAGTGGAATAATTAGATATTCCAACGATGCTAATTGGTGGAGGTACTTTCTCTTTTGGTTTAGATGGCTGTTCTCCAGAAATCAGTTGTTTTTTGAACTAAACATAAAGTTAGGAAGACAATCTGAACAAGAGATCCACAACGAACTGCTGTTATACAAATAAATTCTGAAACCTGGTTGGTCAAATGGTAGCCAACCCTGGGGTTGTGCCAAGAAGACAAATATCAAAATCATACAAACAGTTCAAATTAAAATCCTTCAATGTATTGTAAATGCATCGTGATACATTCGAAAAGACCATCGTGATCTAAAGATCGAATAATAAGCATTTACGCAACAAAACATCTACAACGTCTGCACAAGCATAAAAATCTGGATATACAGTGTATGCTCACTACCACTCCAACAAGAAGACTGCAAAGAACCAAACCACTGGGCGTGTTGCCATAGTCATGTGATTACATCGACTAATCAAATACTTTATTATGCAATGTAAATTACTAAGTGACTCAATCGTAATATTAATAACAATGTGTTGCTTTCTAGACAGATAATTTTTATAGAAACGACTCATATTTTCTACACAAAAGTGAATCTGCACAGCATTTGATCGATACAGTTTGGAGTTTACTACCAGAAATTTGTATTACATTTGTTATTATTCCATACATTATAAATCTTTCATAATCATGCTTTAAGTTACTCGCTTCCTTACATGACACTGACAATTGGTTTAAATCTCTTTACATATATGCCAATATGAGTATCGGGGATTAAGCATGTTTTTAAAATAACAACTTTCTTCCGATACCTTATTGTTGGTTAGCAGAATTTTTGATTACTCTTTTCCTTTGTTTGACTAGATTGGAAGTAGACTTATCCAAATACCCTGTTAAACAAAAAAAAAAACAATGGTCTGATAACAATGGAATGATAAGATCTTGTTTTGCGAAATTAATCAAAATATTTAAGGCACAAATGAGGACCTGAAAACACTTTTCTGGTAGTATAGAGTCTTTAGACTTCTCGACTAAGATAAAGTGTTTTGAAAAATCAAATTATTGCCAGTTGTTTGATAAAACGGGAGGTTTATGACAATCTTCAAGTGGGGAATCTCATTCAGAGAATTCTGAGGTCAAGTTAGAGCTCTTAAAATTATGAAAGTGAAGGAAATTGTAAGTTGCTCATTTGATTTAGAGCGGCCCTACATTAGATTTTACTGAGAAAGTGAGATATCTGAGCACTATCTTGGATATAATATTTCGGGAAGAGTAATCCATTGTATGTTTGGACCGCCCAGGTGGCGCAGTGGTTAAAGCTGCGGCAGTTGGAGCAGGAGGTACCGGGTTCGAATCCCGATCCGAGGCAAGATGCAAAAAGGGATTTTCTTACCATCGATCGTTTGGGCGGTGTGATCGGTCTGGATCTCCTGTCGATTTTAGAATCCATGGGCCGACCCATCGTTCATGTCAGTACTATAGTATAATAGGCTGACATGGAGCTATGCAATGCGCAGATGGTTCTACGAAAAATCGGATCTATAACCGTACATAAAAAGTGGTATCACAACGGACCAAACACCGGTCTAAGTGTGCGTTAGCAGCCGCAACAACAACAAAAAAAATCCATTGTAATTTCAAAAATAGTAAGTATTTGTAATGTAATGCAATTCAGAACTGTTTTAATATAAGTTTCGGGGTATTCATAATTTATAAGTTAACTTTCCAATACTAATTCACAAGATTTGTCCTTATAATTCAAAAATGTTTTTCAGTACCACCTGATCAAATCAAACTGATCTTCGTCTCGAATGCCATACGATCGAGGTCTGAAAACCCAGTTGGATAAACAGTATTTAGTATACTGTAGTTATAGATTTTATTTCCCAAGAGGACATTCTTATTCAAACCATTCGGTATATTTTTGATCGTCTCTCTATAATTTTTCATAGACAAAAACATTTTCAATAGAAAGGTGAAAAAGGGAAGAAGACATTTTTAGTTAATATAACCTATGACCCGAAACTAATAAGTATGCATATCTTAAGTACAGTATGTTAAACTAACCTGTTTGGATATAGTTTAGCATAACGCGTTTGCCATACAGAAGCAAATGCTCCACCCAATTTTTTAATATAACCATGTAACATACAATCGGACTCCTTTTCATCGGCATCGAACCGTTGTTTCTGTTTTGCTTTTCGTTTCTGTTCCACTTTATCCGCTTCAGCATTAACTGTTTCGAACACTGTTTCAGCGATTTCTTGTTGCCATCTCTCGGAAATTGTTAATGGAAAATAACGATATAGTTCTTGATCCGTTTCGGTTAGTTTAATTCCTTTGGTATCTTCTTCATCAAACGATCCAATATCGAATGCATCTGCTGCATTTACTTCGCCTCGTGGTGGTATTAACGGTGGTGTATATTTTTGTATATAGACTTGTTGCCAATCGATTCCGGTAAAAAATGAATGCTCTTTTACTTCATCGGCCCTAAGCATAAGTATAAGGAAATAAGAATATGAATGATTTATATCACTCTAAACGGTTTATTTTTGTATTTATTTACCCTCGTCCTTTACATCCTAATCGTTTATCAACATCACGCTGTAATAATCCTTCTAATAGCCATCTTAATTCTTTACTAAATGATTCGGGTAGTTCAACATTCTGTAATGGTAAGATAGAAAGAAAAAAACAAATCGATTAGCAATATTTTATGGACGGGTGGGCTTTTATTTGTCGTGCTAGCTACCATGGTAAGTGTCATACGATCTATTTCGTGTTTATCCTTTGTTTTGTGTTGCCGAAATGGTGAATGTCCTTTTAATAATTTATATAACATACAGCCAAAACTAAACCAATCAGCACTTGAATCGTACGGTGTACCTTTTGATAATACTTCGGGTGCCATATAACCATGTGTACCTACCGAGGCATGCGGCTTCTTTTTCGAAAAATCACATGCCAAACCTAAATCCGAAATACGAACATGCCCATTTTCGTCCAATAAAATATTTGCCGGTTTTAAATCGCGATACACAATAAAACGTTTATGCATATGTTCCAATCCTAATATCACTTCAGCTGCATAAAATTTCATTTCAGCTTCGTTGAAGACGCCATGCTGTGATAAATGATAATGTAAATCACCACCATTCATTAAATCAAGTATAAAACACAGTTTATCTGGCGTATGAAATGCATATGTCATACAAACTATAAAAGGGCAGTCAACCTATAATCAGAATTAAAAAATAAAAGCAGTGTTAATCTTCCTAAAACTTTCATGGGCACACTACAATATCACTTACCCCTGTACTAACTAATGATAACATTGTTCGTTCATTTAACGCTAATGTTTCACCTTGCTTCATTTTAATACGTTTTTTATCCAAACACTTCATTGCATACATTTTACCTGTGTCAGCCTTTCGGCAACCATACACTTCACCAAATCCTCCACGTCCAATAATACGATGAACACTAAAATCGTTCATTGTTAATTGAATATTTAATTCTAAATTTTTCCATTGACAAAATCGCGTATATTTATCACTGCAATAAGAAATAGTTAAGTCTTAGATAAATTGTCACCAAACAACTATACCAATATAATACTTTACCTTTCTAAAAATTTTATAAATGGTTCACCACGTAAATGATGAAATATTTCCTCTATATATGGTTCGAATAAATTTACCGGTACCTCATTTTTCATAAGAAATTTTTGTACATGTGCCACAGCTTCTTTTGAATATTCATATGAATGTGAGAGCATTTCTTTCATTATAAAATTATCGTAAATTTCACGTGCTAATTTTCTACGCTCCTGATGGCATTCTGTTTTTTCGTATGTTTTTATCTGGAAATACAAGAAGAAGGATTTGGATTAAAATTTACAGTCTGGACAATTGTTTTCAAAAATTTCATGTTAGTTCTATGAGACAAAAATTACTCCAGACGTAAATATTTGTACTGCAGCAACTATTCAACAATTTTTTTTCCCCAATTACTCAGGTTCGATTGGCCCATTGGGCATTCCTTCCCAGACGTACACTCTCAGTCCCGAAATCTGTTTTTTCTTCTAATGAAGTTCTAGGTCGTCAGTTGATCCTCAAAAAGGAATTGTGATCGAAAGCAGTGCAGTCTATAGAAACAGTATAAAGAACAGGAACACAAGAAGTGCTCAACAGTTCACCGTTTGCGTTGCTCCGAATTTTCATTCGAAACATATGATTATTCAGGGAACAATGCCCTGTGAGAATATCATAATCGTTAAGATGCGTCTATCATAATTTAAGAAGGATTGGGGCTTTTGCTGATTTATTGATCCAAAGAAGATTTTGGATTTTCCACAATAGGTGAGGCTATCTCACAAGAGGTGAGACTATCTTATCTTCTCGTTTAAGAGATAATGACGTCACTCCTTAAGCGGATGCAGGTCCCTCAAAAGCGGAAGCAACATTCGGCCAATTTATCAGTCAATATGTTTCCTTTGATACCCATGTGACTAGGTACCCAATGAATTCTAACTTTATTCAGTCCGTCAAGTCGATTTAAGGCAATTATCGTCTCCAAAACAAGTTTCGATGGTACAATATTGGATACAATCGCTTTTAGCAGTCTGGCTGTCAGAAAGGATGCAGATACGCGATCTATTAAGAAATAGCTTTAGCAAGTTTTTCGAAATTCTGAGCAAATGGAATAAAGTGATTTCCTCCTCTTCGACTTTATATTTTCGACATTAACCTGACAACTAAAAAATGAAATTTGCTCGCATGCTTAGCAATAAGAAATTGTTCAATGACGACACACTGAGTGAAAACTTCACACCATAACCTCGACATGAACTATCCATGTTGAAGCTAACAAGTTCAAGAATCAAAAACACCGCAGTCAATCCCCTCGAGATGGAAAATTAATTGGATTGCTTAAAATGGATGAGTTTCCTAAATAATTACCGGTCTTAGAAATATTCACATAGAACCCAAATCAAGTAGCCAAATGTAGTGGAAAAGCAATTCCAAAGAGTCCACTGAATAAAGACTGAATAAAGCTTGTGGTTAGCCATTATAAAGGGAGGTCAAATTTTAAGGGCCGACGTTGAATATGAACCACACCTAAACGTCAAGTTTTTTCATTTGACGTTTCACACTAACTCAATTTGAACCATGGAAAGATACACAATCGAGAACCGCGTTTAAGTTATTCAGGCATATTATGAAAATGGGCATTCAAATCAAAATGCATATCGTGCACTTCGTGATTTTTTCGGTCAATTAAATCGTCCAAATGTGCGTACAATCGGAAAAATCGTGCACAAATTTGAGCAAACCGGGTCTGTAGGAGATTTTAAAACACCAGTGCAAGCTTGTACAGCTCGTAATGCAGAAAATATTGCTGCTGTTCGTGATATTATGGCTGAAGAGCCATCCACCTCAACTCGTCGTTGTGCCCAACAATTGCACCTCTCAGGCTTGTCCTTGATGAACATTATGCATAAAGACTTGTTTTTACACGATTATAAGGTGCAATTGACTCAAGTACTAAGGTCTCTTGAAAATTCCAAACGTCGACAATGGTCAGAATGGTGGCAAGAAATGGCAACAGTGGATGGTCAATTTTCAAAGAAAATCATCCTCAGTGATGAGGCACATTTTCACCTGAGTGGATTCGTCAATAAGCAGAATTGTCGCATTCGGGAGAATCATAATCCAAGAGTGATTATCGAAAAACCAATGCACCCACAAAGAGTGACTGTTTGGTGCGGTTTATGGGCTTGCGGAATCATCGGGCCGTATTTTTTCCAAAATGATGCCGGTTAGGCAGTTACTGTGAATGGTGTTCGTTATCGTGAGATGATAACGAACTTTTAATGGCCCGAATTGAAAAATATGGATGTGAACGATATGTAGTTTCAATGGCCGTATTATATAAATTCCTAATTAATTTGTATTTTATTCAAAATCAACATCGGCCCTTAAAACTTAACCACCCTTTACTAAAAGCTAAGTCATTAAACGATAACATTATACATTTGAATATGTGTAATATCTACACGTCGTGAGTCTTTAATCCTACTTTGTAAATGAAAAGACCTACTGAGAAATACACTCATTGTTAATGTGGGGAAAACGCACATTTCTCAATTTCTAGCTCCTGGAGACTCGTTGGAGCGACATCTCTGGCGTTAACTTATCTTTACAACTACCATAAATGTTTGATGGGATTGAGGTCCGAGCTTCGAGCTGGCCACTCTAAAACAGGCACATCCATCTCTTGAAGGTACTGGTATATGTCAGCTGCATGCGGTATCGCATTATCCTGCATGAACAGAATATTTTCACCGATAAACCCGGCAAAAGGGCATACACCTCCAATAATTCCTCAATCTAACGTTGAAAAGTTACTTTTTCTTGCTCGACAGCCAGTATTGGCTCGGATGATGAATACAAGATCTGTCTTCGTCTCTAGTGATATACCTCCCCAGGGCATGTACGATCCACCGCCATACGAAACACGTTATTCAATGCCGCATTGTGCATAACGGTCTCTTTGTCTTCTGTATACTCTTCCGCGTCCATCGGTGCCATATAAAAACATCAGAAAACAGGACTCTCGTCAGAAAACAGGACTCTTCTCCATTCTTGTTCTGTCCGCAATTTAAATGGTCTCAAGCGAATTTACGATATGCTTATCAGTGGGCTGCGGTCAATTTGTGCGGTTAGATTTATTTCACGAAGTCGTCTTCTAACTGTGCTTGGAGTCGCCGGTCGAGTTGAACCGCATTCATACGAAACTTTCGCAGCGAAGTTGTTACAAAAAAGCAGTCATCACACTGTGCTATAGACGAGGTCGTCCAGATCTTTGTTGCCGTCTGAAGCCACCAGTTTCTGCCACTCGACGAACGGAGAACCGGCTCAAATTTAGTTGTTGAGCCACTTCACCAAGTTTAGTTGTAAAGTGCAACCACATGAGCGGTTACCTCTGGTGTTTTATCCATTTCAGTGCTCCGGTTAAGTACGTAATTAATAGAAACTCGTTCGGGCTAAGCGTCGATATGCGAATGATCACAAATCCGAGCGAGATATTTCATGGCATACTATTGTCGAATTATTTTTCTTAAATTATACTTTGCTGAATTCAGAAAAACACTTTGATGCGGCATGGTGCAAGTACAAAAAAGGTATAAAACTATATAGGTATTGAGATAGACTTTGAATCTTTGAATACCTACAAATACTGGATTTTTGATATTTTTGAACTTTTGTGGAAAATTGAGCGATGTGCGATTTTTGTTGCACTCAAGTGTATAATATACCACTGGGAAAGTTTACAGTGGGTTAATCCGAGAATAGAAAGAGGAATTTGTATCCAATTTCTAAGCGTGACTATTGAGTCACCGATAAAATGACGTAATGGTTAATGTTGAAGCAGTTGGACTTAGAAAATATCCGGTTCGATCGTTGATGTGCGGGGGAACATATCTACGATTCGCTGTTATGAAGCAATGTAATATCCAGTTGTGTACGCAAACAGTCGTATGTCTCCGATTTGGTTTTGACATGAGGTATGACTAACAATTATATCGATAGATTACGTCACATAAAAAATTATGATGACGATATTAGATACTCGTAATATGTTGAACACAAAGTATATATCTTTTGCAGTTATCAGTAATTGTTGATGATTATACATTTATAGAAGTTATATTTTTAATCCAACATCGACGTCGTCTGCAAAAATTCTCACTAAAAATTATCTTTAATTTATTCCATTATTTGTCGAATTTTGTTCACCAACATAGAATGCAAATTAGTGTAATGCATGAAATTTCCATATTTCCAGATATGTATTCTCGACAACAAAATCAAAGTTTTTTGCTCAAAATTTAATATAATGAGAAAACTTTTTGTACAACATAATAAGAAAAGCATAAATTGGATCCTTAAATAATGTACGATTCATACCAAGCAATGTTGGTACGAGTATTTCTGTTAATATTATTAATCGAATGTCGAAAGGTATATTCCATCAAATCGAAAACTTTTTGCTTGTATATTTGAGCACATTCAGTATTCATTTAGGAACATTTTCAATCCCATTCCGCTAACTGACACCCTCTCGATACTAAAGTGCTTCTCTATAATCTCTACACATATATGTATAACATATACAAGTATGTATTATATTTTCTCGTATCACTAAATATTTTTATTGTTTTCAACTTTTAATTAAATAATTTCAATTAAATTTAATTGAATTAATAGATTGTAAAATTGTTGTTTGGGTAAAAGTTTAGAGATCATGACATTATTACGAGTTTATATACGAATGGTAATGCTGGGGCACTTATGCTCTGTTGTTGATTTTATTTTATTTTTTATTTGTTTTGTAGAGTTTTGTTTTATGTTGAGAATTGTCGAATTAGATTTGTTGTTATTGTGTGTACGCGGACTGACAACAACAGCAGTACAATGGAACATAAACTTAATTATCAAGGGGAGTTCAAATATAAATTTACTAAAAAGAATTTTTGATTTGGAATAGAATAACAAAAATTTTATGTATTTATGGATTTATGGCATATTTATTGTGTAAACATAGAATATGTTTACTTGGAAATAATACAAGAGTCATGCCACATGAATGTAAATCTGAAAATTGTGTTGGTGAAGTTGTTTTGAAAATATATGTATGAGCGGGTTCTTTGCGGTTTTACAGGCCATTATTGGCCCATACCATGTCAACAATCTGACTCCATCGGTTTCGATCACGAGCCAGCACTTTATACTGTTGCAAACAATTAGAAGATGTCAGATGTTGGGTCATCGTCAGCGACCTCTTCGCCAACCGAAAGGCGGCTCTCCGTTCAATGAGCGCTGTATCATGTGATTAGGATCAGAACGCAGAATGTGACCGAGCCAGTGTACTCACTGTTCTTTGGTTTCATGCACGATATCAGGAAGTCGCATTAAATTCCTGATCTCGTGATCCGAGGTGCCATCAGCATTCATGTGCCATCAACGTCGCGTTTTGGGCCATATATCACACGCATGATTCTTTTCTCGAATGATAAAAGCCACCTTTCGTACTCATCTGTCAAGGTACGATTTCGTACTCTGACATCCATACATGACAACTGGTCTGATCAATACTCTGTACAATTTCATATTTTGATTTCAGATAATGTATGACAGTAACTCGTATGCTGCGCAAAGGACAGCTATACCGCGATAATTCTTGCGATCACCCTTCTTGAATATTGGACATAACGTGGCCACTTTCCGTTCTTCAGGCATAACTTCATTTCGCCATTCCAAGTTAACAAGATCGAAAAGACAGTTCAACAAAGTTAGCCCTCCGAGTATCAAGAGCTCTGAATTAATGCGATCAACTACTGATGATTGGTTTTTCTTAAATCTTAAGATTTCCGATGTCATTTCCACTGTGTAGCAACATATAGCCTTGGGACATATGGACGTATAGCCTTGGGACCATCGAGTTTCTTGGAGTGCTACGAGTTCCAGCCGATACTCTTTTATACATGTGATAGGGTTATCAAACGCGACAGTTTTTCTAAGCGACTGCACGTGTGCCGATCCTTAATCTCGTTTTAGAATTCTTAAGCGAGGAGTCATTGTAGTTTTGGCGGTATCCATTTTTTTGTTTGTTGACATTTTTAACATTTATGTTTTGTATTTAAATTTAGTCGCCTCCTACGACAAGCTTGGATACTGTGGTGGTAATCTATGGGAAAATTCGTTTCGTTCGAAATATTTATGAAACGTGGATGTCCTCACCCACAGGGCTGAAACACAAGTAAACACCCCCTGTTGGACATTTCAATACAATAGGCGTTATAAGCACTGAAATTTTCAGTTCGTCTACACAAATCGGGTCTTTTAGGCGGACACCCTCGATTTAGTTTTTACGGTTAGGTTTTAAAATTGGACTGCAAAAGAGTTGAGAGGCGCTTGTAGATATAATATAATTAACTGTGGACATAACATAGATTTGGTACAATTGTTTTGAAAATTCCAACTTCTTTGTTACAGCATCGACATTTCTAAGTTCCACACAATTTATTTTTCTAGAGGTTTCTGTCAATAAATATATTGTTTGATTTAATACTTTGAAGTAACTGATTACAAACATTCATAAAATTTTAAAAAAGGTCCGAAAGAGTTCGAATTTTTTTAGGCTCAATTTTTGAACATCGTCCCGTGATCCATTGTCAACATCGACCAAACAAAAAAATAGGATTAACTTATTTAAGGCATACCTTACCCCAGTACAAACAAATTGAGGACGAACGGTCATAGGGTCGATTTATGTAAAACTATCTACACATTGCTTAGCTCCAGCCTATAATAATCTATGGCTTATAGGCCCTTACCATGTCTTAACTGAGACCTTACGAGCTATTTTAACAAATGGTGCACATTATAGGTCAATATCATCAGCCCAACGAATCTTTGGTCAACCGGCGAGAATCTAACTCGAGACCGCGGCGTGATAAGAATCTCTCTCCACCATTAAGCTACAACCGGTGACCAGCCTATACTATTGCTGGTGCAGATGATGATGTATCCATATATTTACTATAGAAGTAAGAAAGACTGGTTTATATATTTAAAACCTAGAGTAAGTACTTTTGTTTTACCTCAATATTGGCACATGTTATTTACATAAGGTTAAAACCGATTTTATGTAAAAAAAACTGACGTGCGCCATCTCTTATTAAATTTAATTGTAACTAAAACACCATCTGTTAAAAAATCTTCTTACTATTTTATGAATAGAATTTGTGAAATAATTAACTGTGTAGAATTTTTTTCGACTTCACTGGTTAATTTTGTTAAAAATCATTTTAACTGGCTCGGGTGAACGTGAAAAATTTGCTTTCCTGACTAACTGATTTTGTAAAAACCGATTAATCTATGTTAATTAATACTGAGCAATGCAAAAATTGGTAAATTTTTGACATTTTAAAATAGATGGCACTGCGAATGATATTGTCTTCGTTTTATACATGTAATTTACGTTTTATGTAATTAACAGTTTTTTACATAATGTACATAAAAAATGTCAAAAAAGTTTTTTACATGTAAAATCCCAATAGTGCTAATGATTCTATTTAAATGATTAAATGATCTGCAGAATTATTGAATATACTATATTCGAGGGCCGAGTGAGAAGTCTGGAAATAAAAGAAGGAACATTATTATCGGCAAAAAAATAGTTTTTTCAACCTAGTCGTGAAACGATCTAATAACTTGCAGTAATATTCACCATTACTGTTTTTTGAAGGTAATCGATGTGGATTATGCCGCGTGCATCCTAAAAACATATGGCCATAATCTTTTTAGCCTCCTTCTTCGGCGCAGAATCTCCCCACTGTTTAGACTGTTCTTTGGTTCGGTGTATAGGATGGGTTCTATGTTTTATACACAGTTATGAAACAACGTAAAAACTACATTTTATTCCCCTTGAACATCGCCGAACCTACTTTTGAAGTTGTCACACGTGTGCGTTTGTGGTCGATTGTAAGTACACGCGGTACCCAACGTGCGGATAGTTTTTTCATATTCAAATGTTCGTGTAATATATTGCGCTCACGTTTATCTGAGATGCCTACTACTCTCGCGCACTTACACTCTGCGGTCTTGCAATACCGTATCATAAATCATCATGTAGAGTCATTGTTGGTGTGATGACTTTATTTGGGTGTCTTGAACGTTTTGCTTTTGTTTTGGTTTGTGTAATAGCTTTTCCATGTAAAAAATAATGTTTAGTTAATACACGAAATTCATCTTTTCCATGTTTGCAAAAAAACATGGATTATCTGTTTTCAATGGCGGTCTCTTTGAAAATTTTAATTTTGTCTAATGACAGATGGTAAAGACACAAGACATCTGAGATTTGTGATTGTGATGCAATTTTATTAGACTTCTCACTCCACTCTTGTAGTATAACGAAAAAAAGCGAATGGTGAATTTAGACAGGTAATCTAGTGAGCAAACAAAATTTTTAAATACATTGAATGCAGGACCTAGGGCAATGAAATTTTTGAATTCGATTCCTCATTTTGATTTGAACGTTTTTTAAGGTTTGTCTGGCTGTACTTTTTTTTGAAAATAGATTTTTATTCAGTAGATTGATTTGACGGAATCTTGTAGTAGATGAAATTTTATAAAAGTCATTATATTTGAAGTTTTATAATTAAATATTCACAAATTCTGAACACAATGTACTCATTTTCTTTATAATTGATGATTAACCAGAACTTTCAACAAGGAAGCGGTACATAAAGTAACTCAAATGAGAGGGCAGGATTTATGAATGATGAGTGATGACAGTGCATAGTGATATTAAGGCGACTTCATGCTTGCGTTCCTTCCTTCGTTCCGACTATTTTTTTTGCGATATCATGGTTGATGGAAAAAGTATAGAACGATTTTGCTGCCATCTATAGGTAAATAATTTAAGTTATTGAATATTATTCGTGATGGTTGCCATTTGTCATAAAACTATCAATGTGATTATTTGTGATATCTGTATTAAATATTTTAATTTTTTATTTGTGGATATTGGAGCGGATATACATTTATTATAATTTATTATAACTGGTTAATAATGATAAAATAATGTTAAAATAAATTTTAATTATTTTATTTTTAATAAATTTGTTATTTAAAAATTATAAAAGTTTTTTTTTATATATGTATGTTGTTCTTCCCTCGATATACCAACATAAAATGTTTGACATTAGATTTGAAAGCATTTTATTTTCGTCTCTTTCATTTGAAAATAATACTATCTCTTTCTCGCAATATTTGTTCCGACCAAAAGATAAAGTTAAACCATCTTGATGAAAAAAATTCACAAGAAAAAACACGTCAATCAATGAAATTGCTTAAAAAATTTTTTGGATGGAAGGAAGGAAGGAGGGACGCAAGCCATTTTTAATGCATTACATCCTAATTGAAAGATCTATATTCAATGCATTTGCTATTGTTGCTGAAGTTCGCTCCAGATTATTTATACAACCGATTACACATTTGCGTCCTTTTTACTAGTGCCATCTATTGTCACCCACTTTAATGTTATTTATATAATCAGCAAGCGTTGTGTAATTGAAACGACTATAGTACCAATAAAGATAGAATGGTGAAGTAAATATTCGTTAGACAATTTACTCGTATCAAGTTACTATTGTAATATAGCATTTTATTACTGGTACAATACTATCATACGAGTATAAAAAAACACAATCTTGATATGGAAACCAAAAACCATCAAATCTTTTACCTTAAAAACAAAACCAAAGGAGCTGTATATCCCTTAACAAAAATGATACTTTAACCAATATTTATCATAAATCAAATAAGATTAAACAACACCAAGTGATATCTTACTAAGTATTTTGTTCTAAAATAGTCGTAGAAGAGAAATTTAAGAAGAAAATGTTATCTTAATTTTCAATTTTATGATCCATATACACAAACAGATGAAAAAGCCATGAAAGAAAGTATAAATTAATATCAAATCCATAAATATATTTTGTAATGCCAAGAAGAGAAACTCTATCATTTTCAGAGCCTCAAATTTGTTTTTATCTTCGTCCTTATATACTTGTACTGTACATAACAGAAGGAGGAATAAAATACAAAAGGAGCAGAAATATAAGAAAAGAAATATGATATTCACACACACACACATCAATGTACAACAAAAATGTTAGAAACATGGAAAATGTTGATGATAGTAATGATGATGTTTTCGTTTTTATGCAAATGATTTTCCAGTTTTTTCCTCTGCTTCTTTCGTCTGTTTTTTTATATACATTTTCCATTCAAAAACGAACACAAAACCACTAAGGGAAAAAAATGGGTGACATGAAAATGTATGGGACAGCAAATAGATTATACGAACATTTTTTTTGTGTTTATGGTATTTGGTGGGAAGGTCGGAATTTATTGTGTTGATACTACTCAACTGTATGGAAATCTCTTGAAAAAGATGATTTGTTGGAAAATTTTCGTTTCATTTTCTTTTGTTAAATGTAATTGAACAAGACGACATTTCTAAGACAAGCATTTAATTTACGCGTAATTTTTTCCTATTAAGTAGAAAAACCTGTTGTTGGTGTGGTTAGGCCAAATTAGAGGTCGAATACAGCAAACAAATGCAAATGCGAGCAGAAAATAAATTAATTTCAGCATCAAATTTAGAAATAACAAAGTGAAATTTAGTAAATCGTTTACGTCATTAGTGAAGCCCCTTAGTATGGTGTTATTTCTATGGTTGCTGAGATGACGACATGAACACAGTTTCAAATTTTATATGTCAACGATAATGAAAATAAATTCAAATTATTGAAAATAAAATAAACTTCACTATAAGCCAATGCAGAGATGACTGAAGTGAATTATTGGATGATCCAAATGAACTATCGGCGACAATAGCTTCACCATGTTATATAATATTATAGGTTTTCTGTATAACATGACGATGGTTTATCACATAAGTCCTTGTTTTAACATTTCTTCAATGATTATAAGAAGATCAAAGATTATTACTGTCTTAATATAGCTACACGCCAATTGTATTTGGAAATTAACAAGAAAGTGTTGATGATATTATAAACAAATGATGAACGAATACCTCCCTACCTTGGTTTTTTGTAGTAACTTGCCATTATTTCAGAAACATAGAATATCTATAAGCTTGCAAGTACAAGGTGAAATGTGGCCCACGATCAGCTTACTTCAATGTTGGGTGCTTAACGTGGGATGAAATTTTAAAAGAAACCTATTATTGGTTTCCGATCTATGAACCCAAAAGAACTAAGAAATTTTGATAATTTAATGATAAGCGTCGGGGTCGGGATGACAAAATCATTACTTCATTCATGTGATGCAGACAGTATAATATGAAATAAGGCATGGTTAAAAACTTCTGGACACCTTAATGAAGAATAATCACTAAAGAAATACTATCAAATTATAACGGGTGAGCTATCTATCGGTTTAAATTTAAACCACCGGTTATTTCGAATCTTTCAATACTTATGTGATTCTATTCTGTCAAAAAATTTAATATATTATCTCTATTGAACGAAATGAAACGATTTACGCTTGAGCAACGTTGAGATTGAGAGAAGAAGCAACAGTTCCCGGCGTATACGCAAGTTTATTGTTAAAGTTCGTGAAACTAGTTTCATTTTTGATGCGCAAAGACGATGCTCGTACAGTACGTACACCCGAAAATATAGAAGCTGTGGCTGAGAGTTTGCGTTAGAATCCATCAACATCAACTCGCCATCGTTCTCAAGAAATTAACGTTATATGTACCAGTTTACTTAGAATTTTGCGAAAAGATCTCGGTATACACCTTACAAAGTTTAATTGGTCCAAGAGTTGAAGCCGCATGGCCATCTGCTTCGTTTTCACTACGCTAGATGGGCCAACGAGAAACTGCACTATGATATTGTTTTTACCAAAAAAAAAAGAATCATCTTGGTGGGTACGTTAATAAGCAAAATTGCCGTATTTGCTGCTTGTGGAGTGGGGGCATCAGTGACCCATATTTCTTTGAAAATAAAAATCGGCGCAACCATTAAGGTCAATAGAGACACCTATCGCACCATGATAACCAATTCATGGTATTGATGTAACCGATGTTTGATTTCAACAGGATGGTGCAACTTGCCACACAAGACTTATTGCGTAAGATTTATTGCGTCAAACGGGTGATGGCCGTTTAATTAGCCGAAATAGTGATGTCAATTGGCCGGCAAGAAGCTGCAATTTAACACCATTGAACTATTTTCTGTGGTGCACCGTTTAAGAGAAGTGTTATGACGACAAACCAATTGAGCATTTGAAGGTTAGTATTCGTGATGCCATCGCCTAGATACGACCCCATACACTCAAAAAAGTGCAAAAAATTTAATTGGATGATGGGTACTATGTCTCGACTTCAATAAAAGTATTTTATATATCTACATAATGGAAATTTCCTCATAGTAAATAGAAACTGCGAGGAAGTACTAAATAGAAACAATGGAAATATAATGGCGCTGATTGTCAAACTAAAATTTTAACAGCCAGTCTGTAATTGGCTGCAGTCGTCCAATAGTATACAAAAAAACATATTTCTATAATTAAGAATTGTTGGTGACTAGATCATCTTAATCCTCTTAATTTTAATCATCTTTCGAGCTTAAACTGGTTCCAACGGGATTTATGACCAATTGGCGCAGGAATTAAAGCTGCGACAAATGGAGCGAGAGGTACCGGATTCGAATTCCGATAAGGGCAGGATGCAGAAAGATATTTTCAACACCTGTTTCACCAGTTAAAGTGCAGAATTTGTGGGGCCGGCCATCTTTCATCTCAGTACTATAGGCCGGCATGGAGCAATGCATTGTGCAAATGGTTTTACGCAAATCGAATCTATATATCCGTACATTGTCGATTTGGCTATGTAATAGCGTACACTCAGAGAAAAACTTGGGTCAAAAACACCATAAAACTAGGTCAATTTAACCAAAATCTTAGTATTTTTCAACTAACCAAATTCCTTAGTAAAATAAATAACTAAAATCTTGGTTAAAATAATTTTTAATTTTAAACAACCAAACTTTGGTTATTAACATAAAACATTTAGTTACTTTAACCAAAAGTATTTGGTTATTTTTTAAATATAAAACAAATAGTTGTTTTTAGTAACCAAATAAAAAAGTAAAATTAACCAAAAAAAAAGTATATTTCACGACTTAGTTAGTTTTAACAAGTTATATTATTTGATATAATCCCAAATTTAATCAATATTTGATATTATTTTGGTTGAACAGATCAATTACATGTTTAAATTTACCAAAAATTTAGTATATTTCAACAATTGGCTAGGGTAAATTCAACATTAGATTAAACATCACATAATGTTAGTATATTTAATATTTATTTAATAAAATACATTTTTATTACATTGTTTTCATGTTTACAAACACTTTACTTTCGAGTAATTGTACAACTTCAGTACTGTTCAAATATATACTTGAATATAGAAACCGGCGAATTATCATAATCAATCCAGTGTTTTTAAACATTGTTCACTTGCTGTATCCCATATTCGACATTAACCATCGTAACTAGAAGAAACAATAGTGTGATAGAATTTTTCACGGTTAAAATGCACCGCTATTATACAAGAGCTGAATGGACCGGAAGTGTTTTTAAACATTTACCCGTTCGTACATGTCATATTCGTACCGACTTGTCGAAACTGTCCGTAACATTTAAAAATACAACAAAATACATAATAATTGTGCCTCTCTAGTGTCTTAAGACATTTGCCAGAGCTTAATTCCCATATTTTTTGTGTTTTGTCATCACTCGCCGATACAAGTAGCCGACTGTCACTCGCCCATACAACATCGCTTATGCCCTTATGCCCAATTTGTGAGCTTCCCAAATTTTTATTAATTTACTCGCCGACGAGCTAGCCAACCATTCGCTGTTGGGGCTTAATTTAACCGCCGAAACCGAATTTTCGTATGCCAGGTTAAATAATGTAAATTTGAGTGTATAGTTTGGTTTCTAAAATTAAATCGTAAATTAATACTGCAATGGTTATTGACTATTTTATGGTGGTAACTCACAACTGACGATGCAGAAGCTTTGAGTCATGAATTCGTTGATAAAGTATTCGGGCCAGATGTTTTGTAAATAAGGAGGCCCACTATGAACTGGTCCCATTGGTACCATTTTGCTTAAATAAATTATAATAAAATAAAATATTAGTAAAGCCCAATCTTATTTAAACTAAAAACTAAAACGTTGCTTACCAAATAAATCCAGATACAACTCATAATTTTTTGATTCGTTCAATATCGTTCAAAATTGGGAAGCACAAATGTGTTTTCACTGAACAAAAACAACACAATCGACATGTAAAATTGTATTTCTAATAAAATCGCGATTGCTAGTAATCAAGATTTTTGTTGATGTGAACTAAATATTTTGTTAAAACAAACAATTGTTGGTGAAAAACATAATTTTACTTTAATCTAGGTATATTTTACCAAAATTTTCTAACAAATAGTTATTGTTTGGTCAATGTTACTCAACACTTAGTTTACATACTGCTAAATTTTTTGGTCAAAACTACTTACTAATGAAAAATCTTAACTTTGTTATTCTTAGGTTGTTTAACTATTTTTTTAAGATAATTTAACCAAATTCACGTACCAATTAACTAAATTTTGATCAATTATTACTTTAACCAAGTAGCAAAATTTTTATTTTGTATTTTAAAGTAGAGAATTGATGAATATAACCAAAAAACTTGTGTTAAAGTAACCAAATTGTATTACTAAGACTTTGGTCATAATAATTTTTTTGAGTATAAAGTAGGACGTAAATAGGCGAATCGCGAAATAGTTAAGAGAGCCTAGAGTCCCAAAACATTGCAAAGATAGAAATAAACAAACACAGAAACATGACAAGATTTGCTTAAGAAGCGTCGAGTTGAATCCTGTAGATCATATTTGGTAGAATAATTAGGTCTCATATTCTAGCTGAATACGAATGAAATACCCCGAAGCACGCTCTTAGAAGAGTGGGATAATATCACATAGTGCAATACTCTCTATACCTGACTAAACCTATTTAGTATCGAAAGACATTTAACCACATTACTTTCAACTTCTGAAAAGCAAGTTTTTCGCAGGAGACGATTGGAAAATAACAATATTATGAGATCAAATAATAAATATATTATTTGTACGAAGTTGTTGATTGATCGATCTATCATTATAAAGAAATTTCCGTAGTTGAATCATAGCATTTTTCTGTTGTCCATATTTACGAGTATATACAATTACAGCTTTAACATAAGTAAGTATTATATCGAAGACTAAGAAAAAAAATATAAAATTGAATTGAAACGTTAACACACATTTAATTTTCCACTAATACCATCATCGTTTTACCATCTTAAGCGCGCGCAAGTAAAAAAAAACAATTCTCAACTTTTTTTATGCCTTGTGTATGTACACACAGCAGAAGATGTAGAAGAAAATATAAATTATTTATTTAAACTTTTTTTTAAATAATAAAATTTTCTTTTTTTTCTCTTAAATTTATTTATTTATTTTTTTAATCTAAACAAGAAAATAAAAAGTTAGATAAAAAATTCTTTTCAATTTTAAAAACATTATAAGAAGATTTTCTTATTTTCATTTTTTGCTAAATATCAACAACTAAACATACGAGTAAGGGAGACAGAGAAAACATATTCAAAAATGTAAATATACGAGAAATTATTAGAAATGGCAATGGGATTGTAACGAAAATATTTAAGACTTGATTAGTAATTGAATTGGCATGAACGGCGTAAGTATCAGTAATTAGAAATGTTGGTTACAAAAATCAACCCATTTTACTCTTGAACAATATTCCGGAATAAGTACTATGATTGTAATAATTTGATACCAAAGTTTTCTGTAATCTTAAAAAAGGATTTGGAAATACCGATATCTAGAGTTCGAATACAATTCTGGAAAATTTGACCTTGTAGATACATCCTTTGTGACGTTTGGTATGGTGGGTTGAAAACATCCAAAACTCACAAATCCACAATGCAAAATGTTTTGTTTATTTCTATGCTATAACGAGAAATAATTCGTCGCTCCCATCATATATATATATAGGACCCCATCACATATGCGAAGTTTACCACTACGGGAGATGACGGTGAAAGTAAAAAATTAAGAACGAACTATAAGATATAGTGTTTTTTTTATTTAACAAAACAAGAAGATAAGAGGTGAGATGATAGACAGTTTAAGTGGGGACCTTCACTAAGTAATATATCGAGAGAAGCCAAACGCCGGACAAAAGAAAAATTGTGGAAAAATTAGACAGTGGTGTGAAAATTGGGCCACAGGCTCCTGTATATTTTTCTTTGCGTGAAATGTGTTTTGAATTAAATTTTTTTCTTGGTTGTTAAAATCAAAAAGTATAGAACACCGAGGTTACCACCTTAACAAAATATGGTGTATATAATTTGACAGAGTGCTGTTATATGTGGATCTATGTGTTTGAATACATGTAATTGCATTAATTTAGTTCTTCTTGTTTAAATAATTGGATTGGCAAAATTGGGTCAATTGTGTATTGTTTGCGTACAAGAAAAGAACTGGGATTAGCGGTCATTATAAAGATAAAAACGAGTCAATGGATGAGATACTGATGATCACATGTGATTCGTGATAACGGAGCACCACGTGTAACAAAAAGAGAAAACATCGAGGAGGTCAAATATATAAACGTTGGGTGGTTCCATTCTCAACATCATCTTCCTATTTTCTTTTAATTCGCTGTGGCGCATTCCCTTCTCAAAATTTGATTTGGATTTCATGTTGGTGGTTTCGTTGAGATCGTATGCGTAACGCCGTCTGGGTGCCGGTATACTGGTGCCAAATTTGTGTAGTTTATTTTTTTCAATTTTGTCTACCGAAAACATAATATAAGTACGGTAATAAGTACACTGTAGACCCTCTTTTTTGCGCTCGTTGCTGGAGAGTGATTTCATCGATAGAAGGTCTTATCCAAAAACTTCGGTACGATTGTTATTTTGTTTCTAATCTTTGCAATCAGTTTTGGGGCACAAAGAACTTTAATAACTCTTTCGAAAATCGCTTCTATAAATCCTACCTTATGTCAATACAGTCAAATCGAACGGCTATATGTTCGATTTATGTAAAACAATTCTGCACTGCAATAGGAGATCATCGATGTATAGTTTTTCACACCACTGATCATAATCAGACTTTCAAAATTTTTATACAGCCCTATTGGAATACGAAGACCTGGTACTTACTAGTCCAACTGATGCAGCTTTGACACCTTAGCCATTTGATCGATAACTAAGTTGCAAAATAAAGAAACTTTATATACCATTTTGTATAACTTGAACCTTTCTCATTTAGCACGTTTTTGAAATGCTTATAGAAAATGATAAAGGTGCGGTATGAATGATTGAAATGGTGTTACAAGTCTACACATCACTTAGACACAAATTTTGCAATTTTTATTAATCGAATTTGTTAAGTAGTAAGTTTATATATAGTTTGTACAAATTTTAGTTACTAAATTAATTAATTCATACAAATGTTTCGTATATAGTTTCTGTTTTAATTAAATAATAGTTACAAATAAATTATGTCAATCAAAACTACAAAATTAAAACGAACACACGTAAGATTGAAGAAAGAAGAAATAAAATACAACACGAACAAATAATCGGTTTTGATAGTTTTGATTCGCACCTTGAATAATGTGGCAATAGAAACTAAATCTAAATCGATGTATGTTATATATCAAATATGGTTCGTACAAGGCAAAATTATAAGAAAATCATTTATATTATGTTGTTGTTGTTAAGGCATCCCTCTATATACATGGTTTGTTTTTACAGCTTATGGAAAAACAAGAGTTATGGTTGTGAGGATAAGAATGATTAAGTTGTTTAATTAGCATAGGATTTTCTAACTCACTTCGTTCGAATTATAGCATAGGAAGATTTGTTTCTGAATGAGAGATGTTTCACTGTACATATTATAGACAAACTAAGAACCCATAGTTGGTCGGTTAAATATGTTGCTAAATGAGAGAAATTTATAATAAAAATGAAAATATGCCTATTTGCGTGGTATAACACAAACAAAATATTTGGGTTATAGCATATACAGGGTGTCACAGTAAGAAGTTCAGACTTAAAAATAAATAATGAACTGAAAATAATAATTGTTCAAACTGATAAAAATTACGATCACATTGAAAAATTCGTTATCAATAAACAACCGATAAAGATTCCTATCAATGAGAATTACGAATTAATCACCAACTAAAAAGTTCACCAAATATATTATCAAAGCATCCTAAATAATACAAGCCAAACACAAAGACCCTTTAAATTTATCGAGCTTTTTTAAGGGGTATAGATTTTGATACTTTCCATAAGAACTAATGTAAAATTGAAGTTTTTTGACTCAAATTTAATGAATGAAAAAAACTGAAAACAAAAATTATTTTTATATCAATATTTAAATCAAACATTTTCATATAACATATATGGAAACCAAATGAAAATACGAATTATTTTAATAGTTATGATAAAAATAAAAACGGTTTGATTTATTCAATTTTTATGCATGTATATGTTATAATTGGTTCTAAACGCCGTATAAAAATATATAAAACAAGATCAATGACGTATGAACTACGAAAAAAAAACACTTACTTCAAGTATTGGATAATAGATGGCACTTTATAACTTTAAAAATATAATCGTATTTATTGATATTTTAAAGCATATTATTAATGCTATAATACAAAGTACACAATAAAAATATCCAATTAGGTAAATGAAAGTAAATACTTGAACAATTAATTGTTTTTTTTATGCCCATACAATTCTTGTACTTGATACACGATGGCACTAAAAAAATCGTTACTGTTTTTAACAGTGTGAATTTTTAAAATAATTATAAGTATTTGTATTATTTTTTATTATTAAAATACATTTATTTAGATACAAATTGCATTTAACAATAAAACGGTACCAATAACATCGTCCACAAAGATTTTCATTCAGCGGTTTTATTTTTGTCTTGTTGTTTTATCGAAAAAGTTCGTTAAATTTGAAATTATCATCATTACTATGAATACGTTTCACTTCAGATGAATATGAAGCATTCATGTATGATATTGTTAATCAACTTAATTTATTATGTTGTTAAACTTCTGCAACATCTGCAAATTTAAATTTAAATATATAACCGATTTTTTCATCAATGTTTTAGTTAAGGAAATCATCAATGTTTTAGTATTAGATTGATTTTTGACTATTGGAATCCGACCAAGCATCGACGAGGTAGTGGAAAGGCGATGTGAGTAGCCCGCGTAATAGTCTGGATGTGTTATGTTTGGTGCCAACTACTATTACGTAATGATTCTGAAAGCTTTGTAATATTAAGAAAATTGAACACAACTAATTTTTAACAAAAAAAAAACTTGCTCGTTGTCGATGTGAATAATACCTCAAAAATTTAGATTACTTACATTTCAAGATCAAACAGCATGTTATTTAAAATATTAAAGTTGACGAAGATTAATTTATGTTTCGCCATGGAACTCAATTCTATGATTGAAAATAAAATTAAAATCAATTTGTTTCAATATTATTTATTAAATAGAATAATTAAATTTTTTTTAAACATTTATATCAATATTTTTTACATCGAATTTTAACGTATAAATTTAAAATTAGTATATTTTTATTGGAAAGCCAACTATGGCTTGACATTCTAATACAACTGTATTTGATATATTAAATTAAAAGTGTGTGGATTGAAATTATAAATTTTTGATTATACATTATGTAACAAAGTTCCCACATTATTAATATTTATTTCAAATTTGATTTCAAATTACAATAAGTAATGCCAGTTTTCTTATAATATATTATTCGGAATAAATAAATGAATATATATATATATATATATATATATATATATATATATATATATATATATATATATATATATATATATATATATATATATATATATATATATATTATACACATTTTGAAATACATATACATATTCATATGCATTAACATATACATATATATATATATATATATATATATATATATATATATATATATATATATATATATATATATATATATATACATATATATATACATGCATACATATATATAAATAAACATACATATACATATACGTATACATATACATATACATATACATATACATATACATATACATATACATATACATATACATATACATATACATATACATATACATATACATATACATATACATATACATATACATATACATATACATATACATATACATAATACATATGCATATATTTAATCTAATCTATGGTTTAGAGGCCATAAATGACCCTTACCGCGTCTCAACTGAGACCTTATGAACCAATTTAACGATTGGTGCACATTGTAAGTGGTCAGCCCAACGAATGTTTTTACACACAATCGCGTTTTTATGTCATCCGGTTGCATGATAATTTTGGGTCAACCGGTGGGAATCGAACTCGAGAACGCGGCGTGATGAGAAACTTTCTTAACCATTAAGATATATCCGGCGACATATGCAAATACATTTACATAATATGTATGTTTTGTCTTTTCGTATACCAAAAATTGTTCAATTAAGTTTGGATCGGGGATGGATTTACTCTTCAAATAGTTGAGCTAAAACAGAGAAAAACAATTAATTAGTAAAAACAATTGCAGCACACAGCCCTCAAAACATACCTGATTGGCTACTTGCCATTCCACATCACTAAATGGAGATAAATCGGACGAATCGTGAAAATCTTTAGGCACCGCACTATCCAAATTTATTGTAAATTCGTCGACCGTTTTCCTGCTGTATAGTATGTCACAAACTTCCAGTGGTTGATCCAACCACATTGAAAATAAAATTTTGGTTTTAACTTGGTATACATACTTGGTAGTTGTGAAAACCCTTCTTATCTTGTACAATTCTTACAGTACAACATATGATACGATATAATGAGTCCAGCACAAATATCGTCGTACAGTGAATCAGTTGATTCCGAATGATACCCATCACTCGAACAACTATTATTGTTTAACGGTGTGGTTAATGGACTCATTAGGCCTTGAAAATTATCACAGCCATGTGAAAAATGCACTAGTATAATCCAGCTGAAAGTTAAAGAAAAAATAATTGAACATGTATGTTTAATTTTGCAACCATCGAACCTACCTATATTTCATATTCGATCTTGACTCGATCCGTTTGATTTTACCCATACAGAAAGGTTTTCATCATTTTGAACCCATTGGCCTGGATTATCAAATAGTTGACCCAATTGATTCAGTATATATTATATATACTTTCGTTCAAATGCTGTTGTTTGTATGTTTAAAATATTTAAAATAGTCATTATAGCAATCGATTTTGAATCGTAATGGAATGTAAACATTCATACTGGAATGTAACATAACCAAATACTTTTCGATTTTGTTTTTTTGTGTTGCACAGAATATTATCACAATTAAGTTTATATTTATTATTTATATCACATAAGGTTCATTATTTATTTATATCAAAATTGTTACTGATCTCACATAAATTAATTTAAATATAATGTTTTATTTATTTATTTACACTCACAATTGTAACAACAAAAACAAACAAAACAAAATTGACATTCGAAATAAAAACAAATTTATTTTCTAGACACTGTTAAATTTTTAGTAATAGTAATGAAATGTAGGCGGATCAAGTTCGTTTTTCATGACGTCATCAATTATGAATGTGTTGGTAAATAAAGGGTATAAACTTTTTAAGCTCAATTTTGATGTGTGCGGCTTGTTTATCTAGGAGCTTTGATATTATCAATAAGAAAAATGAATTTATCGATTGGAATATTTTATATTTTGATTTTAATAAATTTCTTATTTAATAATTCCGTTAAATTAACTTCATATGTTTCAGTAAATGCACATAAATACGTTATAGCAATTTTTGAGTTATACATAAAAATATATGCTTAAAGTAATTATATAAGAAAGAAAAAGCTTTCTTAAATTTGGAACAATCATTCGAGTTGGCATTGTACACATTTTTTGAACTTCTCCGCTCCATTATCACCTCTCTCCCAGTTATTATTATTGGAGTTTCTTTATTTTGTTTTTAAATGCCGGTTTCGGAGTAGGGATTTTGGATTTATTTCTAAAATCTATTTAATGATATTTATAATGAGTTCTTGTTTGGCCGGTTTCGATGTGTTGATGACGTCATATTAAGTGGCTATGCGATCGAATAGATTAAATCCATCTCTTCAGGCGTATCGTATGCTAGCTACGTACCGCTACCGAGAACGTTCAGTGCTAGCGAATTACAAGAACTTACGCGAAATATCGGCCATTTTCGCAAATTTCTATTTTCTGATGATGTTCACTTTAAACGCAAACTGATCAGTTAGAACATTTAAGAAAAACTGATAAATTTATTATATACTCGTAGAATACATTTTTATCATAGTGATAAAATTTTGTTAAGAATAATGTTCATTAAGAATAATAAAAAATTATATTTTTGTTGAAAAATATAAATGAAGATGTAACTGTAATATTATAATTCGAAATGAAAATAAATTATCAGAAGGAAATAATTTTTTCAAAAAAACAATAAAAATTCTGACAAATATTTATCAATTTTTTGTCGCTAAAATTTGTTATATTGAGTAGTACATTTGGTTCAGTGTAGAAAATAATTTCATTGATATGGGAGCCGTGACTGGCCTTGGGCCAATTGAAATGTGTGCGGATCTATTTTGGCAACGTTGATCAATATTGGCTTTCAAAAGCTCCATTTGTTTGTGGATTGTCCGCATAACACTTGTCCTAAACGGGACGCTTCGACTGATAATACAGCCATCGCACTTTTGACGCAGTTTCACTATTGTAACGCACGATGCACACGCATTGCACACCTTGCTGAAACCAAAGGTCGTTTAAACTAATATATTCAAGATTTGGCCAAAAAAACATGTTAACATGTGGTGGTAGTTGGTTCCGTTGACCGTAACGTTCACCTTCGAAGATATACGGCCCAATAATACAACCATGCCAAAAGCCGCACCAAACAGTAACATGCAATTGATGCATTGGCTTCTCTACATATCACTGTAGAATTTGAAACCCTAAAATGCGATAATTTTGTTTATTTACGAACCCACCGAGATGGAAATGAGCCTCGTACGAAAAGATGATTTTTTCCACACATAGTGAATCGATATCGAAGCAGATGGTTACGGGCTCCGATTGCTGGACCAATTGAACTTTATAAGGCCACAAATCAAGATCTATAATCAGGATTTGTTGCATCGAAGACCGGCTTATGTTAATTTTCGATGCATGTTGGTGAAAGTTCTACGCAGTTGGCGCAAATTTTTAACCATCGAGGTGATATTTTCGGCTGAACGAACACGAAGAGCATGGGTACGCGTTGAATTGTAGACTATGTGGCCCATATAACGCACAAACTTCTGATTCAAAATTTGATCAAAACACCCGTGTGAGTCCCGTGTTTTGACCAAATTTTGTACGACATTTTCTTGAGATTTCGAACCAATTGTCTCTGTTGTGGAGATATTTTTTCATAATTTTCCACTTTGGCTGCAGCGTTAAGTGACTCATTTCGTCAACTAGAAATAATATACTGAGTTTCTGTCAAAGAATGCTGCCAGAACCAAAATAAGCGATGTCAAAACAGATCCGGTTATTAGGACGCCCTATATTAGTGTAAATTAATCAAAATATTTATGCTAAACCGATTAATTGTGATTTGTAGAGCATACAAATTAATTTTGTTTTGATAATATTGATACCATTTTGAGATGGAATACATACTCAAAAGATTCTTTTGTGACACTTGACATTTAAAGATGTTACATAAATTTAATTTCAGAATTGGTTGAAGCGTTAGAAGTAATTATATTCTTTTCAATTATGTATTTCTGATTAATTAACCATGACCAATTTGCCAATTTGGAATTATAACTGAACTTAAAGCAAAGAAAATGGATAATTTATTTTACATTCTTAGGATTCCTAGATCTGTTCAAACTTGGAACTTCTTCACCTTATATTGTTTATCTCAGAAGAATTTTAAAATCTAAGCTTATGTAAGATGACTGTACGTGTAATAGTTAAATAGTTGGCCATAACGGAAGAACAAAATGATATCATCCCTCACCTAAATAACATGATAGAATTAAAGATCTAGGATACTTTATCCTCATTATTCCGTAAAAACTGTAACTAAAGCTGATTATTCCTTAAAAGCTGTACTGAAAACCATTGCGTCTATGCCTTTATCACCAAAGATTAGATATTTAGTTTTAACACATTGATCTAGCGACCAACGTAATCTTACTATTGTTCCGTCTCCAAATACCCAGAAATCGAAATTAATACTATCTACATATTATGGAGAATTTTTAGACCTCAATGGGCAATTCTGTGGATGTGTTTTAATATTAAGTAGATCTGTAAAGAGTTCATGTTATTGGTCGAGTACTGCAACCCATTTGACCATGGTCAAGCAGTTTGATGTAACCTGAAAAAACTATATGAATACGTTGAATGCTGACTGCCGAGTTAAGCTTTTATGCTCTTTGCATCTACATGTATACAAATTCGATTCCCTTCTAGTAAAAATGCTTAGCTAATGTTCTCAATATTTTAAGGTTAATATGTGAATAGGTGCCCTTTTTTTGACGGCTTTTATGGGCCATTATTGGCCCGTACCGTGTCCACAATCTGACTCCAACGGTTTCGATCACGAGCCAGCTCTTCATACTGTTAAAAGTAGCCGGAAGATGCCATAGCGTTCTCTACGCCGTGGAGCCATTGCCAGCGACCTCTTCGCCTTCCAAAAGGCGGCTCTCCGGCCTATCAGGAAATTGCATTAAATTCCTGGTCTCGTGATTGAAACGAACTCGGTATGTACCATCAACGTCGCGTTTTGATGCTCTTAACATAAGTAATATTGTATTATTTGATATAACCAATGTTAAACAATTATTTCACCATATTATAAATCGTATTGTAGTATGTCATCTCATTGTCAACCATAAAATTATTTGAAATTATATCAACAACCAAACAAAAAGATTAAATTCAATTCCCAAATTTTCTTTAGTAACATGAGTGTTATAAAAAGCAGCAACAAAACTTAAAATTATTTATGATCCTAAAATTCCCAATGCTATTTCATTGGGTTGTTCTACTTAAAATGTTAATGCTAAAAATGTGTAACATAAACACACGAAGTATGGAACAACTATTTCATTCGTTTAACCGTACAATAACATTTCATTACTGCACCAAAACTTTTTGCTTGTATAGTGTGTGTAATGGGTCCGAATCAAGAAACTTCAGTAGAATATGTTTTGAATTGTGTCATGTTATAGGAGGTTAGGTAAACGTTTCGGTGGTTGTTGTGAGGACAAGGCATACAAATTTAAGATCCTTAACCAAATAGCTTATTGATCGATGCCTGTATAATGGTCCGGCAATTATAGTGTAGTCTGAATAACTTCAATCTGTTTCATTCTAAAACAAGTCCAGAGCAAATATAGTAGTTTCTGCCTTCTATTTGTCAGGCTATGAAGCTATGCGCAGTTATTTATAACCTAAACGATGATTTTATTGAGATCAATCCACCATTTGTTTTCGCAGAAAACCTCACAATAAACTTTCTACAGGCCATTGTTGACCCGTACCATGTTAACAAACTGACTCCATCGGTTTTGATCACGAGCTAGCTCTTGATACTGTTGCAAGCAATAATAAGATGCCAGATTGCTCTCTACGTTGGTGGAGACATCGACAGCGACTTCTTCGCCTACCGAAACGCGTCTCTCTCACATATATCACAAGCACAATTCTTCTCTCGAAAGTTAGAAGCCTTTATTTGTACCCAGACCCAACTCTTACATCTCGACATGACAACAGGTCTGATCAACACTCTCTTTGAGATTATCCGTATTTGCAAAATATTTTGATTTCAGAAGTGGACATAGAGAATATTAAGTCCGATTGCCAGTGGCAAAACGAACCTCTCCCACACTATTATAATGAGTAATTAGAAATCCAAGATATTTGAATCTCATTACTCCTTTACACGTGTGGTTACCACTACTGAAAACTATTGCGCCTCGATTTTGAAAACCAAAGATGAGATTTTTGGTTTTGGACTCGTTGACCAACAGAAGCTGAACACTGTTCCAGGGGATCAAGTATAGCTCTTTCACTCCGTTGCCATTAATTCAAATCACACAGATATCATCTGCATAAGCAAGAAGTTGATTGGATTGTCGGAATAAGATATTGTCGTGTAAGACAACGCATTTTCTTGTCGAACACCAGAAGTAATTACATAAATTCTCGATAGCCCGTTCTCAACTTTGACACAGCATTGTGATTGCGTTACTGTCATTTTACACAAATGTACGCATTTGTTTGGTATTCCTAAATATTCAAGCGCATACCATAGTCTCTCTCGACTGTTTGAGTCATATATCGCGAGATGTTTCGTAGTACTTGGAAAAAAAACATCCGCATCGAACAAACTTGATTAGTGACTGACCGATTTGATCGAATCATGCGTTCACTCTTCTTGAATATTGGGCATAACGCGACCACTTTCCATTCTTCAGGTAGAACTTCATTTCGACATATCAAACGAACAAGGTCAAAAAGACAGTTCCACAAAGTTAGTCCTCCGAATATCAAAAGCTCTGAATGAATGCAATCAACTCCTGGTGAAATTTCTGCACGGTAAATTCGTCATAGGAAGGATTCTCAATGATCATCTCTGCGGTCTGTATTTGAGGGTATTCAAATGCAGCTTGTGATACATGTGGAACATTAAGTAAGGCAGAAAATGTTCACGCCATGTATCGAGTACCGCTTTGACGTTCACACAGAGGTTTCCATCCTGGTCCCGAATGGCAGTTGACCGAGATCTTAAGGTATGCTGCAATTCGGTGATTCCTTTAACGAAACCACGTGAGTTGCGCTCATTACTGAGTTGTACTATTAAGACCTAAGCCTTCCACCATTCGCACTTCTTCTGTCTACAAATGCGTTTAGCTGTCCTCCTAGCAAGAACTGTTTTATTTCTTCTTACAATAGTAAACCGACTCTGCGCTTCATTGTGGGCTATATTTTGTTGCTCAACAGTAAGACTACACTCCTCATCAAACCGAGCATTTTTGGGCGTAGTTTTTACTATACCGAGAATGAGCTAGGTAGCATCGACAACCGAGGTTATCAATACTTCCAAGACACTGTTCACTTCATCAGATTGGTAAGTAGATTGAAAAATGCTCTCTTGCGATCTAATTACCAATCTGAAAATCAAGATCTTGATATTTTTGTTAGTATTTTCGTTGCGTTCTTTCATTTATCGACCTTCACAGGTAATGGTCACTGCCATCGAATTTTGTTGACGACCGATAAGATTTTTGAACAATTGGCTCTGTTGAAATCAACACATAGTAAATTTAACTTGATGGATGTTTTACGTGGATGTGTCCATGTGTCCGAATGGATGTTTTTATGAGTGAAGAATGTACTTTGAGATCATGAGTGTTCGCAAAGTACACAATTCTTCCCCATTTTCGATCGCAGTTTCGTGTCGGGAGTACTCGATTTATATTATTATATAAGTCGGTTGATTTCTGTCAGCTCTAGCATAAAAGTTACCAATCTAACATCGTGCTTAGGTATAGAGTCCATCAGATTATCACAAATTATTATAAACTGAGTCTTTATCTTTGGGTTGGCTTACATTTGGACACATGTCTCCAGTTTTAGGCCATCGAGTTTCTTGGAGCGCTACAAGTTCCAGCCGATTGTCTTTCATACATGTGATGAGGCCGTCAAACACACCATGGTTATTGAGTTGTCTATGGCTCCGTAGCGAAATTGGCAATCATATAGTTGATTGCCAATTTCGCTACGGAGTTGTTTTGTATGATACTCTTTTGAATTCGAAATGCACCATGTCAAACTGTCGCAGGCTTGTATTTTTGAATGTTCTAATATTTATAAGTTAATAGAATAACTTAAATCATATCGGTACCAAGATTTAAAGTATAGGTTCCAGGACCTTAGTGTTTGTTGGGTGACCAATGGTTTAAAGCAGAAGAAGTACTCTAAATCTTAGTTGGATGGACAGCGTTGGTCTATAAAATTTCCCGTTGCTAACTAGTAAGGTGCTGGATCGCAAAAAGCTGGTGCGGCTCATTACAGTCCCCGAAAACACATTTAGTGTCCATTTCTTGCAACAATTTCCTTTATTTCGTTCGACGTCATCGCCGAATCACTCTCACTTACTTTGGTTTGTTTGTTTGGTACCATTTTCTTCTCACGAGAAATATGGTTATGTATGACCCTACTCAGCATTATCGTTGGAAGGCCATGTTGTAAAACTCGAAAGTCTCCTAATTCGGAGTGATCATACTAGAAACTTAGATCCATTTAGCCACACAGACATAAGCGTATGCAGTGCCACCTTAGCTTGAGTAACTCAAGCAGTAAGCTATATTTATTATAAGTTCACCATTCCAGCTGTACCCTAGAGCATATTCTGTTACCCGAAGGCTAACAGGGTTCACCATTCGCCACGATAGAGCAGGCTTGGGAGTAGAGAAGAGATACTAGAGCTACCTGCATTGTTTGAGCACATATGCATATATATATATATATATATATATATATATATATATATATATATACATATAGATATATATATATATATATATATATATATATATATATATATATATATATATATATATATATATATTTATATTTATATAACTACATACATATTTATAAATAATAAAGCATCGGTTTTCATTTTAGGCCTTACAATTTTCTTTTGTAACCTCTTTATATCAGTTCGTTAACAAAACTAACAACGAACATAAACTCGATCATGATCGAACAAATACTGCTCGAAATCGAAATTATCAGTCGTTTGTGTTTATACACGATTGCTTTGGTGTTCATTTTCTATTTGTACGTATAGGATTCCAAAATACCGATTGTTCGATATCGTCGTTCGATTATTCGATATCGAGTATCCAAATAAGGGCCCTGGATTCTATGGTGGTATTTTATGGGTCTTATGTTTTGTTCGAAATATTATCGCCACATGGATGCTCCCATCTACAAGGCAACCCTGTTTGGAATGGATATGGGTTCTAAATTAACACAGCTTTACAGCTGAGAAATTTTGTACTTCATAAAATTAACCAGTTTAGTAATTTGATTAGATCATAGACATAGTGCTGTTCGTTTGTATATAATCAACATACATATATGCACATTAACGTATATTTAATTAACTCAACAACTTTCAACTCTATATACTGATTTCCACGCATCGTCATAACGTCGGCGTGACAGACAATCATAAAAAGTTTTTATTTTGAGCAAATTAAATAAAAACAAAATTTTTAATTGAAATGAAAATTTTACAAAAAAAAAGGGAAAATTATTTTAATATTTTCTTTTAATTTTTTCGATTTTTTTTTATATAAAATATGTTTATATGTGTATTTTGCGGATCTGAGCCTAAATAAATATTTACACAACTAAAAACTATATAATTGTCGTGTTTACATTTTGGATATGATACTCGTATCTGAGAGAACATATTATCGCAGTAATTGTGTATTCGAACAGACATACGTATATGTATCTATATACGAGAGTATAAACATACTTGTATATATAGTGAAATATAGTTTGTTTGCTAATTTCGAATTAAATGGCCCAAGTTTTTATTTTCATTTGCATAACGCAAACAACTAATCAAATTTTTTTTCTTTGGTGGTGGGTTAGCATTTCAATTGTGTTTTCGTCGACGAATCATTAGAAGTTAGCTCCAGTAATAATAATTAAGTTTTCTATATAAATAGATAACGACGGCGCTACTGAGCTTTTATTATTTTGTTTTTGTTTTAGATTTTACACCATAACAGTATGGCCTTTTCATTTCCAACATTATTTTCATGTTTTTATCATACTCATATTTTACAATTTTATTATGCTGAGTTGAGAGAACATAGTTAAAATAAACGAATAATTTAAATAATATGTAAATTAAACTATAATTATGATATAGAAAAGCAAATTGGTTTGGTATATGCTTTACACTTACACTTGGGTGCGCAAAAAAAATATTTTCCACAAAAGTTAGAAAATATCAAAACAGCATTTGACGATTAGCCTTGTAACAACTTCGTTGCGAAACCGTCGTATGTATGCAGTTAAACTGGGACGTCGGCTCCAAAAAGTTTATGAAGTCGAATTCAGTCGGTCAACAGTTAGTTCGTTCGGGAGCATTTGATTTGAACAGAACAAGAATTAAGAAAAGTCAAGGTCTCTGACGAGTGCATGAATGTGTTTGTATGGCACCGATGAACGCGGAAGAGTATACAGAAGACAAGGAGAGAGATATGCACAATTTTGCATAGAAGAACGTGTCTAGTATGGTAGTGGATCGTGCATGTTCTGGTGAGGCAGACCTTGTCTTCATCACCCGAGCAATACTGGCAGTCGATCAAGAGGAATGACTTCTCAACTGTACATTGATGAAGTACTACATTTGGTCGGTTTTATTGGTGAAAATCCTGGGCCTCAATCCCATCGAACATTTATAAAACGAGTTGAAAAGAAGGGTGAGAGCCAGAGATGTTACTCCAACGAGTCTCCATGTGCTGCAACAGTCGAAGGCGATACTTCAAGATTTTGTCAACACTATATGGTGAAATCAAAGCAACATCGAATGGAAGCTGTCATTCGGGCCAGATGGGAATACTTTTTAATAATAACACTTTATTTTGTTTTATCCATGGTTTAATTCGATTTTTACCCCTAATTTTCATACTGACAGATTCACAAAAACGTGTACCTCAAATGTTTACCTCCAAATATTAGTGGGATGGCACGTATTAATACAAAATAGGTACGTACCACTGGATAAGAATTGAAATAGACTTTGAATCTGCATTTAAATAAATTAAACAAAATTAGATTTTTGTTTTTCTGGAAAATTGAGCAATGTGGGAGTTTTTTACACCCAAGAGTAGTTTTATATACAGTTGACGCCAGCAAAATTTTATATAAATTGTAGCTTATAGGTTCATAGTTTATTAACACATCAAGTTCTGTTTGATACATTATGTGAATGAATTTTGAGTCTATGATTTACAGACTGCCATAATATTCCAATTATGGTTCAAACTTATACTTATAAGTTAACAACAGGGCACCCGATATTTTCCCAAGTGTAATAATTTGTATACAAAAACACCAATCAGTAATTAACTCCACCACCCTATTACAGCACAAAGTATGAGTACAGCATGAAGGTATAAAAATACTAGCGCCCATTATTAATTTTAATTAATAAAAGGTGAATCTCGATTAGATTATATTTCTTATGTCAAAGATATCAAAAAATCTCAAATAAAAGTTGACTTATCTTTTCGTACATATATTTATATGTTCATAAACGTCTGTTTGAGACTAATTACCCTGTCAAATCAAATAAATTTTTTGAAGAAAATTCAATACTTATCTTCATCTTCTACGTTTCGTTATATGAATTATTTTAATTCACTCCATCTTATATGTGTGATGTATACCACTTATGTATATATATACTTACAGAGAACAGAATAGATTTCCAAAGAAATTAACAACATACCTGTAAAGGAAAAAGAAAAAAAAATCTTATTAATAATTGACAGCATCCCTCGAAAAGTACGAGAAAAGTAGATTTTCCAAATTTCAATATTTATTTGTAGAATTATTATTTAAGTCACACACATACATAAAATATTGAATAAAAGTTTCCCTATATATACGCCTACATCGTGTATAAATAGACAGTGGTGTGCAATGAAATAGCACAGTTGGGGATTATTGTGAAATTGGTAATAATAAGAAAATATTTATGAATTTTCTATGATATTTTTTTATTGACAGATTGAGTATATAAAAAAAATTTCAAATAAATAAAATAATAATAGTTTTATTCATAATAAAAACATAATTAACAAACATTTTGTTAGGAAAAATAGACCGGTAAGTAATCTTCAGATTTAATGAATTTTATTAACTATAGTTATTCATGAGCTTGTTAGAAATTCGAAACATTCCCTTTGTAAAGATTGCTGTACAATTCACTCCGGAGCAGCACGTACAACGTGGCCGAGCCAAGACACTTGCTTTCCTATGATTTCATGCACGACATCAGGAATATACATTTAATACCTTTTTTTAGGGTTCAATTGACTCATTTTGACATCCCTTCCCAGACGTACACTCTCAGTCCCAAAATCTTGTTCTTCTTATAATGTCAAAGATGTCTGGTATCTTCAAGGTCGTCAGTGGATCGCAGTTTGCGATGTTCTGAATTTTCATTCCGAACATATTATTATTCAGGGAACAATGCACCGCGAGAGTGCTCAGCAAGATCCTCAAAAAAGATTTTGGATAGTCGAAAAGAAAGAAATTATCGTCTCCAAAACAAGTTCCGATGAAACCTTTTTCCAAATAATCGCCTTTAGAGCAGCCTGGCTGTCAAAAAGAATGCTGATACGACGATCTCTGCAATAAATATCCTTTGCAGAGCACTGCTTTCGAAATTGAAGCAATTTCCGCCTGAAAGACAGTAGCCACCTACCAATGGGGATAGATAACTCCTGATCCAAAGATCAAGAGGTAGCAGACTCACATTTCTCCTACAATGCCCAGTCAAAGTCTTTGAAGGCGATTTAGAGGTCTCTCTAAATAAGTGTAACAAACGAGATTATAGACCTGATCACCGGAACGTATAACCAGTACACGTGTCTTGGTTTCAGTATACAGAACATAATCAAGATAGTTGGTTCCGGAACCAACATTCCGTAATAATTGTAGACTATAATTAAAATGAAATTTCAGAAATCCTAAATTTTTAAATGAGCCCCAAAGAACTCATTTGATTCACTTTTGTAGAGTATGTAAAAAGTGAACTGACTATCCGAAGCAAAAGTTTCTACATATTTGGCTAGAAATACATAGTTAATTTAGTAGTAATGTTTCAGTTTTCGATAAATTCTTAAGTACTCGTACTTACCAAACTAAATCATGTTCAACCGGCAACAATTTTTAATTATTTCAACTCATATCAATATTGTTCTAGACCAAAGTTTATCTGACTATGCCAAAGTTTATCTGACTACTATATTGACTCTCACGGTTCGTATCTGAATTATTGGCGATTCCAACGTGGAACAAAATCACAACGACTATCTTTATTTCACACAATAAATTGTTTAGATTAGTCGGTTGCCACTAGCCACCAATCTTATGCACACAATTTATTATATAATTCTCTAATTGACGTTAATTCAAGACTAGCCACTGGTGAAGGCTGTGACACTAGTCTTCACTTCATTTTTGAACCTTTAACATTTCACTTGTGAACATAAAACATGTCCAATAAGGCGATTCCACTGCTTATTTACAAATCAGAGGGATTATCAGCTATGACGTTTACTGTGTTAATATGTATAGGCCTATTCGTTACCTTATATTATAAATTTCGAAATATAATGAATTCTGCACCAGCCCTCACTGTTGGGCGTGTAAATTACACGATGTTTACATGTAAAAAACGTGTTATTTACATAAGGTTATATTTTAAATTCTGTATGTAAAAAACGATTTTGTGTAAAAAAACAAACACGCCATCTCTTATTAAATCTAATTTTAACTAAAGCACCATCTGTTAAAAAATCTTCCTACTATTTTATGAAAAAAATATGTGAAATAATTAACTGTGTAGATTTTTTTTCGACTACATACTGAATATCACAATAATTTTTGATTAAGATTAAATTTATCAACAGGTTTATTTCGTTAAAAATCATTTTAACTGGCTCAGGTTAAGGCTAAGAAAATCGCTTTCCAACTTAAAACGTGGACTTGAAAGCTAACTGTTTTGCAAATACCCATTTATCTATGTTAATTAATAATGAGCAAAGCGAATGTTGGTAGATTTTTGATAATATAAAATAGATGGCACTGCAAATGATGAGTTCGTTTTTTACATGTAATTTACGTTTTATGTAATGTACGCAGTTTTTTTTAACATAATTTACATAAAAAATGTAAAAAACATTTTATCAACAGAGGACAAATGGCTTAGTAGTTAAAGCTGCGACAATTGGATAGAGAGGAACCCCGATAGGGTTTCGAATCCCGATAGGGGCAGGATTTTTCAATATATGATTACGATCGGTGGTGTGAGTGAACACATCTTGACCCTCCAACAGGGGCAGAATTCATGGGCCAATCAATCTTCCATGTCATTAATATAGTCTTGCATGGAGCTATTGCAATGTGCCGATGGTTCTACGCAAATCGGACCTATAGCGGTACGTCCTCGATTTGGCTATGTAATAGAGAAACAGACAGAGAGAATTAATTTTCAATGAGAGAACTTTTATAACACTCAAGGAAAGAATTGTAACATTAACAACCTCATGAGTATAGTAAATATGTTAATTACCTATATAGTGAAACAACCAGCTTACCCCTAGTTATGTATGATTTATAATTGGATATTTTAATAGTGAAACTAATCCTTAATTTTTTTTACAAGATCGCCCATTCCTGTGGTTCTTATTGATGTACAATTTTGAAAGCATACATGCTAGAGAATTCATCATTTATATAGATATCACTATCATAAATAATCTAATCTATGGCTTGGAGGCTGTAAACGGTCTTTACCGCGTCTCAACTGAGACCTTACGAACCATTTTAACGTATTGTTGCACATTGTAGGTGGTCAGCTCCATGAATGTTTTTACACATAATCGCTTTTTATGTCATCCGGTGCATGTTAATTTTTGGTCTGCGGCGAGAATCGAGACCGCGGCGTGATGAGAAACCATTAAGCTAAATGTACTGCTTTTATCTATATATCTACTTCTAGCATTACATCAGTTTTATAATAACGATCATTACTCGTTCAATATATTGTAAATAAACTAAAAGTAACAAAAAGAAAGTTTGTGACATGTTATGGAATGAGTTTGTTAACTACGAGTATATGAGTAACGACAGTTCGACGAGAAAAAACAATTAACACTGTTACATAGATAAATTAAAAATCTGAACATATATCACACATTTTGCTGCATGGGCATAATTAAACAATGATGTTTATTTTATAAAATCAATATATAATAATTGTGACTGATGCAGTGTGCGTCATATACTCGGATGTCATTTAAATTATATTTCAATAAATACGTAGTCATGTAATCTCGTTTGGAACTACAATATGTATATAGATTATTACAGCTTATGGGTGCAAGATGACAGAACACAAAAACGAAGAAAATGGAAAATTATAAAATAATAATAAAATAAAAAAAAACAAAAACCGGATAAAAGAATTGTAAAACTGGAAAATGAATTATTTTTTAATCGTTTACCTATCTAAGTTTTAATGAAAATTTTCATTTTTGTTGTCAGTTCTCGTTCTTTTGATTGGATTTTAAATTTTTTGTGTACTCTCCATTTTCACCAACGCCTGCACACTACACGTTGTTATTTTGTTTGCTTATAGGGATATAAAAAAAGTAAATCGGAAAATGGAAATTCGATTTTCTAAAGATTGATTGAAGTGATATGGGCTGATCAGTTGTGTGATTGGATTGTTTTTGTTCGTGTTTGGATACTATAGATACATGTGACATAGTGGCCCATATATATCCAGTTTAAATATTTATCGCATTCTTTAATAGGTGTTTAAATAATTAATATTAATAAAATTATACATCTGTTTTATTTTTCGGTTAGTATTTCTCCCTTTAAGTTTATAAAAATTTATAAAAACCAATAATAAATATTTAAGTAGAATCTATAATGGTGATAGTTTAAAATGCGAGACTTTGCACTGCATACAAGTTACTGCCATACATTATCTTGTGAAAAATTACTCCTCTAGCGAAGAAAATTATCGGTACATACCAAGGAGGGTTTCGTCAAAATCGGTCAGTGGCTCATCAAGTTTTTTCGCTACGGATGATTCTTTTCAAGTACTACGAAACATCTCGCGATGTGCAGCAGGTAATCCTAGTACAAAATTTTAAACAAATACGTACATCTATGTAAAATGACAGTAACGAAGTCACAATGTTGTGGCAAATCGACAACTTTTGCAATTACTTCTGGTGTTCGGCAAGAAAACGCGTTGTCTTCGATACTTTTTAATCTCATAAAATACATCCTTAGTAAAAGTGAAACACCTCAAGACAATATCTTATTCCGAAAAAAAATTAACGAGTCCAAAACCAAATATCTGATTTCTGGTTTTCGAGACCAAGATGCACATGGCTTCAGCAGTGGTAACCACTTGTTTGAAGGAGTGATGCGATTCAATTGTCTTGTATCTCTCATTACTCACGATAAAAGTGTGGGGTCGCGATATCAAAGTTCTTCTTGCCGCTGGCAATAGGGCTTTATATCCCCTACGTTTATTTCTGAAATCAAAATATCTTGAAAATGCGGATAAGTAGAAAGTTTTGATCAGATCCGTTGTCATTTATAGAAAGTTGAACCTTGACGGTTGAGTATGAAAGATGGCTTCTAATAACATTCGAGAGAAGAATTATGCGTGTGATATATGGCCCAAACCGCGACGTTTATAGCACATAACGAGTTCTATTAAATCACGAGATTAAGATTTTAATGCGAATTCCTGATATCGTGCATGAATTTAAAGGACAATGAGTACGCTGGCTCGGTCACGTTCTGCGAACTAATCCAAACCGAATGATACATCGATCATTAAAGAAAGAACCTACTATCGGTAGATGAAGAGGTCGCTGTCGGCGATGATGGCGCCACGGCGTAGAAAGCGATCAGTATGAAGGGTTATTTTCAATTTTCATATAAATTTTCAACAGTATCAAGGGCTAGCTCGTGATCCAAACCGCTGGAGTCATATTGTTGAGACGGTACGGGCCAATAGTAACCTGTAAAAATCGTAAAAAAAGGTACAACCTGGTCGGGTGACGCTTAAGATTTACGATGCCATATTTTTGAAGGTAGAATAACAATTAAAATTATGACGACAGCTTGACAACTGCATACTTGACTTCGATGCGATTAAGCAGATGACTTAATTTTGTAAATCGATTGCTCGATATACCTGCCCGATATTAAGCTTCTCAAGGTGTTACTAATATTAGAAGACCCATTATTGAGTACAGTCGTTGTATATTCTCACCTCTTGTATATCTGGAATTTTATGACCGATTCAAGCTTCAATTAATTAAAATCCAATTGAATGTGTATTGGATTGAATGGGAATTATGTACTAAAGAATTTCAAAAACTATGTAAGCCATCTATAAGTTCTTTTTCTATTTGTAAATAAAACACATTGTGGGTTAAAATGCCATTTTCCTATTTCATATAATTTCATACACAAAATGTAAGATGACTACTACCATTAAAAGCGGGTAAATAATCTCAATTTCAGCTCGAATGTTGTCTTTAAGTGGTTTGAATTGTTTGTGAATTATTAGCAACGAACTTCACAGTTTCTTGAAATTATGCAATCAGCAAATTTGATTGACAACAAATGGATTGTTGCATGACTTGTGTGGCCTATTCTACCGTCTTGTTGAAACTAATGGTAGTTTCAATTTAGACCGCTAAAAACCAGTTAACATGTTAAGATTTATCCTTTTTCATCCCTATTCATTATAAGATCGTTCCCTATTCATTGTAAGAACATTTTCCTGTTCGTTTCCAAACAAAACAAAAAATGATGCTACCATAAACTTCACCAAACAGTGACTCTTAAAGAATGAAATTCTGCTTCGTGTATGGCACATGAGGACCCTCCGCTCTCAATATTCAATAATTTTGCGTTTTGACGTATAAAATGAGTTTGCTTAAAATAATTTTTGATGAAACCTCGTCATTTCATTCAAGCATCTATTTCACAAAACAACGACGGTTCAATTGGTCCAGTTGCTTGAATTGAAGATCAATATGCAAAATGCGACGTAATGTGTTTCATGAAATGTTTAGTTCCTGGTTGATTGTTTGTTTTTTTACGAAGAATTTCACTAAAAGCTGCCCCTTCATTAGGAGTACGAACAGGATGAACATGTTGATGCGGTCAACGACCTTCCACTGAACCAGTTTTTTTAAACCAAACAAATTAATGATTCTATTGTAGTTTAGAAGTTTGTAATTGATCATTATACGTATATCATCATTAGAAAAATTGTGAGACTTCGGGCGGAAGCCATACTTACAATAAAATAAGCAATAATAATTTTACAAATGTAGTAACGTAATAAACACAACATTAAAATAGCTTTGTCCGCTAAAGTAAAGTTTCATTTTTGAACAGCATGGCCAAAACATTTGAGATTATAATTAAGAACAATATCTGACGAGAACGCTATTCTTTAAAACACAAACAACACAATACATATGTTACCATAATTAACAAACTGCAAGATAATAAATATTACCGGCAAACTATATCTCCAAACATGCATCCAATACAACATGAGGTAACACGACGGGTAACACGAGGAACGGTTAATGCGCATATAGGTTTACGGTGAAGCTGCCGAAGCCTCGAACTGAAGGTGGAAAGCGCGAATTTATTTATCGATCATCTAGAAAGTGGAATTCGTTATCCGGTTTTCAGTTTCCGTATAAAATGCACAAGTTTAAGGCAGCTATCAACCTTTACTTGAAGGATTGCGCGTTGGGTGCAGGAGCTTTGCCAATTACAAGGAGCTAGGACAGTCTAAAAGTCCACCCTGCACCCAATTAAAGCTAAATTTAAAAAAAAATTTTGGCCGAAGCACACCTAACTCTTTACGCAGTAGTTAAGAGTCCTATACTTGCCGTCGAAGCTAAACGATTTGTGTAGACCATCGACACATTGCATTACTTCATGACTGTCTATTGTCAAGACATAGAATATTGTTCGGTTCACGAGATTTGCACTTTAACATTTTCAATTGGGGTTTTCTAATCTTAAATATTCTAGAAATTCTAAATTTCTCGATGTGATTTATTATTGCGGGCGAAAGCTATACCTGTCCACTCTTTAGATCGGTCATTTAATTTCCAAGCACAATTTTAGCCATACCAATTTGTTTCGATAAAAATCGATTCTAATTACAGCCCTGCATTAACCCGCGTAAAAATTTATCGGATACGATAATAACACAGATTTACACTCGTACAAATTTTCAGTTTTATGAGTCGTAATTGAATATATAAAATAAATAAAAAAATTGACTTTATATTGGTATTTATCCTTTTTTATGTATGTATTTAATCAACACTCAGTGGTTTTTCGCTTTTTTTTTGTCTCTGTGTGTGTGTTAAAAAATTTTTCCGATGATATGGGAAAATATATGTTAAGCCTAAAATATATATACACGTATATGTACATTATATAATCACTCATCAGTATAAAAAATCATTCAAGGCATTAGGAGCGGATGATATTTTATTTATAATTTTGTTTGTGAATGTACATTTCATTGGAAATGAACTAGCACCACCAAAAAGGAAAGGGGTTTAATGATGTCAGTAAAAAAATCAATGCTATTTCTATATAAATCGATACGCGGATTAGTCGAACTTTTATTGTTCACAATTTGGCGTTTATGTACTGGTGGTAATGATTGATTTCATTAACGTAGTGGTCAGGTTAATTTATATATTAGTTTCAAAATAATCTGATCAGGTGTAATTTTCTTTTCAACGGAAAAACGTTTTAGAATTAACCCTTTCGACGTTGGCGATATAAATAATATAATCGATAAAATATTTTGAAAATATTTCTTACTTCCTGTCTGTTTCTAACTTTGCAATCTGTTTTGAAGCTCAAGGATCTCCCAACTCTTTCGCGGTTCGCTTATTTACGTCCTACTTTGCACCATTACATAGCCAATCGAGGACCTACAGCTAAAGGTACGATTTACATAGAACTATCTGCACATTGAATAGTTCCATGTCAGCCTATAGTACTGACATGGAAAATGGTTTGGACCATGAATTCTGCATTCCAACATGGGGTCATAGATGTGTTAATTCACACCAACGATCGTAATCAGATGATAAAAAATCGCTTTGCACCCTGCTTCTATCGAGATTCTAACCGCTGCTTACTGCGCCATTTGGTCGGTATTTCTTACTTTTTAAAACAAATTACTATACAGGGTTGGGTGAAAGTCCCGCTACCATTTTAATTGCGCGCCATCTTGATTATTTAACCATTGTGTTGTGTAGACGCCCCAATTTTGTAATGAATAAATATACGCCACAAGAACGGGCAGACATAGTGACAATATTTATTGAATGAAAACAATCGTTCCATTATTGCCACTCAGCCGAAATTGCGTCAAAAATATCCTAATCGTCCAATGCTTCACAAAACCACAATTTATAGTTTACTTGCGAATTTTTGAAAGTACGGTACGACAGCAGACAGACCTCGTTCTGAAAGACAACGAACGTCTCGTAATGCTAAAATGTGGCTCTGGTGCGCGATAGTGTTGCACAGTCTCCAGAAACATCAATTCGGAGACGTGGTTCCCAATTACACATTTCTGCTCGCAGTTTAAGGCGATTTCGAAAAACAGATTTGAAATTGTTCCCGTACAAAATTCAATTAGTACAAAAATGCTACCGAGTGATGCCCTGATCAACGAGTTGAGTACAGTAATGCAATCCTAAGGCTGTCTGGTGAAATAGAAGAGTTTTCGTTTAAATTGATAATGAGCGATGAAGCCCAATTTGAACTCAGTGACCACGTCAATAAACACAACAGTCGGTTTTGGGGAACACAGAATGAAACAACTTTATGGTGTGGTATTTATGCTGGAAACATCATTGGTCCCTATTTTTTGAAAATGACCAAGGTGTTGAAGTTACTGTCACTGCCAAACGGTACCACGGCATGATTGGAAATTTTCTTGTGCGTGGAATGGAAGAACAAAGACTAGAGGACATGTGGTTTCAGCAAAATGGGGCCACAGCACACACAGCCCGTTCAACAATTCAATTATTGAATGAGGTTTTTCCACAAAGACTAATTTCGCGAAATGGCGATTTATCATGACCAGCCAGATCTCCGGATTTAATAGCACCAGACTTTTTCTTACGGGGTTTTTCAAAATCAAAAGTTTATGTATATAAGCTCCAAACGAATCAATATCTTAAAGACAGTATTCGTCACGAAATTGAAGAAATTCAGCCTGAGATGTTGCAGGATGTCATGAAAAATGTCTTAAAAAGAGCCAAGAGTTGCATAGTCAATCGCGGTCACCGTTTAGCCGATATAATTTTCTAATCATAACGAAAAAAAAATATAAAGACCAAATATAAACTTTTTATGAAAACCAAACCTACTTATCTTTTCTTTGAACAAAGTTATAGGCAGTCAAAATGGTAACGGGACTTTTGCCCCACCCTGTATAAATAATATTTATTTAGAAAGATAAGCCATTAAAATTAAAGTAATTTATGTGAATCAGATTTTCATGTAAATAAAATTTACGTTATGAATAACATTATGAATACATTACAATTTGTAAAATTCATTAAAGTTGACAGTGAGGTATAATTCACGAGCCAATTGCAAAAAAAATTTAAAAATGAATACCTCGAAAAGCTAATTTTCAGTTATATTTTCTTTGATAATATAATATTTATATGATTAAAGCTGGTTGTCGCTTAATGGTTAAGAGTTTCTTATAATGCCGTGGTCTCGAGTTCGATTCTAGCCGTTGTCCAAACATCATGGTTTAATGGTTGATCATGTGAGACGTGGTTAGAGGTGTTTACGGCCTTTAAGTCATTGATTAATGTAATTACCCCAGAACCGTAGACCAATTAAAGTTATTTGTAAGTTTTCGGAAAGTTGTTTAGATCTGTAAATGGTTTCGTCAGTTGGTCTAAGAATGGCAAGCCACTTAACGCATTCGCCGAGATATTTCATCAATTGAGTTACTCAGAAATACATTCTTTATATCATTTACATAGATGTTTATGAATTTATTTGAGAACAGTAGTGGATAACAACTAGTGGATGCTTTTATAGCGGCCAATTAACCAGTGTATATTTAGCAATTAAGTTTGACTGAGACGTCCATTTCTATTAGACTAAATGACGTCTGAACAAATATGACTTTCGTGTCGAAATAACTCCTCACATAAACTGAAGCTCAAATGAAACTGCATCCACCTTCTATACTATTGTTGTGTTTCTATTTGTAGTTTTGCCTTCATGAATATCTAGTTTTTCCTTTTTGGTGAACCAATGACGTTTGGATAATAATAGTATATAGAACAAGCCATCAACTGTTTTTTTTTATAAAATAAGCATCGTAAGGATATAACATTCTCTATTGAAAAGAGTAAACCTTTCGATTTTAAAATACTTATATTTTTTTAAGATCATTTAAGTGCAAAAATCGATTGTTGAACTTTCTTGCAAGCTTGTGTGGATAGTAGCTGATATTCTGCTACACTGAACCAAATGTACCACTCAATATGACAAATTTTAGTGACAAAAATATTGATAAATATTTGTCAGTGTTTTTATTGTTATTTTGAAAAAATTATTTTATTCTGATAATTTATTTTCATTTCAAATAAGAACATTACAGTTAAACATTCATTTATATTTTTCAACAAAAATATAATTTTTTATTATTCTTAATGAACATTATTCTTAACAATATTTTATCACTATGATAAAAATGTATTCTATATGATAAATTTATCAGTTTTTATTAAATGGTCTAACTGATCAGTTTGCGATCAAAGTGAACATCAATCTAGATCGATAAGAAAATAAAAATTTGCGAAAATGGCCTATATTTTGCGTACATTCTTGTAATTCGCTAGCACTGAACGTACTCGACTGAAAGTGTATATATAATAATTGCACATCAAATCAGAACATACGCCTGAAGAGATGAATTTGATCTATTCGATCGCACAGCAATTTAATATGACTTCATACATTGAAACCGGCCAAAGCAGAATTACAACATTTAATAAAAAAGCAACAATATGACAACTCCGGTCAGAAACCTTACATCAAGAAGATAAGCTTGTCCCAGATACCTTTTAAATTCATATTTGAATATATCTTTTCTGAATGTGATAATTCACATTAAAAAGGTTTCTGGGACAGCTTATCTTCTTGATGTAGTCATCCGTATATAGTGTCAAGGAGAAAGCTTTATTTTTGGTAAGAAAGCTTAATACTATAAATCTTATATCAAACAATTGCTTACATAAGATTATTTTTTATTAAGATTAACGACTTACATAAGATTAATTTATTGGTATAAAATCAAGATTACCCCTTTAAAAGATTAATGCAACTCTCAGTACTCATGTAGAATGCACATGGTGTTGCTTAATCATGTTTTTTGTTCTTTTTGTCCTATGTGAATAATCAGAAGTTGTACAAACTGAAGCATAATACAGGACGATCTAATATCTTCTGGTTGTTTATAACACTATAAAAGAATGACACGTTATTAAAACTAATCGTGCGTTTAGTTAGATTGTTAGCACGGTACTGATACGAGCTGTTAATGTTTTGTGAAACTGTTTATTAATTCTTTTACCTCAAAAGATGCAAGACCATGTTATGTATGATTGATTCGACTTATATTTACCTACTTGTAAATACTAAAATTTCACGGTCTTACCTACAAAAAGATGAAAGAACCAATTAGAATATGTTAATTGATGTGGCGTATGTACACAATTTAAGCAGAACTACTTTTTTTGAAGCTTAACCGAATACTTAACAACCGCTAATTAAAGAACAATATAATTAATTTAAATATAGAACTAGTGTCATTCCACCTTGAGACCGAAACAATACATATATCAAAAACGCCAAAAAATATTGTCTGGTTTGAGTTCTATATACGTACAACTCCTCATGCATTCATATTACATACAAATGATCAATTCATGACTCATAAAATCCAATCAACTATCACCTCATTGATTCAGATTGATTTGTAAAAATAAACAAAAGTTTTTATACCATTGGTTTGGCTTGGTTGGTGTTTTTATCGAATTTCTTCCAACTGAATGGCAAAATCGATTATACTTGTCAGTATATGGTTGGTTATAAAAATTGATTAGTGGCATAGTGGTCGGGTATAGATAGATAGATAGGTGCTCATTCCCAAACTATACATATACTCGTATACAAACGATTTTTAGATGTACGTTTTTCATTGAAAACCATAACAATAAAATAATAATGATACAATAAAAACCAAAAAAATAATTGAATAAATTAAATTTAATATTGAATATAATTAATTATATTATAACAGAAAAAATAAATTAATAATTATTTATTTATTTATTTTGTATTATCGTTTAATTATTTTATTTTGTGGTTTCATTGATTTTGTGTTTTGTTGCTACTATTGTATACTGTGTCGAGTGTCGACTGATACTTGATGATAATTAAGGATGGATTAACTAAAAATATTTATAATTTTTTTTGTTGTTACACAATAAAATAAATTTAGAATAATTTTATGATTATTTGACAGAATATCATACACAATTATTAGTTTATGTTATGAGAAGTTAAATGTTCTTCACCACCTGAATATCTGTCAACTAAGTTTTTATGTAATTGTCTTCCTGATTTAAACTAAGAATTTACATTTCTTTTCAAGGGAATACGGGAGATTGGAATATCTTGAAATCCAAAAACCCGACAACTTAACTGGTAATACCATGTGTTAAGGTTATACGTTGCTCCTTAGTGAAGGTGACCAAAGTAATCTTAGTTTTGAATTTTTTGTTGGGCTGCTCATTAAAGGTTGTATTAGCATTCCAGGTAGTGTATGTGCAGACACGAGAACTAACTATTGTTAGACAAGAACAGATTTTTGATTAGCGGTTTTAACGGTCATATAGGACCGTTTTATGGAATATTATAGTACTTACATTATTCGTATGCTCGTGGTACAAATCCAAAATTTTGTCCGTAACCAAAGATGTATAGACGTACCCCAAATAAATGGTAAAAACTTCCATATTTGACTTCATTTAATTAGAAATTTACAAAGACTAATGGCAAAAGACTTAAATAGAAAGAGACTAGCTTTTACTGACAAGGCAAGGTTTCTAGACGTAATCTTGAAAAACCCAAAATTTTGGAAACAGTAAACAAGGGTAATATACAATTGTACATCGAAAAGAGATGGGGCCTGAAGTCGGAGTTGGTACACTGGGTATTCACTTCCGTAGTGAGACCTGCACTTATGTATGGGGTGAGCGTGTGGTGGCCAGCTCTTGATAAAGTAACGTACAGAAAAAGGATTGAGAAGGTGCAAAGGGCGGCCTGCATGTTTATAAACTAGTGTAAAAAGCGTGTAGCTTTATATAAATTTTGAAGTATGTGTAAATCTGAGTTGTTCCTTGTATCTTGTAATCCACTAGGCCGGTTTCAATCTGATAATGATGACGTCATTGAATGACCGTTTCGTATATATATGTTTAGTTGTGTCGCGACAGTACTAGTGAATTACAAGAACTTAACTCGAAATATTTTTATTAATTAATTGTGGCGTGAGATAATTTAATTGTATTTGTTGGAGTTGCTCAAGAACGCCACACTAGGCGCTGAGGACAACACCTACAAGTGCCTTGGAGATCATGTTTCACTTTCCCCTCGTGGACATTTACGGCGATACGGCCACTCGACTATCACCCATATCTCAGTGGAAATGTGTTCAGACAAGATACTCGACGATAGTTAGATCGCTGAGGAAAGAACTGGCGAATCTAGACTATATCACACCGACTTTGTGCTTCGAGAAAAGATCCAAACTACCTGCTCCTCAAGGGAATATTGGAGGAACGGGTCGGCAGCGGAAATGGAAGAATTGCAATTCTTTACGGATGGCTCCAAGCTACACGGTAAAGTAGAAGCTGGTGTCTTATGTGATAAATTGGAAGAAGATATAGCAGTTCGTCTCCCTGATCACTGCAGCGTGTACCAGGCAGAGGTGATAGCGATTAAGGAGGTCCTGAACTGGTTGAGACATAATGTGGTATCTTCGACTGATATCGCAATTTATGTGGACAGTTAGACGGAAATCAAGTCGCTGGACTCTGTTTCTCTGGCAACTAAACCGGAAAGGGCAAAGTTGAGGAGACCCATTAACGTACTCAAGACTGTGCTTAAAAAGGAGGCAGTAGACTCAGCGAACGTTAGGTGGACGAACATCCTCTTATGTAGAGTTGCAAGGCAAGTCTGGCAAAAGCTGAACTTGAGACGCTCAAAGAAACTGATCGCCCTACGAAAACGTGAACTTAAAGCGATCGTGGGGATACTCACAGGACACTGCCTTCTTGGAGAACATGCGAGGAGGCTAGGTCTAGAAGTTATTGACTTTTGCAGAAACTGTATAGACGTGGGGGAGGAAGAGACGGTAGTCCACCTCTGATTGACAAGAATATTTAGGTAAGTTCTTAATGGTCTGCCTTTCTTACCTCGAAAACTGTAAGTTGCGCGACTTATTACGCTATGTAATTAGCTCAAAGCTGTTCTCATAAGGGTAAAAGGAGAGTAAGATCCTGTGGTATCACAACGGGCCGTCGCCGGTTTTAGTATGCTGTATAGCAGTCACTCAACCTAACCTAACCAAACCTACAAAGATCATGCAGATTAACAAGAATCGTTCACCAGGAATTAATTCAGGGGTGTTGATACTTGGAGGGATGATATACTTGTGGCGTTCACAGCAAAGTACAATAAAATACAAAATAACACAAATACAATGAACAGTCACGCCACAAAAAAAAAATTACATAAATCAAAACAGTTTCGATTCAAATTATATCTGTAATTCGCTAGTACTGTTGTAACAAAATCACAACACATATACAAACACAATGCAATACACATCAAGTTCGGTCGCATATGCCTGATGTGATGGATTTGATCACACACAGTCAATAAATGGCGTCATCAGATTGAAACTGGCCTAGTGAACTGACTATTACAAAATACATTAACTTCAAAAGACTAAACGTCTTCAACGGCTGGTTTATTTGAGCGCTTTAGCTGATCGCTTAAAATGTGAGAACTATCACACGGTATAACTCTCTTTTCCATTACTGTTTAATATTATTTTAGGAAGTGTTTTTGCTCTATGGAACTGATGGCTGAGGAACTTCTGAATTATTACCAAGAAGAATTCCATCCAAATCAATAATGTAGTTTTCACCTACAAATCCAGAAATACTGGCGTGGTAGATCCAGGAATACCAAAAGTGAACAAAATATCGTAAAACAACAGAAATAAACTACCTATGCTGTTTTAAAAATTTTTGCAATCAGTTTGACTGGTCTTCGACAAGGAGATGGGCCGTTGAGAGCTAGAACTTGACGGATAGTATGAGAAATGCCACGAACCCAAGATAGAAAGTTTGAGTTGTCTAACCCATAAGTGTAGCATACAGCGGGGAAATTGGCGCATAACAATATTTTAAAAGTGAGCCACCTTAAAGAATGTGATCGTTGTGGCAATGTTTAGAACATGTACAATTTTTGCTTCTGCCATATAAAAACTGATCCACTTCTAAGTAGCTAGAAAAACACTCGTTCTAAACGATACAAGCCAAATAAGGAATTCACATTTAACTCCGAATTTATCGTTTCGATTAAACATTGACTCAAACACCAATTATCAGCAGCAACTGAAATATTCTCAGTTAAACTATAAACAACCACTATTTACCATAAACACATCGAGAGGAAACACATACAACCCTGCATTAAAATAGGGAAGCTCTCTGGACATAAGAGTAGTATATCGTAATAGAGTTTAATATTGAAAATTATCCATGATAACATGCATTCCGGACTTCCCTTACGCTCAACAGTTCATCAATTTGTTATACATTTCCCGACACTGCAACATATATCGAAAGGAAATATAAAAATCTATATCCTTTGCTATTATATGCTCTATATACGATTGTCTAATATATTCACTATATGTGGGATAAATGACACATATATATATATATATATATATATATATATATATATATATATATATATATATATATATATATATATATATATATAAATATATATATATATATATATATATATATATATATATATATATATATATATATATATATATATATATATACATATATATATATATATATATATATATATATATATATATATATATATATATTATATTTATATATATATAAATATATATATATATATATATATATATATATATATATATATATATATATATTTTTTTTTATATATATATGTATATATATAATATATATATATATATATACATATATATATATATATATATATATATATATATATATATATATATATATATATATATATATATATATATATATATATAGTGAATATTGGGTTTAAGTATGTGTATAGTTTCTACTGTCGATCTGCGGCTTTATTTTTTTATTCTGATTTATTGAATTTTGTTGACAGCGCACAACGAAAAAGGGAAAAATGAAAAAATCGTATATACACTACACGAAGACATCACATCACACACACACACACATACACCCTAGCACAGGAAAATAAAGAAAAACGATTTGGTACAGAAATTGAAAATTAGGATATTATTATGGTGTATAACAGAAATTTTCCGGTTATAATACATATATAGAATAGAAACATTTAATTAGAACAGAACACGAGGGGACGCCAATTTATATATAAGAAAAAGTAAATATAGGAAGAAGTGGCGGAAAATTGATAGTAAAGTGGCAGTTTTATATATTTTTCCGGTGAGAAAATATATCCGTTTTCATTTTCGTTATATAGTATTATAATATGATTTATTTAAATTGTGGAATGAAAATGTATGTATTTCAATGAAAATAAATTTACTAACTAAAATACATTTCAAACACGTCATAATTTGAAATATGTTTGCCATTTTTGGGTTTACGTATTAAAATGTATTTGATATAAGTTAACAGTGTAACGCACACTGGAAACGGATAATATAGAAAATCTAACATATTTTTACTTTCGTATGTCGTATATAAAAGATACAAGGAGTATATGATGACTTAAGACAAAACTCAAAAGTGGTATAAGATGGCGCAAAGGCAAAAAAAATAATAATTACATAAGCCATCATAAAAATTGCGTTTTTCTCTGTAATCATCATCATACATAGAATAATGATTAAAATTTCATCGCTACTGATTTGTTGTTGTATTTTATTTATGTTACTGCTGATGATAATAATGAGAGGATGACTTTGATTTATTTGAATTAATAAAAAAAATACTGGAAAAGATACAGTAGAGTAGATTATTTTGGATTATGTTTTATTATTATTATAGGCCGCACAACAACGATGAAAAAAATATTTTTTGGTCTATTCAACTTTTTTTTTAACCATATATGCGATATGTACTCGCATATGTGTTAAAAAAGGATTAACTAGATAGGAGTGAAGAGGCGATGAGTAATGGCATAAAATATATTTTTCATATATAGGATTATATTGTACCTTATGTCTTGTTAAGTGCATTTATAACCATTTACAAACTAAACTAAATTTCTAAGTTAGAATTGAATTATAAGATTTAATTTTTGATTTAAGCTGATAAAAGTAAAACTTTTAAAATATTTATAATACGCCAAAAAATAAAGTTTCTGAAAGGCTTAATATAATGTTAGTGTTCGATATTCGACTATATACTACAATACATACGTACATAGTATATATGTACTATATTACACCCAGAGGAAGCCAAAATTATCGGATGGAAAGCAGTTATAGATATCATTGAGTCTTTAACACTATACCATTGAGTATGAAACCAAACATGAGTTCAATAAATCCTCTCGTTTGCTATAAATCAATAAATAAATCTATTGAAATGGCAAACGAGAGGATATATGAGACCACATACTTATTATCTCTCGTCTGTAAAACTTATTATTACATATACTAAAATTTAATTTTATAAACACATGATTTTATCATCATCCATAGACACTCGTAAAACAACACTATATACTTAAAATTGACAATAACACACGCCTACATAAATAATAAAGACCAATTAAAATCAACGGGAAATCATAATCGAAAGCCACTATCTAATGTGCGAGTATATTATTTTTTATGTTGTTCTTCTTCCTTATGAACATTAGAGTGAAAGATAAGTTCCAATTCTCGAAAAAATGAGTGATGAACACAGCTTGTTTTATTAGCGTACACTTCCAACTTTTAAAAATAATGTCACAAGAAACAAGTGAAATATTCCAACTGTCATGTTTGATATATATATATATATATATATATATATATATATATATATATATATATATATATATATATATATATATATATATATATATATATATATATATATATATATATATGTTACGGTTAAGTCCGAAATGCAGCGAATGTCGACATTTACCTATCCCTTTGGTAAATGTACGTTTTACTAATGTAAATCTACTTTTACCTGCAAATTTAGGCTATATTCACATTTACTTTTTAATTTTTTTTAGAAATAAATGATTTCGTAGCAGACTCTAGAATGATTTCGTATTAGATCCTAGAATGATTTCCTAGAATTGTAAAGGCTAACGGCTTCGGTAACTCTCACGGGCACGCGGAAGGTCGCTGCGCTCCCCCCGCTTAGTCCTCCGAAAGGCTTTAGATTTCAACTTCGAGCGACGTAGAACCGGGATAAGCAAACATGTCGCACTGCGTGCCGCATGAAGGATCGGATTATATAGAATCTATTAATGGATTTCGATACACTTCGGTTTACATTTTGGTTAATCTCGACATTTACCGGTAAATGTCGACATTCGCCGATTTCGGACTTTAATCGTAACATATATATATATATATATATATATATATATATATATATATATATATATATATATATATGTATATATATATATATATATATATATATATATATATATATATATATATATATATATATATATATATATATATATATATATATTGTCGCCGGTTGTAGCTTAATGGTTAAGAGTTTCTCATCACGCCGCGGTCTGGAGTTCGATTCCCGCCGTTGACCAAAAATTAACATGCAACTGGATGACATAAAAACGCGTTTGTGTGTAAAAACATTCGTTGGGCTGACCTGAACACCTACAATGTGCATCAATCGTTAAAATTGGTTCGTAAGGTGTCATTTGAGACGCGGTAAGGGCCGTTTACGGCTTCTACGCCATAGATTATTTATATATATATATATATATATATATATATATATATATATATATATATATATATATATATATGTATATATATATATATATATATATATATATATATATATATATATGTATATATATATATATATATATATATATATATATATATATATATATATATATATATATATATATATGTATATATATATATATATATATATATATATATATATATATATATATATATATATATGTATATATATATATATATATATATATATATATATATATATATATATATATATATATATATATATATATATATGTACATTGATATTATGTTTATTGTATAAAACCTTCCAAAACACTCGTAAAGTTATAGTTGCCTGTACCCGTTCCAGTCACCCCAAACAAATACATAATTCAATATTTTATGATAAAATGTTTTTATGTTTTATATTATGTATGAAATATAATAAAATTTATCAATACCAATAATAATGATAACAGCTATAACACCACAGTTTTTTATTATTAAATTGATTATTTTCATTTTTAAACTATAGAATCAAATGTCAAATTATCAACAAAAAAAACTGAAATGGGTATGAGAGACATGATATACAGGCTCGTATAAATTAATTCGAACAGACTACTAGTACACCAAAAGAATCTACAATTTAAGTCAAACTAGGGTTTAAGTGTAGTTTGTACGCTTAAAACAATTATCGGGTTAGTTTCAATATCGGATTAAACCCTTAAGATGGTCAACACTTGATTTTTTAAATTTCATTAGAAATGTGTAAGATGCTTCCTTTTTTCATATTATTATGGAAAAAGTTTATGATATATGTAGTGTGTGGGCGGAAACACCTAGAAATACTTGATTATCTCGAGATCAGAAACCTAAACTTTTAACAACAGAATGAATTATGACTATTTGTATAAAATATACACGCCTATGTGTAGATGAATCAACTTTAATTAATTCGAAGGTTTGGTCGTTAAATTTATAAATTAAAGAGTTCGAATATATATACCAAAAGGGTGATATAATTTGCAGAAACGAATTCGATGAACCCAATATTCGAGCACTTTTCCACAAAATCAAGTCGTATGTCATGTATAGCACGTTCAATATTGACTTGTAAAGCTTGAAGAGTTTGATTTATTGCTTAAGACCAATGACTCCAAATAACCCCACAAAAATAGTCGAATGGTGTTTAATTACAAGTTCTTGGAGGCCATTCAATATCAGAATTTCTTTAAATAATAGAATTCCCAAACTTTTCTCGCAATAATTCAATTGTTGCACTTGCTGTGTGGCACGTAGCCCCATCTTATTGAAACCAAATGTTGTCAAGATCAACTTCTTCCAATTTCGGCCATAAAAAGTTTGTTAACATCGATATTTACCGATGTTTATTGACAGTAACGGTGTTACCAGATTCATTTCAATACGGACCGATGATTCCACCAGACCAAAAACCACACCAAATTGTCATTTAGGTGAATGTAATGGATTTTCAAGAATAATATGATTGTCTTCGCACCAGAATCGACAGTTTTGTCTATTTACCGCACCACTCAGATGGGAAAAACGCACGAAAAGTTGCAATTGGAAAACGATTATATTGATAATAAAACTGAATAATTTGTTGGCCTGTACCCTATCAACAATCTGACTTCACCGAATTCAATAACAAGCGTACTATTCATACTGTTCTAAACAATCAAAACGCTGTGGATCCATAGCATCGACATTGCGGCTCTATCTTAAAAAATCGATGTATTATTCACTCAATATCAGCACATAGAAGTTTAATTTTATACACGATACCAGGAGTTCGAATTCAATCTCCGGTCTCGTAACTGAAAACAACTTGGTTTCTCGAATGTTATAATCCATCTTTCGTTCTTATCCGTCAAGGTCCAATTTTCACATCAATACACAATAACGGGTCTGATCGACACACGAAGTGCAAGTAGATGGTAAAGTTCAACTGTCGACGGCAAGACAGACTTGGACAGTAACATTATGAATAATGAGCGTTTCAAAATACTTGAATTTTATCAATCCTTTAATTACGTCCTGGTTCCTCAATCTAGAGATCACTAGTAGAAAAGAGTAAAGTCGCACATGGTAAACGTGCGAATATTAATTTTGATACCATCAATGCAAAAGTTATAAAGAAATCACTTGATTCTTTAGAATAACAATCTTAAGGTGTAAATTAATACATACATTAAATTGCATATATTATATCCTCAAAAGAACATATACGAGACCATTTATGAAGTTTACGAAAATAGCACATATTTATGACTAAGACAAAATAACACTGAAACGAAATCTGAATACTAGCAGATAAGAGTTAACCTGATACTCGAAACTCAAACTTTTTTTTTTTATTATTCATATCTGGAATTTATTTCCCAATTTACAGAGTAACGTTGTCGTATTCTACGACATCATCTTATCCTTAGGTAAATAATACAAAGCAAATAAAACATCCAAGAGATAAATGAATTTTTAATTTCAAAATGGCATAATCTGATATGGGTATATTATAATGCCAACATACACACATACACCACAATTATCAGTGGAATTCACGCGATTTACATCATTATTATATATATATATATATATATATATATATATATATATATATATATATATATATATATATATATATATATATATATACATATATATATATATGTAGATATATCTATATACATATATATATGTAGATATATCTATATATATATATATATATATATATATATATATATATATATATATATATGTATATATATATTATATATATAATGTTAGCGGTTAAATCAACACGTTTACATAATAGGTGATGTTAAGTAAGGATGGGAGTCCTCAGTGATCGCCATAGAAACCCTACGATCCGTACGTTGTAGCCATTATTAAGTCATTCAGTTTGATTTAAACTCAGTTTGCAAAATCGAGCCACATTCTACATGCGGAATTGGTATTGTAATATTGCTACATTAAGCTTTAATTTTGCTTTTATAGCATTTAGTTTGCAACTGAACAATAAAAACATCGATGCGACGTTTATGAAAATAGGAAACAGCAGGTACATAGCCGAATTCCAAATAAGTCAACCATACGATATGTAGATTTTTAAATTTTCAAATTACGTAACAATAATGTCAGTTTCGTACCCATATTTTACTAAAACGCTCAAGCTTTTCTTCTTGTAATGTACGGGTGTTTGTGGGCTTGTTAACATAAACCTTTGAGTTCAAATAACCCCATAAGAAGATATCTAATGGATATAAATCATACAATGAAGTGATTGAATGGCTAAATTGGCTGTATATGGTGTGTGGCACCTTCTTGTTAAAACCACGTATTGGCCAGATCAATAATATCTAATTTCGACAGAAAGAGCTGTGGTATCAGGTCGCGATATTGCGACATTTACCGTTACACATTGAGCAGCTTCATTTTCCAAAAAGTATGGTGCAATGATGATTCCATCAAAAAATCTTCACCAAACAGTGATATGTAGTGGATACATTTATTGTTCGACAACTACATGTGAGTGCTCCGAATTTCAAACAACATTAAACGATTGTGGCGATTAACAAAGTCATAAAGGTGAAAATGTGCTTAATTGAATTTTGTAAGCATCGAGATACAGATCTTTTGTGAGTATACACTGTAGAGACCTTCTTGAAATTTGCAATTGTTGTCCACGCCACCGAATTGATGTTCCTGGATTTTCACCAACACTCTCTTGCACTGATTCGATATTGACATTTGAAATGACTTGAGTTTGGACGACCGGTGTGTTTAGTATCTCGAGCTGATCCAACCTCTCTGCATTTTTCAATTAATCGTTACTCCATTTTAATAACGCTAAGCTCTCAGCTGTCAAGTATGGATACAATATCCTTTATTTCAATACAGAAAGAAAGACGTTTACAATTCACATTTATCAGTTGAAAATATTGAAAAACATAAAGCTTGAGTAAGTTTAGCGTGAAAAATATTGCGTGAGTTAAACATATTTTCCAAGACTGTTTCTTGCTATATAGAAAATTGATCCTTAATAAAACAAAACTAAAACCAACAACAACGATACAAAATGTTAAATTATTCATCAATGTAAAAAATAAACTGTGTAGGTAATATAAACTTGACGTTACATAAAATTTGACATTTACAAAACTACTTTGCGTGAATCGTTTTTCTTTGGGTAAATAAATTTAACAACAAAACAAAAAACCCTAATTTGATTGTTGGATTATGGTTGATCCACCACCATAGATGATTGATTGGATCCTATATGTATATAGCCTCACTCGTATATACAAGACAGTATATATATTTAATATGTGCGAATAATGACCGAAATACATAACATATGATAGTATTTGTTTTTAAAAATCGATTATATCGTTATCACCTTATCAGTACACAACAACAACACTTCGGATTAACGCAATTATAATAATATGTCAATTAAACAAATATTCGTTTTTTGTATTTTGGTAAATTATATGTGTGTGTGGGAGAAGTGATATGTTTTACTAATTCGACGAGCTACTGTGCGACATGAGAATTTATTATATTGGAGATAAGTGTACATGATGAGATGATCGCAGTGAGAATTCAACAAACTTCGACATAGATGAAATTTATTAAACAATAAGTATTAGAAAAATGTCATATTTGCATGTACAACGTATAAGAGTTGATGCTACAAAAACATGACGTGAATTGTAGCCTTCACGGTTACGCTAGCAAATATATTAAGGTTAACACATGTTATGGTTTTTATTATCATTACAAACGTAACTTCGCCATAAATATTCTTGCTTGTTGTTTATATTGTTGTTGGGTAAAATATTTAAGAATTCGAATATTTATATTTCGAGTTTACTTAGCCGGAAAGATATACGTGAAGCCAAAAAGGTAAGTATTTACTTGTGTGATTTCTGGAAGTACATAATATCGAATGCTTAAACAATCATGAATTATTTTGTATGGAAAACATAGGGTTAACCTGATATCGTAAAAAGATTCCATTGATGAAGTATGTGAATGTGATGACTGTCTTTTTTATTATAATTATAATGACAAAACTTATGTATAAAATAGGAGATTCTTGGACTTTTCAAAACTGGGTTACAAATATGCATTATTTCTTTATAAACGGGTTTACAACAAGAGGTTTCATTTTGTAATATAAAAAAAAAGATTTGTTAAGAGTAATCGATGTATGTTTATTGTAAAGAGGAATTATATCATTAATATATGAAAACGATATATAAGCCAAATGGCCCTGAGGCTACGCTTGCAGCACCATCTTTAAGTTCTTGAATCGATTGAGGAGCATCGACATAGACTTTATCATTGACGTGGTCCCAAAAAAAACTTTAGTTGTTAAATCACAAGACCTCGATGGCCAAATTGCAAAATTGCGATTGTTTCGTTGGTTTGTGTGGCAAGTCGCCGTCTTGCTAAAAATAAACTTCGAACACATCAATATTTTCTAATTCCAGCCATAAAAAATCATTAATCAAAACACGGTAGCGTAATCCGTTCATCGTAACAGTTGTCCTCATTTTCGAAAAAATAAGGTCCAATCACACCACCAGCCCAAAAACCTCACCAAACCGTGACACGTTGAAGATGAAGAGGCTTTTCAACAGTCGTTTTTGGATTTATTGAGCCCCAAATGCGACAATTTTGCTTATTAATGTAGCCTCCGAGGTAACAATGGGCCTCACCAAGATGATTTTTCTCTTGTAGTAATTAAACTTTAAAAGCCTTAAGACCTAAGTCTTTAAACAAAATATGGCGTAGTGTCATTTGTGGAAGTCTAATTCCAAAGTTCGACGAAGAAACCACAAACGTGGGATTTCTTCAATTCTATACGGGCAACAGCAGCAATATTCTCAATTGTTCTTGAGCGATGCATTCGGTTTCGATTGGTTATATCACCAACTTGCCTCAACAGCTCAGTAGTGAACTTTAACAATTTCAAGCGTTTGACAGCTATCCAAATAGCAAGCTACTCAAAATAGTTCGAAAAGCACCAAAGAATACCTTAATAATTCCTACTTTCCTAGAGTTCGGAGAGCTATCCGAACAATGATTCGACTTTCGTATTGTTGCTAACAATGAATTCGAGTAAAATATTCGGGTATTACAGAGTATAATTCATCAAATAAATTATTACTTAGCACTAATGAGGAAATAGACGAATTTAAATATTTATATAATTTTACAAATTCAGAGATCATTGTAAAGAACGTGATAGCCCAGACGATTGTTTTCTGCCTTAAAGCCATCATCGTCGAATACTATTATATCTTTTCATCATCGTATATGAAAATCGTTTCTTTTACTTATACATACGGTAGTCAAAATCTTTCATGTATCAAAATACCTAACCATGTTTTAATTATATTTTGGGTAATAACAAACTCAGATACATTTCTCGTTCAAATGTATGTACATGTAACCGGTACTCTCCTATACTTAAAAAAAAAATTATTTTTCAAAATATATTCAATAACACATAAGGTATAGAAGACATCTTTATATACAAATATTACAAAGTAATTTTTTTTTATAACTATGTACCAAAACTCTAACAACCTACTCACATGTTGGCTTCATCTTGGAACTCAAGTTTACTTTCATGTATGTACACACATAGTTTAAAAATTCCAACATTTTATTTTTAATAAAAAATATTCTAAACTTTTGAAACTTTTCATCAATAACAAAACAAAAAATTATAAAGTTATATTCAGTTTTGAAATAAAAATGGTGGAAAATAACAGGAAAATGGAAAACACTACAAGGAAAATAATAATAAAAATCCTTTCAAACAATAAATTTTAGGATTATTCGGTACCATTATATCAGCCTATATGAGGTTGAAAGTTGCGTGTGCGTATATGTGCTTTTACAGAATGGCTTTCAAAATTTATTATTATAAAATTTTACACATAAACCGCATACAAAACCGCTCTTTATATCCATTCACCATCCGATGTTATAAAATAAACATAAAGTTTGAATACACAATTTTGGTAACCTGTAAAACAATTCTGCAATTAAAGTTGATTCGTTTGGTTGTGATTTGATAGCAAACACATCTCCAATATTTCTAAAGTTAGAAATATTTACATATTTTTCAACATACATACATGTTTTATGCTAGAATATAATACTGTCATTAATACGAGTCGAAGAAAGTTACAAGAACATGAACATGTTTAATCTTTTTTCGATCCCATATGTCAACACCTCATCATACACTGTTTCATGTTTCGGATATTTACAAATTGTTGTTCTAATTTTGACTGAAACCTTTTACTATACTGAATCGTATTTACTATTGTACTCTGATATCGGAGAAGCTTATAATTATGGATAGTATTACCATTGAACGCTGGTTTTGTTTCGAGTATATGTAGTCGGTTTATATTACTTAATTTATACGTTACAATAAAACATAATCGAAATTCACGCTACTGAAACAATACTCAAAAGTTCAATCAACTTCAGCTCTAAATATTTTGATAATACAAAAACAACATATTGGGTACCAGATGGACAAGTGGATGTAGGAACAGATTCAACTCAATCTGATTCAACAGTGACCGATTCTAATTAATGTCATTAAACAGAAACAGCGCCCAAGATTATTTAATACTGAAATAATTGTTACTGATAGACTTATATTTTATTAATTAAACTATATAAACATATATTTAGTTTTAAACTACTTGATGTTCTACAGCATTCATTTCAAACTCTTTTACGGGTACATATTTAGAATCATCTATTTGTTTATCAACATCATCAAATATTTCCAAATTCTTTACATTTCGGTATACATTAAAATCACCAAACATTACACCTAATGCCAAAAAACCAGCCGCCGCCGTATTAAACCAATAACGGAATGCATTTTCATCATAGGCCCAACAATTTCCAATACCTTCTGAAGTTTGCTCCCAAAATATGCACGTCTGATCAACAATCCAACCGAATAATATCGGTGATGGAATCATAGCACAGTAACTAAATATGGCACCAAACATGGCGATTGCAACTGTTTTGTCAGAGCTTGCAACGCATCTCAAACAAATTAAAAAAATGCTTAACTTGGCTGAGGATTGCAAAAATGTTGTTATGCACATAAATATAATCACAATATAAAGTTCAGTTTTACAGTTGGCTATGCATAACCCTGAACTGGCACCACCACTCCCATCTCCAATACACGAGCAATTTTCATATCTTATAGTTCCATTATCAAACTTTATTTGGTCCAAACAACCAGCATCGCAAGGTGTTAGATATGACATACCATTATCACCACAAATTGGAGTATATTTAGCACTATCACAATTACAGTCCCATAGACAAGCATCGGTTGTATTCACATTCGAAATTTGAATCGAATTCGAAATATCTGTGCATCCAAGAAAATTATAACTTAAAGACGCTAATATTGACACAATCCCGACAATAATATTCCACAATACAAGCAATCGAGCACTTGGTTTGAAACGATACAGTGCCCATCCTGAAACTAATGTACCGATAACGGAAAATATTTGGGTTACTGTGCCAATATAAAAACTAGATTCGGCTGCCGATTGACGATATTGCACCTCAATGTACTTAATGGAATAAATAAAATATGGCATTAGACCAAAAAAACTTCCAGTTGCCGATATCGTGTTAAACAAAAACACTTTGTTTCTTATAATACGAATAAATGTAGCACGCATACCAGTTTCTTCGCTCGTCACTTCATACTTAATCGATTGATTTGTTTTATTTGTGAGTTCCGAAATTTTACGACGAATCGCTGCTCGTGGCATTTCTTTTGGTAACCCCGAGAACAACACTGTTAAAATGGCAAAGGATATACCCAAAACTATCCAACCGTACCACCAAGCGCCTAACCATCGATTATCAGTTGGATCGATAATTGGTGTAACATCGGACACTATATATTTCGATAAACAGTATGCGGCTAAATTGTAACCGAACATCGGTGCCATTAATCGAAAAAAATTAATAACACTAAAAATGAATGGCACTTTTGATTTTACGGTATTATCGTCTAGATATGATGTCGTCAACGTTTCAAATACCGAATTAAATGTACCGCCATATATTTGATTTATAAGTAAAAAAAATTGAGGAAAATATTCATGATCAGTTGCAAGTGGCTCTGCTAACGCGTTCTCTTGAGTACTTGTATCTGTAATTTATGGTTTAAGGTAAATTAGTAAACATATGAAAGGATAATCTATAAATTTTCTTTTACTATTAATTAAACACAATGGTGCATTATGGTCCAGTTCCGATTTAATAAGTGTTGTAAAATTTTCACCATACTCAACCGTGAGTAGCAGCGCTTGCTCACCAGGTCCATAAAACCAATTTAAAGCCACAATAAAAAAACAGTGAAACGCTAGCATAAGCATAAAAAATGCTAACCATCGCGGTCGATGACTTTTTGCCAATTTATGGCATATGGCAGGTGATATAATTGACATTATATCGAACGCTCCGATTATCATGCCTGAATTTTGTGTTGGTATTTGAAATCGTTTCTCAAGTGTTGTAATGGTAGCGTTCAAGTATGCCATTTTAGCGAACAACATAAAAACTGCAGTGCCATGGAGTACAACAAACACTTTTTTGCTGGCAAATCTACAAAAGAATAATTATTTTATTGTATGTGCATAAAATCAGTACACGATCACCAATCGCACGAATATTTACTTTTGGATAAATCCTCCGTTAAAGCAAAACATAAATTGACACTTATTTTCGCTTTTCAAATGATAGTCCTTGTATGTGTTTTGAATATTACCGGTAAGTAGAACTTTCTCTAATTCAGCTATTTTTTCACTTGGGTCCTCCATTTTGATGTCGGTTTCCATCACAAACGTTACAATACTAAAAATTGTAGCTTATACTTTCTTAAATATACTTATCTTTCTGAAATATTAAGATAATGGGTCCGATTCTATGTAAATTTTTTACAATCGTTTACACTCATCGTTAATGTATAAATAAGACACTTTATATACAGTAACTGATAATATGTCTGCGCTGTTGTTGTTTAGTATTTAATTTTTTATGCAAAGACACAAAACCAATTAGACAATCATTTAAATAAATGCAAACTACGATAGAGTGCAAGATATCATCGATTCGATAGATAAAACATTGATAAAAGATAGAAGATCTTCAATGAATTTGGTACAAAAAAAATTCATTCTCAGAAGAAAATACAATTATTTGTATAAGTAAATTGATAAGAATTTAAATTATAACTGTGCGAGTATGATGGAAGATATAGTTAAAAAAAAAAAAAATGTTATGCATCATGTTTGCGTTAATATCGTCATCGACATAGTCAGCTTTCCTCACATGTTATTAATTACTGCAACAATAATATAAAGATTAAGACAATGACTTATTGCTTTCTATGGGAAGTAACATATAATTAGAAACATTTTTAAAAAGGCGAAGTAAATAGTGAAAAATCACTGTGTAAACCTCATTTTATTAATTAGAAAAAAGGTAAATAATTATCAAGATTGAGTTGCGACTTGGGAATGAATAAACCAACAGTTTCACAACAATTATAAAAATAAAGAATGTCTGATAAGAGTATGTACACTGTAAGTGTGTACTCCTTTGATAAGTAATTCAAATAGTCTACAAATAAATCGTAAATTACGTAATAAATTTAATAAGACTGTGGGGACGGTGTAACTGTGTTTCGTCACTCCTTGGATGTGTAATACTCGAAATCGCGTCCTATATATACGGATTAATTTTGTGCTACTTTTAGAAGTGGTAGTACTTCTAGAAGTGTGTCATATATCAGTAGAAATCAACCACAATAGCACTGTACATTTGTATGTACATTTGCATTGTTACGTATGTTTTGACTGTATGATTGACATAGTGTGTTTGACAGTTTAATAGAACAAAATACGCCAATCTATATTGAGGTCATTGCTATATCATAAACGTTCTATTCCATGGGAATAATTGACTGACAGTCAGAAAAGACGAAAAGAGAAAATAATTATAAAACACCAAATAAAAGACAAAGACAACGTTATTGTTTATTTATAGCGAATTATAGCAGAATTTTGAAGAAACCATAACCAAAAAACTAATTATGTATGTATTAAATATCACAATGCTAAACAAATAGGTATGATTCTTATTTCAATTCAATTATAATTTTACCAAAATAGTATATGGACTATTTTACCCTTGACCAAAGAGAATAAATATAAAGAGGAATATCTTATATGAACCGCGGTTGCATATAAACTAAAAATTTTAAAATATTTCTGAGTTATTTGGCGATGGCAAGCAAAATAGGATAAACAAGTATTTTTTATTTCGTTTTCTCTTTCGAACGACAACAAAAAAAATATTTGACTATTTCAAAACTTCTCTTACTATTTCATATTATAATTCGATTGTAAAATGGTATAGATTATATCAGAACCGACTAAATAACAGAGCCTAAATATTAAAAACTGAGCTTTAATAAGAGGAGGTTGAATAGAGGAAAAAACGTAAATTCTCATACAAAATATATGGAAAGTAAACATTTTTTTTTAAATGAAATATTTCAATGAAAAGTATAACGAATTTAACATTTTGATCTTGAAATCATATTAAGAATATTTATATTATGTGTCATTTAATTATTTTTGCATAAAATCAATTAAATATATTATAAATAATTAAATAAATATATCATTGACTTCATATTTCGCATAAAAACTTGTAATATGTATACGCACAAATACATACATACTATCATATGAAAAAAAACATATTCTGTTGTATACGCATGTGTAATATGAAATATCAATCGCGTACGATCAATAAGAACAGAGTCATCTCTATTTGGAAAAATGAAAACTGCTACTAAAAAGCTACTTTGTTTTTGACAGTAAACTTTTTGTTTATCAAAATTCAAATTTTCGCAATTAATTCCAAATAATCAAAAATAAAAAAACATATTTATTCTAAATTTAAAATGTTTACTCATTTACTTAAACTTTTATCTTAAAACGGTCAAACTACTAGAATCCCACTATAGTTCTATAGGAATTAAAACTAGAATCGTTTAGTTGAATTATATTGAATCAAATTTTATCATAAATGTTATTACATTTAACAGGATTAAATACTATAACATATTTCAAAATCCGTATTAAATCGAGTGTTTGCTGATAAAACATGTAGTTTGTCAAGAAACTTATATATGTAACATTTTTAAGGTTGGGATTTTTTTTCGAGTTGGATGAAAATTAGATTTTATAAAGATATATATGTATGTATGTATAAATGTAAGTATATATAATCTATATCATTGCCATATGCTTACATATAAAATATAACCGTTAACTTGAATTGGTAATACCAAGTCCATTAGACAATTTTTTTAAATCTTACGACTTAAATAAAAAAGTAACGCCTAGCTGACATCTATTGAACGATATCGAAAGCACATCTTAAACTACATATTTTATCCTGAATAAATTAAATTTTAATAGATTTACTGTTATCTATATTGAATATAATAATTATAATTAATAATTATTATGATATTTGAAACAAATAAATTAATTTTCGTATGAATGACAGATGTCTCTTTTGTAAAGCTTTTTCGTCATGTCATGTTTCTGGTTTGTTTTTTAGAAGGTATACCAATAAACACACCTCATCTTACTATTTTTTAAATTTAAATTATTGTTTATAGTAGTATTTAAGTTTTATTTATGTGCAAAAATATAATTTCTTATTGTTTAATATATTTCAATACAACTACGGATATTTTTCTGCAAAATAAAAGTAAACGTGTGCGGTTAGTTTAAAAAAAATGTGCCACTCTTATTGGAAGATGCTTTAACTTCAAAATCGACATCACAAACACATATATATATTTGACTGTGCATTCATTATTTTAAATTCATATTGAATTTTAATTAATGTTTTATTAAACTATTAAGATATTTAGGAAACTGATTTTCAGATATAATTTAATTAACTTCAACATTTTATGTACTTAACACTGTAACAACAGAAATCAAATATATATTTTTTTATTGATAAAAATTATTTCGAAAAATGTGATTTTTACATTGATTCTTATGGGAAAGTGTTAAATGTACCTCCTCTAAAAACAGCACAACAATAAATACGTCATATTCTTACAGCTCTAATAAAGATGGCTCTGATTATAAACGAAAATATATTTATTCCATGGAATTATAATATGAAATAGCAAGCGAAGTTTTGCAATTTTGTTTTGTTGTCGTTCGAAAGAGAAAACGAAATAAAAAATTATTTTTAACCTATTTCGTTTTTACCAAATAACTCAGAAATATTTTTAGTTTATATGCAATCGCGGTTCATTTAAGATGTTACTCTTTATATTTAATCTCTTTGCCTTGACCATAAAAATGGTTGTGTGCGAAAATAATATCTTGTCTTACACAAATTTTATGTAGAAGGCTGAGTGTGACTGCAATAAAAAGTATTCAATTTTATACTTTTTATGGCAGTAACACTACTACAAACACAAATATTTTTCCAGTCAAGTTTGACTGAGAAAGTCTTCTGTTTCACTACACTGCAATAAAATCTATATTATTGTCCCATTTAAATTTTACTGACAGTCTATTTTTCTCATGGAATAGAGCCTTAATGCTTTTGAAAAAATAATTCCCGATTCCAATAGCTAATTTTTTCATTTATTAGATCAAATCAATAAGAGATCGATTTTCTTTGCATATTTACGGAGGAGGATTTAACCAATAGCTTGGTGTATACCATCGCATATTAAAATATGCTGCATAACGTATTTAAAATTGCTGCTGAACAGCCATATAGTAGGGTTAGATAAAAAAATTCCACTTTCACTTCTCAAGAGATTGAGAATCTAATGCAGTTTGTTATATTTTTCTAATCTATGAACTGTACACTTTATTACAAATGACGTGTAATCTTTCCCATTTTTAAAATTGTTATGAGTTAAAGAAACAAAGGTTAGTGATAATTGGCGTACTAAACGAGAAGGTGATGGTTGGGGAGTTAACATACTTAATTCTGTTAAATAAAACAAACGGATACTCGATAATTTACCAGATTAGTTTACACCTGTTAGGTTACAACTATTGGTTTATGAGAAGCCACTGTTGAAGAGGAATTCTAACCAGCGCTTTTGCTAGCGTCATTTATATGTGGTGTAAGATACAAATCAATACGCCTATTATTTTCGATTTTATTTTTATTTTATTTTTTATTGAATAAGTGTGACAAAACTTATTCAATCACAAAATCCTCGTTGTAGAGAAAGTAGCGGGCTTGCTGTGTCATTCGGGGATCTCGGATTCGATTCCCGTGGTGACAAAAAATCACGGTTGATTGGATGTTTTTAATGTCTACGTGTATGGTGAGTGAAGTGTGGAAACTAGTGGCATTTAGTACTGGAATAATTCTCGTCTGGAATAATTCCTTTTTTTTGGCAGCCCACTACGGTAATCGTAAATCAAATGTTAATTATAACTGTGGCATATCAATGTCTTGTTTTAACCAAGTGATACCATTTGTATGAGATGCAGGTGTCCAAAAATTCCACACAAACATCATATTGTATTAATTCGACGACGTTAAGCACACTTTTTTGCTCCAAAATGATAAGTATTCCCCATTTACTCCAACGCATCGCGTGAGAGTAAAACTGGATCGAAGTTTGCGCAAAACACAGAATGACAATTTTAGATCGAGTATGAGAAGGTTTTGTAAATATTAAAGCGATTGTGACCTTACAATTTTTTCGGAAATCGATTTTTCGTGTGTTTTATTTTAATTACAGATCTCGGCTAGTAGGAATGTAAAGCTCTTTGAATTTAACAAAGTATAAAGTAATTGTGGTTTTCGCTATACTGTGTGTATTTTTTTTGTGTAAATGAGGTGACTTTAACGTACCGATACAATGTAGCTGCAATAGGTGGTTACGGACTGACTATGGTTGTGTAAACCTAAAGATCTATAAAGGCAACTCTGAAATGTGCACCAACTTTAACCTACGACAAACGCAGTTGGTGCCAATGCTGCATAGGTAATGCTGAGAGTAGGACACAATTAATAACTGAAAGCTTGGTGATCTAGATTATGTGTTGTGACAGAACAGTATCTAATACAGAGATGGACTTTTAGAATTGACATTATGCGGACTAATAAGCCAAATGAAGCCCATTGAACCGGAACAACATCTTTCTAAGTATTTTAGTAACAAATTAATAAGCATATTAAATTATTAAATTTCTAACCAATTCTAGAAAATTTTTAAATTTGTATTTTATCGTTACATAATGGGTTGAAAATTCATAAAATTAGTGTTTATTATGAAGATGTTTCTTTTATACTATACTTGTGTTAAGCAATGGTTTCAATATAACTTATCGCGATTTTAAAACATTAAATAATTTCGAGTAGCTGGATAATTTAATATATAAGTAAATAAAAAATTTCGCAAACATTTCTTTGGCAATAATCTACACTTTAACGTCAGACCTTCAATGACACCTTACGAACCATTATTAGTAATGGTGCATATTGCTGGTGGTCAGCCCCGAACTCTTTGCACACAAAAACCTTTTCGGTTTAAACACTTTTTATGTCATCCAAAGCAGATTAAGTTTTGGAGTGAACGGCGAGAAGCGATCTCGAGACCGCGGCCTAATGAGAAACCATCCTAACTACTAAACTGCAATCGGATTCAATTAATAAATTGATTAATATTTTAACTAATTGATTATATCTCTTTTATTTTAATGTTAAAATTTATAATCTTAAATCTTAAAAATAAATCTTTTTGTACCTTTCAACATTAAATTTGTATGTGGTTTAGTAGGAAAACGTTAAGAAATTTCAATTTTTTGAGGGAAAAATTTCGTCAATTTTGAATCATAGTTATACGAATAAACTATAAATAATTTTTAAATAATCATTATAACATAGGAACTTGTATCCTGTGACTGTCAAACATAATTTAAAAGCAAATATCCAGAATAATATAAATATTTTTTTCCATCTTCCAAAGTCATGGTTAAGTTGGCATGGATTAATATCGTCCTAGAGGGATTGGACATTTTCTTAAAAAATTTGTGTTTAGTGCATGAAAGAAAAACCTTTCTTAATTCATTTAGCGAAGGATTTTAAATTACAATAATGTTCTTTTCGTTGGAACTATAATAAAAGAATTACATAACACTGTCAAGATGTGTTAACCATTCCTACTAAACCTTTTGATCGTTTATTTAATACTTAATATAAAATTTTAATATAAAATTATTGATAGTGATGTATCTTAAAATTATAATTCGAATTATTAAGATCTTTCCTTTGAGAATTATTAAGATCTGGCCTTGACTGGCACAAAGATCTGTACGGACATTTCTTTATCCTTCTAATCAAAATCTATTTAGTAAATAGAAAATTAATTTGTACCTTTGAGGAATTTATACATGTAATTTTAATTCAGCGGCGTACCATCCGAATAATACGAACCTCCAGACTTACGAAAGATCTAGACAGCTTGCAGCACCGCAGAGTTGTTGCAGAACTCTGCGTGTTCTATAGGTTTTTTTTGAAGTATCGCACAGGGTTCAGGAGCTCTGACAGTTACAAGGAGCTAGTATACAGTCTAAAAGTCTGCCCTGCACCCAATTAAAACTAAACTTAAAAAAAAGTGCTTTTGAAATTGTTTTCCGTAAATACTTTACAGAAATTCCCAAACGTGTTCGTTAAAAGCGAAAAATAGTTATTTTGTGTGTCACGTATTGTGAGGCCCATAAATGAATCAATAACAATATTGATTGTAATATCTCTAATTTAGTACATATACATATATGATGGACTCAATATACATTTAATTAATTGAAATAAAATGCTAAATACTTAGCTGTGTACACGAACAGTTTTTCTGCTAAACTGAATTAACATCTTACCTAAAAATAAAAAATAAAAAAAAGTTAATTTAATTTAAATGACTTCCAATTAAAATAATGAGCGGCGTAAAATTTTAATTTGACAGATCCTTTTCTATTTTTGTTTGATTTGACTAAATTCATATATAATTGGGTTGCATTAGCACCTTGCCGCACCGAATATAATTCGCATTTCAACATTTTATTCAAACTCATTTATATTAATATCACCTGGTAATTATAATTACAAAAACAAAACTCATACTTTGTACTTAGTGTTTAGAAAAGCAGACGGAAAATACGTTACGAGAAAAATTATAAATATATAAATCAAACTCCTTTCTAATTACAATTTACTTTGTTGCCAGATGGAAATTATTTATTTTTTCCTCTTGCTGCTGCTTTACGTGTGTCCCGTCGCCGTGAAATGTCATTTCCATCGTTCTAATTAAATATTTGACGAAAATATTAAAATGAAAAAAAAAATTGAATCCTTTTTTATGTATGTATCCATCTCTTGTAATTAATCGGTATGGAAAATCTGTTTCCTGTGCATTTATTTGTCTTCATGGTATATCTAAATATGGAAAGGATTGATGGTAATTGAAAGCACTGATTTGGTTTTTTTGTTGATTACTTAAAAATTATTTGAGTTCAGTCTAAAGAAATGAAACAAAATTATTTCGACAATTTGGAATCTCATTTGAATATATCATGACAAATTACAAAGTCTTTGTATTAAGAAATTTATAACAGGATGCTCATGTATAAGGAACTCTTTAAGATAACAAACTTCCCCTAAAATCATTTTAGATATTGATCTTCGGTCGATATAGGTCTTTTGTCAAGCCTTGTCCTTTTTGATTTTAATAGTGCAAAAATGACGTAATCAAATATTAAACCATAAAATTGTTGAAGAAAAATAAAAGTTTATCCCCTTTAATATTTATTCTTCAGTATATTCATCGAAAAAACATATCGCAAATCTTATTGATTTTTATCATTTCCAATTATCTTACGGTTAAGTCATTATCGATACGATAAAAAAAACGAAGCGAATACAGTATCGTATATTTGTTATGATGAAAAATGGAAAATTCGAGAGCAGATATATAATTAAATTGCTAGGAAAGAAAGACACGGCGGCGATATTATACTCAAAATTAATGGTGAAAATCGAATTCCGAAGGCGTCATGTTGTTTGTTCATCGAGGTATAAAACTCATATAAATGTAAAATATATATTTTAGAAACTGTTGTGAAGTTCATCGACATTTCTGTTCAGAGTCAAATTTTATCGAGCGTCCAATGTCAAAAAAAAAAACATTTGATATGGGATACATAAAACGAATGCAGCCTCTTTCAATAAATAAGATTATAATTATTGTGTTCGGGTCATAAAACAGATTTTTTGTTTCTTTACTATCCGTTGATTTAGATGTAAATTATGAATCCTTAAATTCTTAACGTTGCATATCAAGACTTAGACGCTTAGTTAACAGAAATAGTCAAATAAAAAACCTTACACAAACCACATTAGCTCGGCAACTCTTCTCTTGGTACTCGAATTTCATTTGCACTCATAAAACGTGAAACTTTCTTACAATATATACGAGAGTTTCACTCTCTTTTCTAAAAGGAATGAAATACAAAAGGATATTCCTAAATAAATAAATAAATAAAATAAATTTAATCAAAATTCTAAAAGATATAAAGACTATAAGAAAATTCAACGAACGAATGTAGTTCACCAGATAAATAAATACAACAACAAACAACGATTTTTCACAAAACAATTTTATTGCTCTTCTCTTCTTATTGTTGCTTGTCTTATATTTATTTTAGTGATGTTAGACGACAAACACACAAAGTTTTACTTTACTGTGTGTGTATTTGTATATTACATGGAACAGTGGAGTATTCATATTTAAGTGGAGACGCCAAGTGAATAATAAAGTCTTATTATTTTAAGTGACGATTTTTTTTTTCATTTTTGGAAGAAATCCTACAGTACAACAAACACATATTTTTTTAAGTATATGCAAATTATTTTCGTATAATAAATTTAAATACATACTATTTAAGAAACAGAAAAAAAACGACGAACAGAATGAATATTTTATATAGATGTGCGCGATGGAAGAGAGAGACAAAAGATGTTAAAATTTGCACGGTGAATAATTAGGTGATTTGATTTTGGATTAAAACGAATTAGCTTTTGTGTTAATTTTTTATATTTAATTAAGTTACATTAAATGACAAGGATATGTAAAGATGTGACAATGCTTCATTAGCATTTCTGTAGTATATATTTTATGTAAATTACATTCGACATTATTTTATTTACATATATATGAATTAGCAAGTTTTATTAGACTAGACTTGAATTATTTCCACTACGGCTAAATCTTTCAGGAAAAAAGTTTTAATAACTTTATGTATAATGTGAAATTAATTTACGACTGAGGTACCCTTTTATTGATAATGAACATCCTTTATCGTGATTCCTAACTGAATATGTCTGCAACTATGGAGTGACTGTACTTAAAATGTCAAGTGGCTGTACTGAAAGTACAGTCACTAGGTAATCTCATTTAATCGATAATCTCATTTAACTTTCAATAAGGTTATAATTGAATGCGCAAGCTCCACCTTCTCAATGAGTTGAGAAGGATAAGGTCTTGGTACTATACAACAATGATGTTCAATTGGCATTCGAAACTTTTATGTCAACATCGCGGTGTACGATACTTGGTGCGAGCATATTTTTGATCTGCTTAATCCTAAATCTATAACATGCGTCAGAGGATGTAATTGATTATTCTTAAAAATAAACCGCAAAGATATCTATTAACTTTATTAAGAATATACATCCTCAGGAATTTACAAACACCATGCCAAGACTAAAAACTTCTGTTTGATAACTTTAGATTATTTTCTTGATATCCGAAGCAGTCACATTGAAGTGGTGCCAGAATTAGTATTTTTGGTATAAAAACCGCTCTCCCTAACTCTAAGTATGTAATAAATAATTATATTTGTCCATATCGGGTAGAGACTTATAAATAAGTTTCAATATTCGTGATTTACTCTAATAGGTTTCAGATTTCATTCGCTTGATTATTTGGGAATACCAAACCAAATGAAATACCAAATACCAATGTGTGTGTAGATGATTGTCTTAACTTGCAAAGTGGTTAAAGAGATAATTGATCCACTACAACAAATTTCTGTTTGCAAATTCCGATAAACTTAAATTGGACAGAGTTATGAAGCATGGATATGAAAGTTGTACTTTGATGTATTTGAAAACACAACATTGATACGCATTGGGAACTTTTTGTGCGCTGGTCCGGAACGAATAGTGTAATAACTTGACCCACCGAGTGTGAAAGGGTATAAAAGGCTTTAGTTGGAAGTAGTATTATATATATATATATATATATATATATATATATATATATATATATATATATATATATATATATATATATATATATATATATATATATATATATATCTTTACTAAAGTTGTAGCCACTAGGTATGATTGCAAAATATTCAATCGAATGATATTGATTTGAAATTATATATAATTACTATAAGTTGATTTGTTGACGTTATGCAATTGCTTTGAGTTTTAATTAGATGTTTGGTTTATAATTAAAAAAACTCCAGTCTATAAGTTCTCGTTTAAGGTGGATTTTAATTTTGTTTATTAATACTATTTATCGAATTACAGACACAGCTTGTAGTGTATCATTTGCTTTCAGATCGTGTACATACTTTATACAAAAAAAACGTATAGATCATTATTATTTAATTACTTTGTGTTATAGATTAAATGAAATAATTATTCAGTAAACCATTAACTTTGATAAGTCAGTAGAGTCATTTTCGATTTGGGATGGGATTCTCTTCGCACTAGCACAGCAAGTAAATAGGTCGCTTGTGTTAATTTTCGGGAAAATTTGTTTTCCTAATGAATCAACAGTGCAAGTAAAAAAAATCATTTTCTCTCTTATTTATCTATCGAAATTCTTGCCCACTTTCTCACTCTATATACTTTTAGTTTAATTTGAAGGGTAAAACAAGGACATTGACTTATGTTTTGTTTTTCATCATGACGACAACATTCTATATCAAATTTCAATTAATATAGCGGAAAATTTTGTATTTTTATTTATTTAAATAATGTTAAGTAAATCTTCGGATATACACGTATGTACATACCCATACATACACTGTATTCAGTTCATTCGAAATAAATTTCTAGAATCACAGCCCGGCCGCATAAAATTCAAATAAATTGATTTTCATGTTGTTACAGTTGTTGTAATTTAATTTAATTAACTGAAAATGAAAATCGATTTGGGAAATACTTTTTCAATTTTCATTATTCAAACACATACACCGTATACCTTTTGTTAAAAAAAAATTATTTGTTATTTTATTGTTTAATTGTTATGTACGTACAATAATATACCAGCAACAACAAAAACCAACAAAATGGTGCGGTTAATTTTATTTATTTTTCCTAACCTTTTCCACACTGTTGTGCTCTGTATTGTACGAGCATTATTGTTGTAATCTCGTTGATGAACAATTTTCGCTATTATATTTTCAATTATGGTTTATAGCAGGGGACAAATTTATTGGTTATCAATTTATTAATCGATGACGAGTAATGGCGTTACTTAGATGAATAGACCAATGTTTTTTTCAATTAATAAAATGCTAGAACTTTTACGGAATCAATTTTAACTATAAAATCAACGATATTAGGAATACCTACATAAAATAACTTTTCGACTTTATATGTTTTACTCAAGCAATCTTAATTTATTTACTCATTTCGATATACTAAACTCAGATTTTACCGCCCAGGTGGCGCAGTGGTTAAAGCTGCGGCAGTTAGAGGGGGACGTACCGGGTTCGAATCTCGATAGAGGCAAGATGGTAAAGGGATTTTTCACCATACGATTACGATCGGTGGTGTAAATGAACACATCTATGACCCCCTATTGGAGTGAAGAATTTATTGGCCAACCCATCTTCCATGTCAGTACTATAGGCTGGCATGGAGCTATGCAATGTGCAGATGGTTCTACGTAAATCGGACCTATAGCCGTACGTCCTCGATTTGGCTGTAATGGCGTAAGGTAAGGACGTAAATAAGCGAACCGCGAAAGAGTTGGAAGTGCCTCGAGCCCCGAAACAGAATGTAGAGATAAAAATAAATAAAAAAAACTCAGATTTTATATTGTATACAATCTGTTTGTAAGTTGCAAAAACTCTACCATACTGCTATCATTTAGCGTTTGTTTTACGGCAATCATAATTACAATTGGGTTATAAATTAGACCAAATCTTTTAAATGGCTTAAAATTAGAACTTTACCAATTCCATAATAATGGTATTAATATGGGCCCGCTACAACAAGTAGTTTACCGGTATGTGGATTCTCAAAGCTCTACAGAAAATTTTAAATGTTCCATTGTGGAGTTAAAAATAAAGAAAGACATGGAAGTTGGTCTAAGGCTTGTTTTGTAAAAGAAATCAATCTTATTAAAAAAACAAAAATCTTGATATCAAGTAGAAATCGTTACAATAATTTGGAACCCATTTAAAGTCAAAGTCCCTAAATCATATCATATCCCTAAATTGATAAGACCACTTTATTATTTACAGTAATGAAAAATTCAAATTTTCAGAAGTAAGCCATTGAGGTATGTTCTAAGAATAAATTTTATACTTCTATAGAGACGTTCACGATTCACACATACCAGTTTTTATTTTACCCTCAAAAACCATGACACATAAGATCGTAAATTTTCACCAAATTTGAAAATTTTGTTCATCGTTTTTATGATAACTTTGGGAACATTAAATTACTAAATGTTTAAATTTAACGGCAATTTAACACAAACTTTCTTTTCATTTAAGATATATTTTCTTTTTTATACGAGTTTTATAATGAGGTTTCTTTTATTAAATTTTGTTTACACATTTAGGTTTTAAATCTAATATCAATTATACATTCTAAGATATTCGTTTATAAATTGTGTTTTATTAATCGCAAATTTGCCTAAAAAAAATGCTCAACATTGAAAGAGACAATTAGAAGATTAATTTTTTATTCGAGTTTCCCAATGCTTAAACTAAGTTTTATATTTGATTAAATCCTTGTACGAGTTTCTAATAGAAAGCTTTCGATAAATAAGCTATCTTATATGGTTAGGTGTAAAATAAATCATTAAAGTTTTAACCATGACGAATAGATCCATGACACTTAATTATGATGAAGTCTGTTTAAATAAATAGTTAGTACAATGGTTCATATAAAAATATCTAAATTGTACCAGACGATCCAAGTCAGGATTTTTTACCACCAACAAATATCCACTATAGATAATTAAACAAATTTTTGTTCACTCGATAATAGTGTAATACAAAACCAAAAATGTGTTAAATAAATTTACATAATTTAATAAATTTGAAAGAAACAAATACAAAATTGAAAAGAAACCGAAGGTGTTAGCATATGTAATCTATGGTGATAAATAATTAAATAAAACGTTTTAATATTCATGTAAATATTACGGATCAATGCTATATGTTCAGATAATCTACGAACCTATCTATTAGCCGTAAAGCAGTGATTTAATAAAACTTGGAATAAACTTGCAAATAAGTTGTTCAATAAATAAATAAGTGTTGAAATAAAGTATGCTTATTATAACAGTAACATAAACAGATAAAACATAATTAGTACACACATAAATCTGAAATGAAAATATAAGGAAATCCTATTATAATATTTTACACCCCATTTAACCATCACATCAAAGCTATATACAGTATTTAAATTATCTTCGATATAAAAATGGCTGAAACTCAACTTTTTGCATTTATAATGTTCTCAACCACAAGCGAAAGATAATTTCAGAATACTTGAATGTTGAAATGAAGAAAATTGAAATAAGATTTACCATGAAATGTTTTTTAAGTTAACCACCAGCATAATCTACGTCATTACGCCTATACAGAAAACAGCAAGATTATGTCTTATATTATAAAGATTTGTGTGTACGGATATGGAGACGTTGTAGAAAATATAGATTTAAATTTATGATTACCAGACCAGTTTTCAATTCGTATTACTTATATGAAAAAAACGTTAAATTGATAATTAAAAGCTCTTCGTTTATACGATAGTTATATATATATATATATATGTATATATATATATATATATATATATATATATATATATATATATATATATATATATATATATATAAATATATATAAATATATATATATAAATATATATATATATATATATATAAATATATATATATATATATATATATATATATATATATATATATTATATATATATATATATATATATATATATATATATATATATATATTATATATATATATATATATATATATATATATATAAATATATATGTATATATATATATATATATATATATATATAACGGGTGATTTTTTTGTGGTTAGGATTTTCATGCATTAGTATTTGACAGATCACGCGGGATTTCAGACAAGGTGTCAAAGAGAAAGATGCTCAGTATGCTTTGACATTTCATAACTGAAGCCGAACGATCTGCCACAACGTCGAATTTTCAGTGAATGGGCCCTAGAAAAGTTGGCAGAAAATCCGCTTTTTTATCGACAAATTTTGTTCAGCGATGAGGCTCATTTCTGGTTGAATGGCTACGTAAATAAGTAAAATTGCCGCATTTGGAGTGAAGAGCAACCAGAAGCCGTTCAAGAACTGCCCATGCATCCCGAAAAATGCACTGTTTGGTGTGGTTTGTACGCTGGTGGAATCATTGGACCGTATTTTTTCAAAGATGCTGTTGGACGCAACGTTACGGTGAATGGCGATCGCTATCGTTCGATGCTAACAAACTTTTTGTTGCCAAAAATGGAAGAACTGAACTTAGTTGACATGTGGTTTCAACAAGATGGCGCTACATGCCACACAGCTCGCGATTCTATGGCCATTTTGAGGGAAAACTTCGGAGAACAATTCATCTCAAGAAATGGCCCGGTAAGTTGGCCACCAAGATCATGCGATTTGACGCCTTTAGACTATTTTTTGTGGGGCTACGTCAAGTCTAAAGTCTACAGAAATAAGCCAGCAACTATTCCAGTTTTGGAAGACAACATTTCCGAAGAAATTCGGGCTATTCCGGCCGAAATGCTCGAAAAAGTTGCCCAAAATTGGACTTTCCGAATGGACCACCTAAGACGCAGCCGCGGTCAACATTTAAATGAAATTATCTTCAAAAAGTAAATGTCATGGACCAATCTAACGTTTCAAATAAAGAACCGATGAGATTTTGCAAATTTTATGCGTTTTTTTTAAAAAAAAGTTCTCAAGCTCTTAAAAAATCACCCGTTATATATATATATATATATATATATATATATATATATATATATATATATATATATATAAGTATATATATATATATATATATATATATATATATATATATATATATATATATATATATATATATATATATATATATATATATATATATATATATATATATATATGTATATATATATATATATTTATATATATATATATATATATATATATATATATATATATATATATATATATATATATATATATATATATATATATATATATGTCAAAACACATAACTATATACCATATGAGTTAAACACCGATATAGATCAAATAAAAATAGTAAGAATTATGAAAATTAGATGAGAAAAGATTTGTTTTCGTTGCGTTACTCTATTTTCAACGTTATAAATTAAGGACCAAACAATTTTAGTTTTACATATGTACGCAAAGTTCAACGATATATCCTTTGGTTTTTGAAAAAATGGTTTTAGACAAAGAGGCGTCTTAGTTTATAAGCGAAATATTTTGTACAAACTATTATCTTATTTGACGTAATTTATGAACATATAACTTGGGATAAATATTATATAAATTGAATGGAATACGAGAAATGTATACTTCGAAATATGAGATATCAAAGTAATTTACAAACACGACTTAATTTTTGACACTGTTGATCATTTTTAGAACATGTGCTTAACGAAATTTTATCCACATTTCGTGACAACGAAGTCGATGGTAAAATATTTTCACAACGGAAAGTTAACTTTAATTATTAAACCAAATGAAACTGAATTACTTGATCGAAGTATAATTTGTACAGACCCGATATACGATCCAAACTGGACCGCTTTCAAATATACTTTTGGGCGACCACGATGCAAGAAATCAAATAAGAAACCCCCACAAAAGAATTTGTGCTAGATACAATTTTTGATTAATTAGTATGTCCCGTGTGTAAACCATGCATTGGATAGCCTTAATAGAATTGTCTACATTATTGGGAAACCCGAAACGATTGAAGTAACCTATTAAAGTTGGACAATTTCCAAGAACATGGCCAACCTTTAAAAATACAGATAAAAGCTACAATCTAGATGTCAAGCAAACATCTAGAAGAAAACACTTAAAATCCAAATACAATTACTTGGACTTCTATTAGTTTTCATGTATGTATATTTGCAAATCCACCAAAGAATTTTCATTCGAAAAAATACTATCTAGAAGCAACAATAGAAAACTCATCTTAAGGTTCTATACTATAACACGACCGCTCATCAAATACACCGATGAATCTAAGATTAAATCGAATACATACTCTCAAGGCCTCATTGTAACGACACAGATGAAGATGAACAACTTAAAACCAAAATTCAATAAACTACGCAAATACGTTAAAGATTTCCAAACGAGGTTCTTAAAATTTTTTCATGTTCATGTTAAAGATATCATAAATTTTTTTACCGCCCAATTTACATTTTTGAGCTTACAAGATATCGATTTTAAGATAAAGTTAAAACTTGACTCTCTTGATGAATTGATGATTTTTTCAAGCCTGATGTAAAAACATATTTAAACTTTGAAGTAAATTTTTGAGCTATGAATAATTCAATCCATGAATGATATATTTATATATATATATATATATATATATATATATATATATATATATATATATATATATATATATAATTTTATTCTTAATTAGCCTTCCTAACAGATATTTAGAAATACAAATATACATAATATGATGATAGCATTGGAAATATCTAACAAACTTAAAAATTGTAAAACATTTCGAATTTTAATAATTATATTCCTTAGAAAGGTATAGTAAAGTGCGGTGGGTTTCCGCTTCGAAAGTCAAATAATCACAAATATATAATATATACATATACTTGAAATCAAACCCATCTATCAATAATAAAACCATCAAATTATGTTTGGTTCATCATCAATTTGTTTAGGAAACAATTTTTCATTTTATATTATCTTGCTTCTCTATATTTTACATAACAGGGCGCAGCAGCAACGATACAAAATTGAGTTTTAAAGAGCTTAGAGAAACCCTTTTTTTGCCCAACGCACCAGTAACCAATAACAACAAACGCAAAAAAGGTCGTGTCCTTTTGATATAATGATGAAGATGATTATAACATTCATTTTATCCAGTTAAGTTGAAAATAGAAGAAAAACTATTCTCAGCTTCAGTAGATATATAGATTTTTAACGAAAACGGAGAAAAACAAATAAGCAAGAAACTATTTTATTGCCATAAATGTTTGGTTGGTTCTTATCGTGTTCTCAGTACAACAACAGTGACATTAGAAAATAACAAGGAAAGCACTGAAATTTAAAACTTTTCTTTTTGTTTTCTAAATCAATATAAGAAAAGTTTTCCAACTTTTCTTTTATTCTATTTTCTAGATCTCGTACACCAACATTTTGATATTTTTTTTAAGATTATGTAATTTATTTTATTTTTTGTTTTCTTGGTTAGGTTCATGATGATGCTGATGACGGAAATTTCTATTGGTACCAGTAGTTTACATTGTATGGAGTATAATAATTTTGTACATTTTATATTTTCTTGCCATTTTCATGAGAAAATTGAAAATCTATATATAATCATTAGTACTACGACCAGTAACAATATATAAATATATATATATATATATATATATATATATATATATATATATATATATATATATATATATATATATATATTTATATATATATATATGTGTATATATATATATATATATATATATATATATATATATATATATATATATATATATATATATATATATATATATATATATATATATATATATATATCCTTTTGAACATCTTTAATGTTAAAACGTTCTTTTGCAGCATTTAGTGTGATCGATGACAATTTTTAGGTAGAATATTACCGCGCGTCTAAGGTTCTGTAGTATCTTGTCATTTTTACAAATTGCCATTTACAAATTAATGCGCGTTACTGTAGTGTTTCTGACTAACGAAACAGACGATACAAATTACACAAAAAATATTTCATTTGTTGGTCGTTTTTTATGTATAGAATATGGTTTTTGTCTTTCAAATAAAACAAGCAAACAAAAACATTTTCTATTTTTTCAGATTATTTTGTGCTCAGGTTTTATGTGGAGCAAATAAGTTAGTACAAAAAACTACACAGGCGCCTTCAAAGTGATAAAATATGTTTTCTAGGATTTTTCGTATTTATACATTTTTATGTAGTTTTTTATATATTTTACCGAAAAGTCCATAATTTTTTGATTACAAATGATATTATTGTTGCTTCAATGTCTCCTTCTTTACTGTAAGATTATTGATTAATTTATTGGAAATTGATTTTTAGTTTATTTGTATTTTATTGGAATAATAAACATATGATACCTCGATGAGAAGACGTAATGTAAATTTTGTCGATAATTTGAGTTCGATATATACATGTTGTCTAGTCGTATATTATACAACTGCATTAAGTTCGAAATTATTGGATCATACAATTTAATCGATATATCTTTGTTATAGTATAGAGATTGTACTATAATATTAATATACATGGTGACAGTAAAATACGAAAATATTTCAATAATATAAAGTAAAGTAATTCCAATAAAGAAAACTCATTTTCCTATTTTTGTATTACGTTTTAAGCTATCATGTCTGGAAAACGTCGCACGGCTATTATCGAACTGTACCATGATACCAATTTTACAAATGGGAAGCTTTTCATCGTTAAATGATGCTATACAAAGGAGTAATCTAACTTTATTATGGTGACGGTTAGAATTACCACTGGCTCACATTGAACCAAGAAAATTAGCGCCATATAAAATTCTAAACAAAGGACGTTATTGGCAACCGTTCGAATTTAACTTTTGATTAATTTGTGTGAGCATTCTTGAGGACAAAATACACATGCATGAGAAATAGCTATATATTCTACACCATACATGCCACATTGAAATTTAGGATTTTGTTATTAAATAAACGTAAGCTATTTTTAAAACAATATAAAATATTAGTTAAAGTTATTTAATCTTTCTATTTATCTTATTAACACCGATGTTGGAATGCAAAATTCTTACACCAATCTTGCAATTATCTCTCATGCCAGTACTAGGCTGGCATGGAAATTTATTATGTCGGACATATGGCTAGACGTTCTGGATTTGACTGAAACCGGATTATAAAAACATCAGAATCACATTCTTAGTAATGGATTGATCCCTCATTAAATTCAATCATGAAAACGAATATTTTTATAAGATGCACATGCAACAACAAAATCGTTTGAAATTCAATTTATAGAAAGTCAGCTCAGCATAACATTAATCGTATATTTATAAAAAAGCTTAAATATTCACGCTTGTATAAAACTAATTTTATTATGATACATTTATCCCGTAGTCTAGGACCGCGGTTTGGGACTACTACTTTACCAAAAAACTTATGAATATCAAACTATTTGTCACATAATATTGGTCAGAGTTGTATGCTCGAAGTACTGTGTATATATAAGCTGGTATATAAAAGCTTCCGATTATAGTAAAATACATCTCGACGACGATCTGATGGCGCAAATTTTCCGAAATTTTTTTCGAAAATGCTTGGTTAATGTAATACAATTTGGCAATTATATCCATTCAAGACAAAAAACACTTATTGAAATTAGAATTGATGTGACGAAATTCTATTTGAGGTTGAGAATGTTTTAGGTTTGACCAGTATATTGATTAAAACTAAACCATTCTCAACCTCAAACAAAATCTCGTCACATCAATTCTAATTTCTCTAAGTGTTTTTTGTATTGACATTAGATCTCCAAAAATTATGAATTCTTGCATAAATATACATTATCGAAGGAAATATTTAGACATTATTTCATGAAAATAATAATTTTAAAAATATATTGTAAAACACAATGGAGTAGTTTATTGCCAATGCTAGAAAGATTGTATTTATCAAAAAGCTACAATAAATAACAATTGGATTTTTTATCAAGATTGGTGATTTTAAAGTTCTTTTTGATTTATTTCTTTTATACCAAAATAGGTAAAGCGAATAATGCACCATGGCGACGAAAGATATATTAAATCATACTCCGAGTAATGAGTGCATGTTCACACAGATGGACTGTTATCAACCATCTGAGATATTATATTATAGTTGTCAATTATTTCAGCTTCTTCCAGTTTCAGCACCTTAGAATTTATCTTTTCGCTTTAATAGGACAATAAAATATTCAGAAATATTTGCACCAAAATATAAACAAATATTTAAAATATTACGAATGATATTTAAAATATTAAGACCGATGAACCAAAGTCGGACTGAAGTATAAAAACGATGCAATAATTAATAAATGCAGTGTCATGCAAAACTATGGGAACAAATTTTAGAATAAATGCATTTGACAAATAAGTTTATAAATATTTCTTGAGGAATTTCATTCCAAGCCGTTTGAACATTGCTCTTCAACTGGTATGCGTTTTAGACTCAATAGGGTTCTAACTTTGTTATCTATTATTTTCGAGAAGTCCTCGATTAGCTCTAATCGGAGGTTTGCGCTTTCCATTCAGTAACTTTAATTTTTTTATCTTTAAACCAACCGAACCTCTTAAATTAAATTCATCGGACTATAGTACAGTTTTCCACTTACTAAATAGCATCCCAAGACAAATGACGGGTATAACAAATAAATTCAAAAAGATAATTTTACAAGGAATTTTCAAGAAATGTATTTTCTAAAATTTGTTCCCTTAGTTTTGCATGACAGTGTATATACAGAGTGCGGGAACTTTAAGTTCGATTTAAAAATATATATTAAATAATAATGTAACAGATAATGTTTTATCGACGTAGACAAGTGACTTTACATAACCCCAAAGAAAATAATACAATGAGGGTTATTAAAAAAATTTCAACAACTATCCATAATGAAATGTCAAGCCAAACTAAATATGATTCGATTTATCAAATAAAGCAGTGTTGCCAACTGAAAGTTCTGCATCTCTAAAACAAAACACACTTATTAAAAAGTCGATTATATATCGTTGGCCCATACACCTTCATTAACTTCCGATATATAAGCAGTTCTACGTAACGGGGTTATATAATTCTACTGCAATATAAATAAGCTCTCAGATTTTTATTTGATAGTTTGTTGACTTCTATATTCCTATTTAAATATTTATACTTTAGGCAAAGAGAATAAATATAAGAGGAACATCTTATATGAACCGCGGTTGCTATAACCTAAAAATATTTCTGAGTTATAAAGAGATGGCAAACGAAATAGAATAAATATATATTTTTTAATTCGTTTTCTCTTTCAAACGACTGCAAAAAAATGAATTATCTATTCCATTTTACAATTGAATTATAATATGAAATACTAAGCGAAGTTTTGAAATAGTCAAATATTTTTTATTCTCTTTCGAACAGAGAAAACGAAATAAAAAATATATGTTTATCCTATTTCGTTTGCCATCACCAAATAACTCGGAAATATTTTGAAATTTTTAGTTTATATGCAACCGCGGCTCATATAAGATGTTTCTCTTTTTATTTATTCTCTTTGCTTTAGGGATGTGCTATTCAAATTTAAGATTACCATAATATCTTATATTACACAAATATTCAAAATAAATAATGATGGACAGTTTAAAGAGAAACCTTGAAAAAAATGTTTTCAAATTAAAAAAAATGATACTCGTATTGTTAGACAACAGAGGTACAAGAGGAGATCTCCACAAAGTATGCAATGTTAAAAATAAATCAAATTAACTTTACTATTGTAGCTTTTTTTAGCTACCAAATACATACCAGAAGTTCTAAATTGACGAGGTTTTATAGCTACTGTATTATTAAAAAAAGTAATTTAATATAATTTTTGGGATAATTAATCGGGAGTAGCTCACATTTTCAAGGATCTAACATTACCAAGGATCTAACATTACCATTACGTTTTCAGTTGCTTTGAATTATTTACTGCCAGAATGAATAAATCATTTCTGTTTGGTATTTAACATTTGCATGACAAGAGATTCTTCAAGATAAAAAAATAATATATGAAATAATTAAATATTTATCTGGTATTAACAGTAAGTCAAAATTTAGTGTCGTGTCTTTTTCAACAATATATAACAGTTATATAAATAATATATAACAGTTACAAAAGTAAGTCGAGCTTTTTATAAATGTGTATATAGGTAGATAGGTTCATTGTGTTTTTTTATTTGAATAAATGCAATTTTTCTCGAGGAAATAGCAGCATAACAAACACGATCCATTTTCTATTTCGCCATTCAACAATTTTGTTTACCTACAAAAAATTTATATATATATATACATAGATACATATTATATATTTTATTTTATGAATGGATGAATGAATAAATAAACCATGTATACATATTTAATGTATCAATTTTATACGAGTAGATTTCCCAGCATCCACCAGAAAAAAGGATCATCATGGATGTATGAATACATATAGAACGCTAAATCTATATAATGTATGTTCAACTCATATATCGAATGAATGAATAATGATATGGTGTGGTGGTAATGATGATAGATAATGTGTGTACAATGTTTATATATGGAGTGGAAATTCTGACATACTCTTGAAAATATCTCAGTGGCCACATTAATCCAATATGTACCGATATGTACAAAATATAAAATTATTATAATTTCATACAAATTGAGGTCATTTCCATAATTTTCCTTTTCATGTACATATAAATATATGTGTATATTTGTGTGTACCAGGAAATTTTAATTTATTTTTCAGTAACAAAAAATAATCGCTCGAGTTTTTCATATTTATTACATTTAACACAAACTTTATGCAAAATATATAAATTTTTATGTTTCTAGTGGAAAACAAAATATAAAAAATTTACTAAAAAGTATAACATAAATATGATGGATGGGAAAATTATTATTTTGTTGGAACTTGAAAGTCCATGCCCTCCTTTTGATGAAGATACGAATATGTTAATAAAATGGAGGTCATATGAATCATAAAAAAATTAACCTGATAAAATTTGAAATTTTTTAAATGATTTTAAATGGCCCTAATTCTTCACCACCCAAAAAAGTGATTCAGCTCTACGAACCAGAGGCAGATCGCAATTTTATCTCTGTCATGTAACATAAGTGATCTGATAATTATATGCACTATAGATAGCAAGAAATTTAAATTTAATACTTATAGCAACGTTGTACTTTTGGCTATATATTACACGCCGTCTCTCTTACTCACTTATCAAGGTTAAATTCCTTCATATAACAACGGGACTCATACTTATCAACAATCGGTATATTTTTGACTTATCCACACTTTTAAGATTTAGATTTTAAAAGTAGACGTAAAAATATGATTATATGTGGCAAGGTGCAGCGTGAAATCATTTATCCACCTCCCTCTTACCATGAGAACTGGAATATTCAATACATGTATTTGAATTCAATTACCCGTTTTAATCCGTTTTCTGATTGATTTTCTGACCGATAACTTTTTCTGTGTGATAAATAATTATTTTCAAATCAATATAAAGACTCAGTTGCATGTAAAAGATAGTAATACCCTGATAGTTCCAGCACTAATTTTGTCGATATCAGAATCTATTGTACTATTATTGTCGAGAATTATAACTAATGGAATTATATATTAAGGAGAGGTGTCGGTCCAGCAACACTGTTTTGGCGGAATATTTGGGATGAACGGTTCCAAATAAATTAACGTTAGTAGAATGTTTGAGCGGTAGTGGCGAGTTTATGATTCACGCTGTAAATAAGTAGTTTGTACATGTTAAAATGATTCTCGCATATTTCGTCCTATTCTGAAAGTTCTTTTTGTTGTTCTGGCAACTCCTGGATTCCCAAGATTTTTGTTACTTTTCATCGATGTTTATAGATTGAAATTGCGGCTGGAGAGTGATTTTATATTCTGTAACTAAACCTTAAATTATACCCATCCAAAAACAATTTTTGCACCTTATGGTAATCCTGCCGGTAAGTATGGGAAATTCGTTAATTTCCCATACTTCAAAGAAACAAAAATAGAAGCTGAGAGTTGAATATTGTTTTTTCCCGCGCAGTAAAATTTAGTATCTGTCAACTCCAGTTTGCTAGTGTATGTAAGAAAATTTGATAGTAACTTTCAGGTACACATGGGTCTTGATATGACATTATGAGCCAAGAGTTAAAAATGGCTCGATCAAAGACATGATTACTTGTGGTATATATAGCTAGTTTAGCAATCAACTATAATATCGCGATCTAATACATCAGTTTCTATTTAGAAACTCAAACAAATTTACTAAGGTAGTAAAGTTATCGTCGATATGCTAACGGTTATCTGGTTTTATCGTCAATTATGGCCAACAATTGACTCTAAGGTTTTATTTTAGTATTTTGTTGGCTGGCTCCTCATTTGTTGTTGGATCCGAAACGAATACACAGTTTTGTTATAGTAATAATAGTCTTATTTTCGTATGAGTAGATATTGCCATAATATCATACTCATGTATATCATGTTGTGCTAACAATTTTAGGAAACTCAAATACTTCATAACCACAGGGCCTTCTTGATCTGAAAGAGTAACGAATAAAAGCTACTGAATAGAATCTTTAATTTCCATCCAATTTATTTAAGAATCTTACTTTTTTTGTGAAACATGTGAAAGGTTAATGATATTGATTATTTTCGGATGTTAGTTTTAGATCCGAACCTCTCATAATTTAATAATAAATCTTGTAAATTATATACTTTAATATTTTGAGAACATAATTTCATTCAAAACTATTCAAAACTTTAAATTAAATTTAAGTTTTAGAAAAGGTTAAATCAGTATTATTATGGATGTTTAGAAAGAAGTTAACATATATAGTGAAACAAAGTCATAATATTATACGAAATATTAATCAATCAAGAAAATTTTGTTAATAACAAATTTCAATAACCAAATAATAAAAACTAATGAATGAAACTATATGTAAATATATAGGAACTAATTGAATATTAATAAAATTAAATTATTAATATTGATTGTAAATATATTTTTTCAACCATGCACAAAACAAAACAATTCAATCCGTTTAAACTGGAACCTTCCAAGTGTTTAGTGATGGGCAAAATCGAAACTTTTGAATATCGGTATAAATCGGTACTTTTAAATTATTAACCGGATAATTTTAACTCCATACTTTTAACCGATTAGTCCCTCTACCATTGGTTGTTATCATAATTCATTATTGCTTTTCGTTAACATTCCTTTTCTAAGGTACATATATATTGTACGCTTATTATGTAATATTTACTTTATTTATTTTTTAACATTAATTTTTTCCTGCTATTACTAATTGAATCTATTAAGTTTTAATACTCAAATATGTATTAACTTTTACCTGCTGATTTTTAGAAACATATGTATGAATGAAATAATTATTTAAACGACGTGCTAAAAATTTAAAAATCAAATTCATTCATAACGAATTTTCATTTTAAATAAGTCCTTTAATAAAAATCAACTCGTTTAAATAAAAACAATCATATGACTTTTCTCTTTGCTGCTATCTTAAATGTACATATTTTATTCTTATTAGTCAATGTGGCAAACACCAATACTAAAAACCACCGATACTTATAAAACACCCATTGCTCTAATACACCGGAATGCTTAAAAACACCTAGGTTCAAATATACATTTAACACCGTTTTTCCTTTCTTTTTACCAAATGCAATGATTTGATCGTACAATACATACATACAGTAATTTTCATTCAAATATTCATGTTATTAATTCTATAAAACAAATTTGAACTCTTTCATATTTGTCAATATTTATACGTATTCAAAATTATATATTGTATTTATATGTGGTGCTCAGATAAACATTGAAATGATTAAAAACCACCGATTTAATCAAAACAACGATCTACGAGAAACGCCAATTTACTTAATAAGCACCGATCTTTTCAAAGACACCGATATGCGCAAAACCATTGATCTAAAAACCAAGGTTTAATCAAAACTACCGAAATTTTTAAAAACACCGATTTACTCAAAACAATCGAAATGCTCAAAATTATCGATATATTCAAAAAATACAAAATACTCAAAACCACCGATCTCAGACCATGGTCGATCGATCAAATCAAAAACACATATTTACTCAAAAACACGGAAATGCTTAAAATCATCTATCTATTCAAAAACACCAATATGCGCAAAAACATCGATCTATTCAAAAACACCGATTTACTCAAAACACCGATATGTTTAAAAACGCCGATTTACTCAAAACTACCTAAATGCTCAAAAATACCGATCTGTTCAAAACAACAAAATACTCAAAACCACCGATAAACTCAAAAACACAGATTTACTCAAAAACACGGAAATACGTAAAATCATCTATCTATTCAAAAACACCGATATGCGCAAAAACATCGATCTATTCAAAAACACCGATTGACTCAAAACACCGATAAACACAAAAACACCGATCTATTCAAAAACACCGATTTAAGCCTGATTTCCATTAAGAAAAAATACTGACAAAATAGTCAAGGCGGGATAAAAAATATAATTTTTCTTAAAGTGCGAGTGAAATAAAATATATTTCCAGTACAAAAATTTATTCAGTACTGAGTAAATTTTTATGGTTACTGAGAAAATAATTATAGCAGTACTGACAAAATATATGAAGAGAAGTATTTTTATTAAGTACTGGAGAAATATTTTATAGGAAAAATAAAGATGGATGATTTTTTATGGTCAATTAATAATTTTAGCATTTCGTTTTGTTCCATTCATCTGTTTTATGGTCAATTAATAATTTTAGCATTTCGTTTTGTTCCATTCATTGTGAAAATAATTGAAATAATGAAAAATTATGTTAAGTTTATTTGTTTAAAATTTATTGTTGTAAATTCAAAGTGTTTTATGTCTTTTTTTTCAAAAGCAAAAAAAAATTGAAATTTATTGGTTATGTTACACGCATCTGTCAAAATATATCCACTATAAAAAAAGAAAAAAGTAAAAAACGATCTCTGTCACTCTAATGGAATTTTTAATTTTTTTCTCACTTTGGTTTTTTCAGTAAAAAAGACTGACAACATTTTTTTCATAATGGAAATCAGCCTTTAATCAAAACACCGATATACTCAAAAACACCGATCTATTCAAAACCACCGATTGACTCAAAACACCGAAATGCTCAAAAACACAAAAAATATCTATGAATTAGCAAAATAATACATAGATATTTCCTACTCGCATACAACTATCTATCTAGCTAGTACCTATATTTATTTATATTTGATTATTTTTGACTTAATATGTATAAGGATATGAAAAGAAATTTATAGTTTATATCATTATCTCTTTTCCTATTATTAATTTTGTATTATTGTTCGATATAGTCTTTTAGCAAATGTAATAAATTTGAGTCGGAGTATAAAAAAATAATTAATCAAAATTTAGAAACTGCGAAAAATATATAAACAGATAAATGTTTTGATGTAGTATAATATGTAAATGTGGTATTTTTTAACCCGACATTTTGGAAATTACTCATTTAATAGTCCGGACGTTTTGAGTATTTGGTTAATAATATCCGGTTAGAGTAAGTTCGAACATCACTAGTTTTAGGGACGTGATTTTTCATAAGGTGTTAAAATATTCTGGTTAAGGCGGGAAATTGATACTCTAACTATTATAAACGGTTAAATATTTAACAATGTCGGACAGCAAACCATCGAAACAAATCGTCTGGCGAAAAAACGCCTGTGACAATAATATTATTACAATATAATCCTTATTGTGTAACTTGTATCATATATGCAAAACTACTTCATTCGAAAAATTTGTTCAGTATATTATTAATCGTCAATTGTGAAGCTTTTCAACTGTGATCTGTGAAAAGCAAAGGAATAAAATCAATAAATTTCAAAACGATTTTAATACAAAGATGATTAAGACGATATAATACGAGTACAAAAGAAAGTTATATCTTTTCGAATTTTCTTTGAATTTCCTTTCCAATAAAATATATAACAAAACAAGAAAAGAACAAAAAAAACTGTTTATTTAAAAATTGATTGCATACAAAGATTACATGAACGTACTTAAGACAAAACATATAAAAAAAATCAGGTAGAGAAAACGATGCTATACAGCTCAACTCATATGTACAGAGATCTTTTCTTTTACATGTACTCGTACTTATATTTATATTGTTAACAAGTACAACATATACAAAATAACATCTGAATTATTATATACAACATAGAGTTTTATGTTCTAAGGATATACGAGTAGATATACACGATACAGAACGAATAATGTATTTCGTTTCTTTTTCATTAAGTGATGGTATAGGGGGGTATGGAAAAATCAAAGAAATTAAATTTGTTTGTGCCATCCCTGGCTTTTCGTTTTCTCATGCTTACTAGTAAATCGTTTGAAGTGAATTAGTTTTATAATTATGAGATTTTCTTTTTAATCATATAAAATGAGAAAGTGAAATGAGGATGGTAGGAAAATATAGGTTCCATTTAACCGGAATAATCATTTGGAAATGGTAAATAATAATGATAATAATTTTACTAAAGTCAATTATATATATTTTATATTATATTTTATTATATTATATTTATAGAATTATGTAAATTTACTATTTAACTAATTGTTTAAAAAAATATAGTAAATCCTCTCCCCGGTAAAATTACCAAATACTAGCAAAACAAACGATTTTCATCTACACAAACATATCTGATGAAAACCTATACACGACTGAACTTGTACATCGTCCATTGTCGTGTTGTATTGGTTTGTAACACATTATACTGTGTATATCTGTGAGGTTAAAGTAAATTTAATAAATAATTAATGAAGATTTCATGATCTGATGAATAATCGCAAATAATTAGCAGAATAGATGCAACATACGTATAGGACGAGCAATATCATCTGGATATAGGAGGAACGTATTATTTAACCAAATTGTCAAATGCAAGCAATTGCCACAAATAGGAATTATGCCAATATTTGGTGATCTGTGACATTGTCTGATACAATGGACAATCACATAATAACATAGATAGCAACGAAAGATTAAAACACTTCAATCTGATTTCAACCGTATATATGACTAAATGTATCCTTAAATAGCTATATATTGCCAAGTGAAGGACAGTGATAACAACTGGTTTATCCGTTCCGATGGTTCTCGCCTAAAATATATTTGAACAATGACCTACAATATTGAAATGGCCGAAAGACTATTAATAAAATAAGCATTAGGCACAATATATGCCATTCTCAATCTTAATTATTAATGCAGTTTAGATTATACCTAGAAGATGTCAAAGACATGACAACTATATATACAGTATAGATACATTTAACGAAATGAATGTAATTTAAAGCTGTAAACGTTGTTTTAGAATCTCTTTGACATTGCAACCCTGGGTGTTGGTAAATCCCATGATGGTCAGATTTTGGATACGTACAAAATCATTCAATAAAGCCGTAGGATGACACATAGATGGCAATACTAGAATTTCCATATATGAATTTGACATGTATGAATTTGACAGTAATCTAACTATTGATTCTTGAGTTATAGAATTTTGTGTTGCATCTTTTGTTTTTGCAAAAAAAAAATCGAAAAAATTTCGAGTTTTACCAAAGTATTGCTTTTTGATGAAAAAACTACAGTGGAAACCTGAAAAACATTTTCCGAACTCTACTCTATCGAGACAAATGGTAGAGAAGTGGATTGCTGAATTTAAATGTCGTCGTACCAGTACAAATGATGCAGAGCGCAATGGACGCCCAAATGAGGCTGTTATTCGAGAAAACATCATAAAATCCACAAATTGGTTATGAACGATCGCAAATTGAAAGTGCACGAGCTACCTGACATTGTAAAAGATATCAGATGGTATTGTTTTTATCATTTTACACGAACATTTGGGTATACAAAAGCTCTGTTCAGAGTGGGTGCCGGGTGAGCTCACAGTCGACCAAAAAAAACAACGGATCGATGCTTCAGAGCAGTGTTTGGCAGTCGGCTGAGTGGACAGCAGTTGACAAACCGAACCCAAAGCGAGCAAAGACGCAACAGTCGACCGGTAAGCTGATGGCGTCTGTATTTTGGGAAGCAAACGGAATAATATTCATCGACTATCTCCAAAAAGGAACCACCATCAACAGCGACTATTACTGTGCAATTTTGGATCGATTGAAGGCTGAAATCGCTAACGAACGGCCACATTTGCAAAAGAAAAAGTGTTGTACTACCAAGACAATATGCACCGTGTCACATATCGAAAATGATGGCAAAATTGAATGAATTGGGCTTCGAATTACTTACCCACCCACTATATTTTCCATATTTAGCCCCCAGCGACTTTTTCCTGTTTTCAGACCTCAAGAGAATGCTTGCTGGAAAGAAATTTAACTTCAACGATGAAGTGATCGCTGAAATTGAGGCCTATTTTGATGAAAAAGAGAAATCGTACTATACAAGTGGTATCGAAAAGTTGGAAAATCGCTATACTCGTTGTCAAAATTTTGTTTTTACTTACTTATGCGGACTAATATCAACTTATTGAATGTGTCAGGCAAAAGATAAACAAAAGAGCCACTTCACATATATGTTCGCTTGTTGGAGTGCTGAATTCCAGGACCGACTCATCATGTCAGTACTATAAGGTGGCATTAAGGTATGTAATATTTATATTAGATGATAGTTCAACGTAAATCGGAGCAACAACCGTGTGTCCTCGGTTATGGGTACTTTTGGCCGTAATGGCTTAAAAACGAGGGGAGTAGACCATATATATAAATATATATATATATATATATATATATATATATATATATATATATATATATATATATATATACATATATATATATATATATATATATATATATATATATATATATATATATATATATATATATATATATATATATATATATATATATATATATATATATATATATATATATATATATATATATATAAATACTTATTATACCATACTAAGCGATTCCAGCAAAAATACATTTTGATGTGATAAGTAGAAATAGATGCTCATAAGATTTTAAGATATAGCATCTGGAGCAGCATTCAGGCGATTAACTATTCGTGTGGCAAGAATAATTAATCGCCTGAGATAAATATAGCACGACGTCGTGGCTCTTTCTTACAAATCTCGCCAGCTATTAGTATAACATTTATTTTGGATCAGAATATCGTTTTTCAAATTAACAAGACCAAAGCAATGTCCATTAATCTTATAATTTGCTAAATATTTTTATTAATTTATCTATCTGATTAAATCTAATTGTTTACAAGAAACTTTCTCCAGATCTCGAATATACCCAAAATTTTAAAAATACTTAAAGCTAAGAATATTCAAATCTAATCAAACGTTTGGTAGAATAAGTGCAAGGTTCAAGGTACACGTTATGTACACACTCGTAAGCAATTTGTGTAAATATTCATTTCATCTTTAAGTACAAGGCAAAACTGATTAAGAGGTTGGAATAGTCTAAAGTGGTTTATAAAAATATTAAAATATGTATTATCTAATTTATTAGGATACAAGGCAACAACATAAATTTCCCAGTCTCTCATGTTAGATGACGATTTAGAATTTTCTTTAAATAATAATATGACAATTAAATGGACCGATTTTAATATACCATATATTACTCGTAACAGTAATCAATTTTGTTATTCCCTTATCTACTCAATGTAATTACACCCTCAGGAGATTGAAAAATTAAATAAAAATACTTTTGCTTACTGCAAAAAACATTGTACGAAGAAAAAGCATAAACAAAAAGTTCAACTTGATAACATTTAATTCAATATATATTTTTTTTTCAATTATCATAAATTCATCAAAAATTAAACTACCTAATGGACAAGCACTATGACTATGACGAAATAAATATTGTGTTTCACACAAACACAAAAGCCATTCGGGAAATTTACATAATCATAAAAATTTTTTATAAATATAAAAAGGAAAATATATTTTGACACTTTAATACAGTGGGACCACAATACACACCCAATATAAAACAGAAACAGAGTGATAAAAAATTAAATCGTCTCATTTCGACGTTGGTAAATCAGAATGATCATTAAATATATATATATATATATATATATATATATATATATATATATATATATATATATATATATATATATATATATATATATAATAAAAAAGTATATAAGTGCTTATAAGTTGATATCTGACGTAAACTTATATAAAATACTATGAAAAATTGGAAAAGCAATAAAAAAAATGGAAATAAGTCAAACTCAAGTGGAAACTATTCTAATCCAAATAAATGGTATATGCTTTGGAGAAGAAGATATGCATAGCGAGAGTGAATATATAAATGGAAAACGACAGCTTTTTCTAACTATACATTTTTCGGATTTCTTTATATAAGAACGTTATTCTAACTGTAACTCGATAATTTTTGTTTGCATCTTCCCTTTAAAATCTTGATACATCATAGCCGAAACTGAAAACTAGGTTTAAATATGCTAACTGACCCGCTATGAGCATTTTCGAAATCAGCTTTAAATTGGCGATTTAGTGCAGAAACTAAGAAAATTTCGAGCGCACGACGTAAATAATAAAAGTTTGCTTTCTATGTTCTATAGACACCCGAGCAACAATATCGACTTAAACCTTCAGAGCTTTCAGAAAGGCGACATTTTTTTTAAAACGGTTTAACCGATTTTCACAAGACAATACTATTTTGAAAGTCTGATATTAATTTAAAATGACACTAATTTAATGAAATTGGTTTAGTACGAAAATCAATGATTATGAAAAAACTATTGAATATATTTAAATTTAAAATAGAACAAATAATTCTCGCACTTTTTATTAAGGTTTTTACAACATCCAACGTAATCTTTTTCCAAATTTCTGGATTAAACTCTCCATTTTATCTTGTCTCATAAATTATCAATTGGATTTATGTCTGAGGCTGGCCATTTCATTATTTCGAGCCTAGAGGTTGGAGTCGATTTAGTTGTTCGGAAGTATAAACTATAGCAAAAGTGATTGTACAATAATTGTTTTAATCCACTTAAGTATACTACTATATTACGCTCTCGATTTTGCGATTAGCTCTATAGAATATATATGCTATTTATAAACCATTTCCAAAACGAGTTACAATGATTGTCAAAATCGTTCTTTTTCCGATACCAATTTTCCAAATCACTCTCACTTTATAGACGATATAAAAATCATGTTATTTCCAATATAAATTTTATTTTACTAATCAATTTATGTATAATGTTTACATAAAGGTCCGTCGAGTACAATATTAACAATATATACGACTCTAATTATGATCCTGGAAATTGAACTATAAAACTTTAACTGTGGCAACAACAGCAAATTTATTAAAAGGGATGTTCATAATCAGAATGTATAACAACTCTAATTAAACTTGATGACATTTTTTATGTTGTAATGTTATATAAGGCAAAATGACAGCCGATTACTTTTTAATCACGCATATAAACAAGACGGACTAACCGCATAAATATGATTATCCATATAGTCTGGTACTTAGTTAGAATTCTAATTATTGTTCAAACATCCGAAATAAGTTTGTCGCATCTAAATCTTAGAAATATATATATATATATATTTTTTGTTAAGGAAAATCTAAGCAATATAACTTTTTGTAGATAAAATTTAATTAAAATGGTTTTCATTTTCTTACGAGTAAAAAAATTGAAGACATATGTTATTTGAAATGTGTGATTGCTGTATATACGAGTATTTGGAAATGATATGGCAAATCCCATTTATCAGACATTCTCGAAAAAATTTTCGTTTTAAATTTGTTGTTCTGTTCTTCTCCTTCGATTAAGATATTTATCGAAAATATCTGATATATATATATATATATATATATATATATATATATATATATATATATATATATATATATATATATATATATATATATATATATATATATATATATATATATATATATATATTCTCGTATATTTTCACAATACTTAAATAAAACCGACCAAAATGAACATTTTTGGAAATAATAACAATAAAAGAGAAAACTTCCATAAAACCACCAAGAACAACAGAAATGAAAATTGATTATTTGGAAAATAATAACATATAAAAAACCCCTTAGAACACATATTTTCTCGGTATTGTCCCTTCAGTCAGATATTATCAAAAGTTATGTATATGTGTGGGTATTATATTGATACACATGTTTATATTTTTTATATTTTGATATTCAACACTTCGAAGAATTAATGGTTTAAATTAAAATCGGTTTTCTCTAGATGGGTTCAGCTTCGTATCTACTTGTAGTAGACACACACTTACTCTTATATATACTCGTAGTTAATATAAATATATAAATGTACAAAATGTATTTATGATTTTTCCGCATCGATCGGAAAGTTTATTATTTTTTTTTTTAATTTTTATTTTACACATCCACAAATTTATCGCGTAACATGATAAAAATGGAAAAACATTTTTTTTTTATTAATTTTTACGAGAGGCAATAAACTTGCAGGCAAACAAAATTTTTACTACATTGTAAATTTATAATTTCGACAACAGAACAGAAAAAACCAAACCAAGTCAACCAAACCAAAAATCAAACAATGAGCATATTCGAAATATAAAATTTTTCCATACACGAAAAAAAGAGAAAACAATATATTGTACGGATGGTGTTCTCACGCCAATTATCATTATCTTAACTCTCGACCAAATATCGACCTCAAACAAAAGAATATATAAAGCACAGAAGCTGAAAAATGCTTTTAAAATTTAAGTACATTAAAACAATTGTTTGTGAGGTTTTTATAAATCCGAAAAATGCAATTAAGATTTTCTGTTTATTTCCTTGTGTTGGGTTTTATTTTTTAAGAAACTAAATTTTTTTTAGAAAATTTTAAAACCCCGTCTGGTAAAAATCTATTGTGAAAATTAATAAAACCGTTGAAATAAAACGACCACCGAAACGAAACAAAACCATATTTAATTTTAATTTGATGTCACTGCACTGAAAGAAGTGCAACACTTTTATTTCGTGAGTTTCAAATTGATCTAGTGCACTAGAAAACTGCATTAACAATATTGCAGAACATGGAGGTTTCGATCATTTTATTTCGTTTTGTGAAGTCTTTTAAAATGTCTCCCTGCCGCAACACTATATATCTTTCTCGTGAGATGGTGCCAGAGACGTTGGAAGACACCACTGAAGTTAATAACTATAAAGACGGTTTCTTTAAAAATAAATGGTAGCAAAAAAAGAATTTAGTGTGTAACAGAAAATTTCTTTATTTTTCTTGCAACTCGAATTTTCGAAAATCAAATTTAAATTTAGTTAAAACGTTGTTTCGGGAGACGGTTAAATTAATTATAAATTGTAATTATTTAATTCATCTGTCAAAAAAGATAATAAAAAGTATGTGTTCTTCCCTCAAAAGTTGGAAGTTTTAGTTATTGACATTTAATTCTACGAGCTCAAAATTGTTGACAACACTGTTAAAAACTTATGACATTTTATTTATCAATTTTTCGAAAGTGCATATAAGACTGAGAGGCATATATAAAATGAGTGGTACGACTATAGCAAAAATTTCTACCGTTGTTTTTGGTTGTTTTCAATGTTAATTTTATAAGATACCGTCTCCATAGTTATTCATCTCAGTGGACGAAACTGATGATATGAAAAAAATAGACGTGTCAAGAATGTTAATGAATTTGCAATTTCATTTCATTATTGTGTTGAATTGTCAAATCATCACAACACATAGGTTGAATCATAATGAAAGGTCTGACTATTATGTGTTCCTTAAATTGAAAAAAATGAATTACGAAGCTGTCATGTATGGATATTTTGCAGACGCCTCGGAATCTCACTTAAGTGATGGCGTTAAATTATTTAAAAAACGATATAATAAATGTATTTAAATTTTATGGGATAAGGTATAAAAAAACATATTTTAATATAAATATTTTTTCAATTTATTTTTCACGCGATTGAATTTATATTTTTAGTATGCCAACTTCCAATATGTTTACTAATTTACAAGTTATTTAAATATTCATATTTAAATGACAGTTATAACATTATTTATTTTAAATTTATGGGGACTGCAACAACAACTGGAGAACAATTTGAGTTGCAATTTAAGAGGATCGTGAAAAATCACTCAGTACAAAACGCATGATTATGCTAACTTCATATGCTTATATTTGACAAAATTCGTCCAAACAATTTTAGAATAGGAAAATTTGCAGCGGGTCGGTTTTTTCGATATCTGAAAAAATCTAGAGAGATATTTTGAAATTTTTATGATTTCGTAAAACGAAATCTTAAAATACGATCCGGGCGGATATTCCTATTGTAAAACTATATTTTTGATCGTAAAATTTAAGAATATAAAAAATAGAAATTTTTGGTTTAATAATAATAAAATTATTTTATTTAAATTATAATTTAATCAATTTGTATAAAATAATTATAGAAGTTACCTTTTAAAATAATTGAATAATGTTTCAATGTTGAGAAAAAAATTGTACGACGTTTGTATTTCGTAAATACGATATTCATCACCTACAAAGCAGTCGAATTTTTTATTTTTTCGTAAAATACGCTTTCGTTTTTTTTTGTTCATAATATTTCGGAATTTACGATTTATGTATTTTACGAAAGGAAAAAAATATTCATAATAGAAAAAAATATTCAAATATTCATAATTACGAAATCGTAAAAATTTCATAATAACCTCCCTGATTTCGGATTATTTCATAATATTTATGTTATTTACTATGGAGAGTTTCAAACCCTTCGTTTTGTACCACGCGAATTTTTAACCAAGTTATTTTGATATTATAGTGATATTATTTATAGTGATATTATTTAACGTGGTATTATGGTAAAAAAAAAAACGTAGAAAAAAATTTCGGGAGCACTGACTAGATAGGAGATAATAGCATTTCGTGAATGCGGACACATATTAACAAAAGTATCTCTGCGATTCGTTGTTTCCAGAAACGAAAAATGGCTACAAGAGTTCATATATCAAACTAGGACTTGGATATTTTTCTATTTTATTATTTTGGATACCTAGAATGTAAAGTATACATTTTTGTGTGGAAACCTCATTTAGTGCCATAACTCAATTCTAGCAGAAATTGGGTTTGCTGTGTGTCTAACTACTCACTGTCGATTTTTCCATGTTGCAACAGTCCAGATACAAATAAAACCGAGAATGCGTGTATGTATTTGAGGTTGTTGAAATTGTATTCCAACATTATTCTTAGGATAAGCAGACGCCAGCAAATTAAATACGTATACTTTAAAATAAAAGTCGTTGTGATTAAAAAAAATACATAATTAATATTAAAACAAGATTAAAGCCAAAGAAAATTAAAACTAGAAATAAATATTCTTAGTATTATCTAAAAACCGTAGGTAAAAACAGTGAAAAGACGCGTTTAGCCAATTATATTGCTACTTGACTTGTTGATACTTTACGAAATGTGACTATATATCAAAACCAAAAGAAAACTATCTTTAGATATGCGAAACTATAAGAAATTCAAAATCTTTAGTGTTTTGGTTAAGAGTACAAAACCGTGTGAAAATCTTTTACATATATGAAACGCATATTTAAGATATTTACGAAACAGCAAATTCACAGTTTGTATCAGTTTTTCTAACGATCTTGTCATTTGTTGAAACTAATGATCATTAAAATAATAATTTTGGCAACAAAATGTCACTGAAATGTTTAATATAAAAGTTTGGCAGATTGAATAAATAATAGAAGTTGTCTTATAATTTGTATCTTTTTTTATTTGATCGGGTTCATTCAAATTAAAGATGGATGTAAAAGCGACATTTCATCATTCGAATAATGATGAGTATGAACGCAGACACCCTGTTCAATTCATGGTCTCATGAACCAACTCATTTGATTCCAGCGTAAGGAACGACATTTAAATGTAAATGTAAAAGAGGTGGGACCACTTCGGTCTACAAATACAAAAAAAAAATTTGCCCCATAACAATTTTAATGTTAGCTTTTCGATGGAATTTTTTATCCGTAAACGATTAACAAATCAGTACTGCGTTCTACTACTAATAAAATACTAAAACATATTCTCAAACAAAAGTTATTTTCAAAGGAGTAAATTATTTACATTTCAATTATATTAATTTAAAAAACTCTTTATCTTTTCTTAAGTATTATTTAATTTAATATTCAACTGATCCTTTTTATTTTTTGTTAACTTACTCCTCTATATATATAAGAGCTAAAGTTTAGTTATCATTCCCCTCACATCACTCGCTATCAATTATAACTGCTTGTTGTTAATTAGAAATTTCTAAAATAAAAATATAAAAGAAAAACTTAACTACAAAGAAAATGTTGTACTGTGTACGCTCCGCATAAGAATGGCAATAAAAATGACAAAAATTTTCCAACCAAAAAAAAAAAAAAAAGTAGCAACAAACGGAACAATACAGATCAAAGAAAGGGCCAAATTCTGATGATGTTGAAATGATAATGACGATGGTGGAATACTGGAGATGGTTAATTTTCCATTTTTTTATTTTAATTTCCCGTTTATTCTTGCAAGAAAAAAACTAAACTAATAACAAGAAGTTTATTTTTGAAACAAAAAGGAAAATACTAAGATGACGATGGCGAAGCAAAATAGAATAATTGGATGATGAGAGATTTGTTGGTGGTTATTTTTCATTAAAATGCTAAATTACTTTCATGTTATTATGTCTTTTATCGTTAATTTTTGTTTAACTTCTGTGTTTTGTGTGAATGTGAGTCGTTATTGTAAGATATTGTAATTAAATGTGGTTGAAGAATATGGAAGAGCTGTAGCATAGAAGTAGCACAACAGAAAATCAGTATTCGAGTATCATTGAATTTGTCATTTCTAAATTTTTTTTTTCCTTTTTCTAATTAGATTTACAATATTTATTAGAAATTGGATTTTGGTTCTGTATAAGTACGTATTCGTTGCCTGATTATGATAGGAGGAGTGAGCACAATTGTCAAATTTTTCACGTGCACTTTTCGATTAATTTTAACTTTTCCATTCATGACTGCGACAAATTAACGATTATTTATAAAATCCTCATTTCGTTTTGTATCTATTTGCTACTCTCGTAGTCTCGTCGTCTGTTTTTGGGTGTTTAAATGGAAAAATGATAATGATAAAACATGATGATGGTAAAAAATTGAAGCTAAAATGGTTTTCTATGTACATACACACACAGTTCCTAATTTTGTGATGAAAAATTAATTTTGGTACATTTATCTCTCAAAATTAAATTTTAAAGAAAAAAACTGAAAAGATGTTGTTGTTTGTACAATTGGTACGTTTTTTATGAAGTTTATAGAAAATTCAGTTAATGAATTATAGTTTTTATATACAGCATGGGATAGCAAGTACGTGATCGGACAACGTTAGTCTGATATAACTTTATGTGGAAAGCTATATATACGAGTTTACAGCTCGACTATATATTATGTATTCTTACTAAAACTGATACGCAAAATAAAACTATCTTCAATCTGTATACGAGCTCAATCCATAGATTTGACTCAGAAGACCAAGGCATTCTAAAGATCCAAACATTGAAACGGCATGCCATCAAGATCAGGAATGTATCGATTAGGTAATAAACTGTTGGAATGATGTAAATCTACATGTGAATATGAGAAAATGTTGTTGTATGTCTTTACGAAAGCCACCAAGAATTTATTTACAAATATCTAACGAGAGTATTGAATATGTGACTTTGGCTAGGTATTTGGGGATCACAAATAACTAACTAATAATTGTAAGAGTAGACTGAATGTTATCAACAGGGTGAGTGAACCGAAAAGGAGAGCACACCTTAGTGTCACTGACATGTTACGGAATACGCTAGTGTCCCTCAAAATTGCGTGTGGAATGACCGTGTATGGTGATGGTTCTAAAGTTGGATTTAAAGCGTTAATGAAAGTTGAGAAGGAATGCAAAAGGGGTATAGGGGGTGATTAATTCTACCCCAATTATAAAAGAGAGTGGGTCGTCGTTCGCGAAACTGTGCTAATGATTATAAAAGATATTGCGTAAGTGAATGAAATGATAACCAAATTTCAGGCAGGACCAATCTTTAGGAAAACTCAAAGAACCCGCTTGATTTTGGACAGTATGAACTTATTCGACAAGTCCAAAAAGTAGTGTCAACTGTTCCTTCTGCAAATCTGTTTGAATTTAAGCGCACGACAAAAGCTTTGATGAATGAGTTATCAGTTAAGAGAGAATTTTAGATGCAAATAAAATACTTTGCTCATTTGACTGTATACATTTACTAGTGTGAATGATAATCTTCTGGAGTGTTGGAATTTACATTCCTGCATTAAAAATTAAAAAAAGAGAAAATAATAAGAGAAAATGATAGCATCTGTATAATAAATGACGAATTGATGGGATTATAGAAGGAATCAAGTTGGCAATAAATGATGGGAAAGGAGGGTTCTTTTACTATACGACTATCTGACTGGTTTAGAATAAATAAGGGAATGGGAAGTCAGAGCAATGTTTATGTGAATAAGTTGTTTGAGTACCTTTGATCTAATGTTTTTTCAATATGGTTGTTTTTCAATATGGATACCTTCACATCTACATATTAAAAGGAATAAAAAGGCCATATGATTGCAAAAACATGTTATTTGATGAAGGTTGTAAATGAATATGATTGAATGGATGATAGAGATGTTCGTACGTTCCAGATGAAACTGTGGAGAAAATGGGAGAGTGAATTGGTGCAAAAATGTCAAATAAAAGTTAAAAAGTATTTTGTAAAAAAGTTTGAATGAATTTGGGAAATCGAATTATTCAAGTGCTTAATACCAAATTTGAATAATTTGAAAATATAACAATTATAGGAAACATATTCCTCTTGAAGAATATTTCTTTTGAAGAATATAATACTGACACTGGTGAAGTGAAAATCAAAACTTACCATTGGTCGCCTAACAAACACATACAAAATGATGATCAACAAAAGATTGAACAACAAAAGTAACCACTGGGAATGTCAACAAAATTCAAAATTATTAGGTGTCGGAAACTATACAAAATACTACATAAAATTCTGTAAATGACGAAATGTCTTGTGAGAGCCATCATTACAGGAGTTGTAAATTCTGCGGTACGTGAAATGAAGCTTAAATTTTTTAATTACAAAATTCAAGTTTTATATTGATTATATTGGACTATCAGTGAATTCAATTCCTGTACAATGCAAAAGTGACAATAAATTTATCATGATCATTAAATTCGTTGTGGGAAAAAACTAAACTCATATTAGTCCATATATATAATAATACATTATTCGACTTATAATAACCTTCTGTCATCATCTTCACCCAAAAACTATATCTCGAAAAATTATGATTTATTATTATCTACCATAAGTATACTGATATACATACACATCATAAAGTTCACAAACTCTTAAAATATGCTCGTTCAACAAAAAACCAGAAAAAAACTTGAAAAAATATTCCAAAATCATCGACATAACCATAAATAAAATTGGATCTCTGTCTTATGTATGTATACGTTCATTCGATTGTATATTTTTGTGATGGAAAATTGTGAAGAAGAATCTCTAAGAAAATTTTAAAACCCACACACACACAACATTATATCTGTTAAATAAAAATTAATGAACTTTTAAAGTGCCAAATTTTATTCTGTTCCACATAATTCATCTCATCTCATACGTAACAGGATCAAAAAATATAAAAGTGCAACATAAAAATATATTAATCTGAGACACTAGACCACACTTTACTTGCGTGTGGCGACAGCCATTATATTTTAGGTTTTACAATATCCTAACAAACAAGCTAAAATAAATTATTTAAATACATAAGAACAACAACAAAAAGTTTAAGTAAATTAATTTTTTCTTTTGTAACACTGAGCACACAAGAAAATAAAATTAAATCTTCGTTAAAATCCTTCGAGAACTAATTGAAAACTCTTGAAACGAAAAATGTAAAAAAAAATTGAAAAAAAAGTGAAAACAAAACCAAATTAAAATTTGCATATTCTGTATACGCAATAATATAGAGCAGCCAATCTCGAGTTTCTTTCACAACAACTTTTTTTAGTATACTATTTTCAAAATCTCAAAAACTGAAAAATCAACGATTATGATAATACTCCAATATACAAATGTCTTACTCCATCTATATCGAAGTAGTAATCGTACGTAATGTGAATATATTTGTACCATGTTAAAAATAACTTGCGTAATAATTATTTTAAAGACTACTAATAAAGGTCCAATGTTCGTCTACCTCCTTTATTGATCCACACATAACATACAGTAATAAATTTTACATTTTCATTATACGTATTTTATTTTATCAATTTCATTATCCAAAAACAAACTACCAAAAAAAATGTTAATAATAAAAAAGAAAAGAAAAAGGTCCCAAGACATTCATCTTATTTATACGACCAAACCACCAAAGAAACATTGACCTTATCAGTTTTATGAATTCGTTTATTTTTCGATTTTTTTTGTTTGTTAATTTTCATGTACCGAAGGAAAAATTAAAGAAAATTTATATACATATAACGTGTTTCATCCAATACAGCACAGTATATATAGGATGCGAGGAAGAGGCATTAAATTTGACTTTTATGTTTCTTTGTTTTAAGGTTTCATTTAAAATATGTGTATAACTCTTATGACTTTCGTATAAATCGGAAGAAAATATTTTCGATAAAATGGTTTTCCATCACTTACCTCTTCATAAAATTTTAATTGCGGTATAGGTTCTTCTGAACAATTTTCACAAAAATCTTTAAATAATAAGTATCCTGCAAAGAAAAAAACAAAATAATGTTAGAAATGATTAGTAATACTTAACAATAATTATTATATGATTTAAGTGGTTTTTTGTAGACATCATAATTACTCGCGCTAAAAATATTTTTTGTTAGTCAAAATTGTAGCTACTAAGGAAATACAATTATTTTTATTTTAAATACAAATAAAAAAAAATATTTTTGAACGAAAAAGCAAAACATTTCAACGCTTAGCCACGTAGCGGTGAAATTATGCGTAACTGTTTCTATCTACTCGTGAAAAATAGCAAGAGCAGTTGCGAGTAGATAAATTAGCAAAGACACACAACGAACTACTAGCGGTTCACTAGCGGGTACTAGCGGTTGGTCGATTGGGAAGCAACTATTTTTTGATTGATTTCCAACCGAAAATTATTTTCCGACCAGTCTAAAACAATTTTATGCATCGAAAAATTACCAAACTTAACGGTTGATTTTATGAATATTTTAGAAGTTTGGACTACGGAGTCAAAAAATCGAATTTTCCCGAACTCTCCACATGAAACTTCACTGAAGTTTTTTTTCCAGTTAGAACCAATGGCAAACCGCTTAGAATCACCTTTCATTCAGCCATAACACTCTAGAGGTTGATTTTATAGATATTTGTGATTTTATACATTATGACATCTGTTATTTTATTTATTTTAATATTGGAATTTTCTGTTAAGTTTGGAAATTTAGGAGGATCTAGCCCATATTTCAGAATCTAATGAGTTTCAAGGTCACAACAAGACGTTCCTTTGGAATTCAGTAGAAATCATTTTCTCCTATCTAGCATTGTCCTCGAAAAGGAATACTGGCATTAAAAAAATACCCAGTATATCGACAAAATATAAATTTTCCCTTAATTCGAATTTAGGTTTGATTTTGATGAATAATCATAAAATTCATCCAACTGTAATATTATACCAAACAAAATTACTTTTATTATGGATGTTTGTTAGTTTTTCCAATAATCAATACATAGAAATGAGTTTTTAGATTTTTATTTGGCTATGTCTACAATTCACAGTAAACATATCTGAAATGAGACACGTGTTCTAAGCAGAGCAGTTAACCAAAATCACAAAGTATGCTTGTTTCAGTTGTTATGTATACATATAGACATCTCACCTCAAAAACTGGGTCAAACAAATGAAGCACAAAATTTTCCAAAACAAATACGGTTTTCATCTCGTTCATAATAAATGTTTTCGCATATATTTAAATGCCAATCGCGCATTACACTATTCGCCAGTCACCCAAATAAATATATAAATAAATAATAAAATTATATAAAATGTTTTTATTTTTATTAAATAAATTTTCAAATAAATTTATCACGCTAAAAAAATCGAGCATAAGCGGCAAAAGAAGCTAAATAAATAAACAACAAAAATTAATTTTATTCTATTTCGTTCCATTCGCGAGGCATTGTAAATAAGGCAGTAGTACCAGCAGCAAAGAAAATTAACAAAATCCATTTTCCATCTTATTTTTCATCTTGCTTGATTCATATTGCACACACACACACACACTCTAGCACCAACAACAACTGTAGAGTAATGTCTATAAAAATATAAACACACATAAGTCAAGCTAATAAAAGTAAAAACAACACGGAAAATTGATGGAAAAAAAAACGTAAAAACAAAACATTGGTGGTACTGGTGGCGGTGGAAAAATAAATCAAATTCTTCGCGATAACAACAAATATTTTTCCGAAAAAACAACAAAACATACAAAAAAAAATTGTATAATGTGAAAGGAAATTGACAATTTTCGTTGGCTTTTGTTTTATCTATCTTACTACCACTGTATAGAGCTACGAGGATATACCATATATACAAGAAGAGGAAATGGCATTTTCATCGTCTGTATTCAGCGTACCGTATAATATTTGTAAGGTTTTTTAAGATAGCTAAAAACCGAAAATGATGGATTTTTTTCTTTTTTAAATAAAAAAAAAATTAGAATTCAATTTATCTGGTACATCAATGTCGGAATTGGATTTTCTTGTTGTGTGCATTAGGGTTGATTATATATACGAGTACGTATATATGTAGCTATGTGTATATAGAAATAAAATAATTTAAGATTTGCAGAACTCAATATGTGATTGGTTATAGAAAAATAACGTTGAAATTTAGATTTCATATCAAAATATTTTTTAAGGATTCAGTGACTTCTGTAATGATTCCTGCAACTTAATTGTTTATGAGGATCTATAGAAATGAAGTTAATTGGATGAAGTAAATTAATTCTGATCCGTCTGGAAGAATAAATACATATATTTGAATAGATTCATAAACACAGTTTGAACTTTATTCGTATCAGGGTTTCAAAACTCGATTTCTAAACCTGATATACGAGGGTTGCCTGTTATATTTCGGGATCTGACAACCCTGGAGTTGCAATCTGTCAACTGACAGCTCGATCGTAAAGTTAAAAGTTTTTGAAGTTATACGTAATCAGATTTGTGTTTTTTTTCGAGCATTTCTTTCGACCAATCCTTTTTCGAGCGATTGACAAATTGTGTGGGATCGAACGCGAACAAATTTTTTGACAGTTAAAAGTTCATGCAATATTGAGTGTATGCTGGTCCCACTAATGCCTAAGGTTGTCTCTATCTCACGATAGGTTACATGACGATCTTGCAATATCAGTTCGCGCACAGCATCAATGTTTCTCGGAACAACAACTGATTTAGGCCGACATTCACGAAATTCGCCTTGGAGTGAACTCCGACCACGATTGAATTCACCGTACCATCGATAAACACTGGTCCTTGATGGCGCTTCATCGCCAAAAGTTGAATTCAGTTTATTCATGCACTGCTGCTGAGTTAATCCACGTCGAAAGTTGTAAAAAATAATCGTACGAAAATGTTCACGATTTAATTCCATTTTTGGGGGCAGATGAATCTTTTAATTTACTGTAAACAACACAAATAGCGCTCGAATTTCAAAACGTTCTAAGTACGTATAACCTCAAAAACTTCTAACTTTACGATAGAACTGTCAGTTGACAGATTGCAACACCAGGGTTGCCAAATCCCGAAATATAAAAGGCAACCCATGTATAAGCGAGATACAAATTGAAATATTTAATCTTATTTTATCGGTGATGTTGATGAACACATCTTTACTCCTTATAAGAGATAAATTTATACGTTGCATCATTCACCCACGTACACTATACATAATTAGTTAATTACCATCTGCACATTGAATAGACAGTGATTCGGATCATAATTTCTTTTCGGGTTTGATTTGGTATTGGACTACAATCAAATTGCATATAGGAATGAATATTTCTCCTCATAAAATCGATTATCGTAAATTTAAAATTTAACCTACTAAACGCCAAAAATAAGAATTTCCAAATCTAACAAAACTCAAACGAAAAACTTTTTTCAAATAAATTCTCTAATAAATTATAGATTTTATATTACTACATGTCTTAGCAGTGAAAACTTTTCGTTGGTAACCTTTACAATTGTCGATAACAGTATTCAATGTCATCTGGAAGACTAAGGCAAAGTTCTATTTTTTTTAAACACCAACTGCAACCGTGTAATCATCCCCACTACTTTACTCTATAGAACTTTATTATTAAAATAACTTTCAACAAATGTTGACCATTTTAAAAATTGTCGACCAAATCGTCTTGGCAATTTTCTTTCCATTAAATTCGTTTCTTCTTATTTCATTTCGGAGCAGTTTTATTGACCTTATATGTACTCTCGGTTTTCTTTCTAGTAATTTAAATATTTTGCATGGATTCTTTTTCTAGCTTTGTTTCATTTTAGTCTTTTATTTAATGTTCGTTTTGGTATAAACGCACCACGTGAACTGTAGATTTGTTTCATAAAGATTCAATCTACTCTCGTTATATAGTTTACTCGTCTTTATTTTAAGGACAATTAATTGGAACCCCTTTTTCTTCAAACTTGTTTAATATAGACAATAAAAACCTTAAATCGACTTGGCAGTCAGATTTCACTGGATACCCAGTCACATGTATGACACGGATAGATGAACATAATCTTATAACGATTCTCTCAAAAATTTCCTTGGAATAATAAACCATAGTAACGATTTCAATTCTTTTTGTACTATGAGAGTCGTACTGAGTATTCACAGGACGCCGTTTATTGAGTAATCACATGCTCTGACTAAAACAATGCAAACTGTATGGGAGGAGAAGCAGAACCCGTTTTAAATGTCCTGTGATCCTGACGTTCATATTCTCCTTACGCAGGCTGATTGCTTTGGACAGCGCTGCGTTTTTTGGGTCAGTTAAGAACCTTAAAGATATCGGATATGATGGCCTGCATTCGAAGAACAAACAGATTTCGGGACTGCAAGCGTACGTTTGTGTCGGAATGTCAAAACGGGTCATACAATAGTCGCCTTAAACAATTAGCCTTTTATTTCTCTGTGTTTATGTCAGTGGTGGAAAATCTTTCAAACACTACGTCTAATCGTGAGGCTTGATAGTGTGCGAGTTTCTTATATTTTCTCTCCCCGGAACTACCGTTACGTATGTCAATTAATTATTCCTGCATTCTCTACAATCCTTTATTGAAGTTATTTCATCGTTTATGTACTGTCTTTATATAGACTTGTGGTGTTCAGAGTAATCCAAATGATTCGTAAATACAATTATCACCACACCACAATGAATCAATTAATAAAATCGATATTTCGAGTGAAATACAACATAAAAGAAACAACTCGAAGTCTCACTCAAAAATACTATTCAAAAATAACGGGTGATTTTTTAAGAGCTTGAGAACTTTTTTTTAAAAAAAACGCATAAAATTTGCAAAATCTCATCGGTTCTTTATTTGAAACGTTAGATTGGTCCATGACATTTACTTTTTGAAGATAATTTCATTTAAATGTTGACCGCGGCTGCGTCTTAGGTGGTCCATTCGGAAAGTCCAATTTTGGGCAACTTTTTCGAGCATTTCGGCCGGAATAGCCCGAATTTCTTCGGAAATGTTGTCTTCCAAAACTGGAATAGTTGCTGGCTTATTTCTGTAGACTTTAGACTTGACGTAGCCCCACAAAAAATAGTCTAAAGGCGTCAAATCGCATGATCTTGGTGGCCAACTTACCGGGCCATTTCTTGAGATGAATTGTTCTCCGAAGTTTTCCCTTAAAATGGCCATAGAATCGCGAGCTGTGTGGCATGTAGGGCCATCTTGTTGAAACCACATGTCAACTAAGTTCAGTTCTTCCATTTTTGGCAACAAAAAGTTTGTTAGCATCGAACGATAGCGATCGCCATTCACCGTAACGTTGCGTCCAACAGCAATGATTCCACCAGCGTACAAACCACACCAAACAGTGCATTTTTCGGGATGCATGGGCAGTTCTTGAACGGCTTCTGGTTGCTCTTCACTCCAAATGCGGCAATTTTGCTTATTTACGTAGCCATTCAACCAGAAATGAGCCTCATCGCTGAACAAAATTTGTCGATAAAAAAGCGGATTTTCTGCCAACTTTTCTAGGGCCCATTCACTGAAAATTCGACGTTGTGGCAGATCGTTCGGCTTCAGTTATGAAATGTCAAAGCATACTGAGCATCTTTCTCTTTGACACCTTGTCTGAAATCCCGCGTGATCTGTCAAATACTAATGCATGAAAATCCTAACCACAAAAAAATCACCCGTTATATAAAGCTACACGCTTAACAGACACTTTCTTATATCCGATAAGATTATAAGTTTGTAGATTACTATGTATCTACTTTTATTAAACTAGCATCAATCAAAGACGACTATCATATTCTGTAAAGACAAATAATTATGTAACTCATTCCAGTTAACTTTTTTCGATAATACAAACTCCGTGTAGTAGTTCTTGGATATCATTAAAATATCTTAAACAATTGATTTATTTTCGATATTTACAAATTTAAGAAAAAATCTTTTTTTTGAAATCACATACCATCAAATTTCTTTATCTTTTTCTTAATACGGTCGGCTTCTCTTAACATAATAGTAACAATATTTTCTGATTACGTAACTCAAATTTTTGATTTTATTGAATAGTTAGTAATAAATCCAAATTACGTAACTAGCCCCTTCGTAGTCGCTCGCATACAGCTTAAGTTTTAAAATATCTTTTTTTACAAACAAATATTAAATAAAATTCTATGTAAAGTGTTTTGCAATAAGAGGTTTCATTTTGATATTTAAAAAAAACAAGAATTTTTTAAGAGGAATCAATCAATGTTTATTTTAATGTAAAGAGGAAAGGGAATGCCATAAACATTTGAAAACGATATCAGCCAAATGGCCGCCTCGGCTACGCTTGCAGCACCATGAAATTGTCCATGACCAATTCGCACATTTGCGGCTGTATGTCCTCAACAACTTTACGAATTCCATCTTTAAGGCCTTAAATATATTGTGGAGCATTGACATAGACCTTATCTTTCACGTGGCGCCAAAGTCTAAAAGGGTTCAATCACAACATCTCGTTGGCTAATCGTTGTCACCTCTTCGAGAAATAGCACGGTCAGGAAACTTGTCTGTGTCATGTAGCGCCGTCTTGCTGAAAATAAACGTCGACCACATTAATATCTACCAATTCCGGCCATAAAAAATCGTTAATCATACCTCGGTAGCGCAATCCATTCACCGTAACAGTTAATGTAGCCTCATTTTCGAAAACAGTAAGGACACGTTGGGAATAGGCTTCTTGAATTTTCTGAGCCCCAAATGCGACAATTCTGCTTATTAACGTAGCCTCATCACTCAAGATGATTTTTCGATGAAAATCCGGACCATTTGATACATTTGAGGGACCGAATCAGCGCGAAGATACGACGTTTATGGTGATCGACCGGCTCGAGTTCTTGTGTTAACTTTAAAAGTCTAAGACCTAAGTCTTTATGGAAAAGACGGTGTAATGTCGTTGGATGGATTTTCTTTAACACTATACAGGCTACAGCAGCAATATTCTAATTTGTTCTTGAGAGACGCACACGGTTCCGATTCTTCACATCACTAGCTTGTCCCAACAGTTGAAATTTTTCCACCAGTTATACTATTGTCGGATGGGAAGATGCTTCACGACGACCAAAAAGTGCTTTAGTTTTGCGAACTGTGACAAAATTTTCACCATTTTTGTAGTGAATTTAACAATTTCAATGGGTTGTTGAAGCGAATATCGTACCACTTTTAGAATTGGTGCAATTTTTACTTGTCATATATCAATGAGATAGCAGACTATTCAAAATGAAACGTCTCATTCGAAAACCCTTTACTTTTAATAATTTTCGTTATTTGATTAAATTATTTTCAAATCTTAAATTTAACAATTACATGCAATATCAACAGAACGTACGTGCTGAGGAAAAATTTTTAAGAATATCCGCTTTAATCAAATATTATATAATGAAAAGCAGCGGCGAGTACGAGAAACCAATCTCCGATTGTGTTAATAATTTCGATTTGATTGTTGTTGTTGTATCGTTAGAGATAAAAAAACTAATTATTATAAAAACATAGATAATTCAAAAACGGCTTGGCTTATTAAAATTCGCCTCCAGATTTTTCTATTATTTATTTAGGTTTGATTTTTATTGCTAGTAAAATTAATATTAAATGGAGTGGAAAATGAAGATTTCCAAAAGGAAAATATAATTTTCCATTGAATGTTGCAATTTTAATTACTAATATGCTAATTAGTGTTTTGTTATTGTTTAAAAATAAATACTGAAACAATATTGCTCAAATTCGAACGGAGATAGATGTATAAATATGAAAAATACGTGGGCAATTTCAAATAGATCTGGATATATGTATATAAATGCTATATATATTGATTTAGGTCATCTGAGGTTAGGATAAGAGATAGTGCCCACGATCACTAATGTTATTTTAATAAGAATACATTATGCTTGAGCTAATTTCGAAGCGTGTAGATTCAACAACTGAACTTGATGTTTTTTCATTTTTAATTATTTTATTTCACCACTTATTTTTTTTCACTCGAATAGGACGTTAGTCCTTGGTATAAATTAATGTTCACCTGGAGAGTTTATTAATTTTAGTGTAAATTTATGCAAAATTCAAACAATATCGTTTAATACTTTCAAGTAGTATTTATGGCATAAGAAGCAAGGACATATAGGAAAAAGGGAACTACACAGAGTTGTATAACCTTTAACAACGTTAACCAGAGTTTTTCGATAACCTTTTATAAAATCCATTGCTAGTAAATACACCCCGAACATATTTAAACTCATTTGAAGAAAGATCGTTTTGTGTAGCTTTTATAATTGGTTAAACAGAAACTTATTATATAGTCATAAAACGTCCACTTCATTTTATTTTATATACTAATAATCAAGTAATTATTGCCAGATTAGAGTCCTAATGTTTAAAAAATTGGGAACAGCTTTAGTATTTGTCTTTGCTAAAAAAACCGATGGTAGAGCCAATTTTAATAGCGGCAAAAATATAAACTAAGCTTTTGGTTCAAGTATTGAGTAAATATACATTATTAAATGACAATATTAACCGTAATCTTCATACTAAAATCGGGAACTTCCCCAAAGCCGCTTAGCATTGGACCCACTTTCGTATAGCCGACCACCCACCCAATCGAGTATTGAAAATTTGAGAAATACTAATGTTTCTCTTTATCCTCATACTAAAATTGGGAAATTCCCCAAAGCCGCTTAGCATTGGACCCACTTTCGTATAGCCGACCACCCACCCAATCGAGTATTGAAAATTTGAGAAATTCTAATGATTCTCGTTATCCTAAAAATGATTTGTAGAGGCTAACGGCTTCGATAACTCTCACGGGCACGCGGGAGGTCGCTGCGCTCCCCCCGCTTTGCCCTCCGAGGGACTTTAGATTAAAATTTCAAGAGGTGTAGGAGCCGGAATAGGCAAACATGTCGCACTGCGTGCCGCACTGATTATATAGAATCTATTAATAAATATAGATTCATAATAGATATATTCTATATAATCATATAGAATATATCTATTATGAATCTATATTTGATGTTTAAAAAATTTATTTTAAAATCAAAAATTTGAAAAATCGCAAAATATGTACACGATTGTGTCGTAATAATACAAAATGGATGTGTCTATTTACCAAAAATGTATTATTTTCGTAATGCATTACATATGTTAGTTACAAAAATACTAATAGATGTAGCTGCAAAATTACTTATTTTTTACAGTTTTGTAAATTTCTACTACAAAAATAAAACGCTATAGTCAAGTGTTGACAAATACTAAAGCTTAGCCAAAAATTGTCACTCTGGATTAAACGAAATTTATTGCTTCAAATTTTTGGGATTTTCTGTCTGCAAACTTATATCAGAATTAATTTATTTTTGTTTCCCATTCCATTATTGCACAGAATGCGCAGTTTATCCGAAAAATTTCAAATACTGAAAAGCAAAGGCTCTTGGGTATGATCTTTTAGCGGTTGAAATTATACTTTCATTAGATTACGGCATGTGCCTTGTGCCTGAAAAGTTGCTGAGGGTATTATGTTACCGAAATCAAGTAAACCGCCTAATGAAGCTAAATCGTATCGTCACATTTCCCTGCTCCCTATCATTTCAAAGCTAATGAAGAGACCATACTCTTGAGAATAAAGCCAATAATAGAAAGTAGAGACCTAATACTGGATCACCAATTTGAATTCAGATAACAAATCTGTTCGACCTTATTTCTGGATGTAGCAGCAGCTTTCGATAAGATATAGCGCGAGGGTTAATACATAGACTAAATGTTATGCTTCCGGGACCATATGTTGATCTTTTGAGATCATATTTATTTAAAAAGGTTTTTTAGAGAAAGACAAGAAGGTGAATATTCTGAACTGAGAGAGGTAAGGGCAGGAGTCTCTCAAGGCCGCCTTCTTCACCCAGTCGTAAAACTCCTATATACAAGTGATATACCTTAGTCTAACCAAGTTGCTGACGACATCGCGAAACAGACGGCGAAAAAAGCTCAATGTGCATGTGATGAAATTTTAGGAGATCAAGCGATGGAAAATCAAACTTAATGAATTAAAATCTGCTCAAGTCAACTTTACGAATAAATAATTTTTTAATCCGCCCCAATCTACTTAAACGATGTGATGGTGCCATACGAGAACTTGCTAAATTGGGTATGACACTGCATGTTAACTGATACTGCAACAAAATACTGAATTACAATCAGGTTCTAAAGCCGATCTGGCTATATGGCATTCAGCTTTGCAGTTGTACTATAAGAACAATAACATCAAACTAATACAAAACTTCCAGAATAAGGTACTTCGGAGTATAGTTAATGTACCCTGGTACATTCGTGATAGTAATTTGCAACGAAGCATGAATCAAGGCTAATGGAACATGTCAATTCGGAAGCCTCTCGTCTACTGGATAGTGAACATTTGGTTAGAAGACTCAAAAGATCAAAAGAACAAAATCCTTCGAGCTCGTTAGTATGTGAGCTTATAGTTTAGTTTTTACGAATTTAGACGTAAATTATGGTTAGTCTCGAGACTACTTTCAAAAATAAAAATAAAAATCCTGTATGAATCTAAGGTTGAAATGGTAGTGACAGTAGATTTGATCATGAGAAATGAGAAGCTTCTCATTTCTCATGATCAAATAAAAAATTGACTCTTTAATAATAAAATTAATTTGTAATATTAACATTGAAAAATATAAAACCAAAACTGAATACCTACAAAACTCTTGATGACATTGTCCCTAACTACAAATCATCTTAAAATTTAAATAAATATTGTATGTAATCATCAACATAATAATTTATTGCATATTTAAATTAAACAATATATACATATGAGATATTCATCACAACTACCACCATTCAGCAACGTCTCCTTCGTCGTTTTTTAGATTTACCACGGGATCTCTGTAATTTTCTTGCTTGTTCTATAAATGGACACTTATCCTGTTTTGACATCTTACGCCAGCATTTAGCACCTTCAATGGCAATTTGAGTTATCGTCATGCCACAATTTTCTTTGCGAAACTTTCGTAGATAATTTAAAAATGGATTTGATGTAAGGATCCCTTCACGATAGCATCGCTTCTTTTTTGTTTTGCTCGAATTCCTTTTGCATGGTGAACAGCTCATGATTTAATAACTATTTTAAGCATACGATTACGAATTTTCAATTTATTTTCCAATACACAACACAAACAAAAAAAATATTCAAAAAACAACAAAAATAATTTAATTTATTTAACAACAAAATAAAAATCCAACATTAAAACTACAAAAATTAGATATAAAATGAAAACAGATTACTAGAAAATGTATGAATTTTCAAAATAATTTATGCTTACCAAGTTTTATAAAATATATATCTCAAAACGAAAAAAATATACGTTTCTTTTAAGTGGTTACACAGTGTGTCCATGATTTTTAGTGTAAACAAAACCAAAACGATTCGTGTGTATTGTATATGTGGCGGTGTTGGTTTCAAATTCGAGTTTCAACAATTCGTGAGTTAACCAAATATAAATTTAATTAAATCATTTCTATTTCAGTTAATGATCCAAAAAACTGTTACATATAAGCAGCATACATATATGTTTATATAGTACATAACATAACCCATGGAGAAGGTATATATATATTGTTTTATTAATATACGCACTATATACGTACATACCTACATACATATATGTACACGTATGTTTACGAAAAGCTAAAAAAAAATTTACAACTTTGCGTTTTATGGTTTATAAATTTGTAAATTAAATTACGCCCGGTATCCATATAACCATAAGAAAGCCTTATCCAAATTTGGGTTAGATGAACGTCGAAAATTTTTCTCTAACTCTATTGGGGTCATTAATTTCTACATTGTTACCGCAATATTTTTTGCTTGCTTGCATTACGTCTACCTTACGATACCTTATCGTGTAATTGTTGTTGTTCTACGTAGTACCCAACAAGCAAATTGGCTATCGGTTACCCATTTTAATCTGTACATCCTTAAGACAAGTACACACTACACACATGAAGGTATTAAATTGACTTTTGTATATTTTACAAAAACGATACATTTTAAGATATTTCAATAAACAAGTTTGTTTATGAATACTCGTCGTTAGTATACATGTGTCATTTTATTTGAACTGGCATTGAAAATATTGGGTTCTCTTATTTAGCAACTTTACTTTTAATACCTGTCAACCATGACAAATCTAATTTCATACAACAAAAATTCCATTGACTAAATATCTAGACTTAATACAGTGCTAAAATTGTACACACGTGTTTCGGTTAAAACCTCATAATTTTTTAGATCTATTTATTATAGAATGGAAGTGGATTATTGGTGGAAGAGCATGCTACTTCGCTTTTACCTTCACTCTTCCTTTATAAAGAGTGATCCAATATAGGAAGTACATTTTCTAATTGGGAGTCATGTGTGACAACTGGTATTTTTATATGACTTTTGTGTTCAGTATTCATGTCGCCGGTTGTAGCTTAATAGTTAAGAGAGCTTTTCATCACGCCGCGGTCCCGAGTTCGATTCTCGCTGTTGACCAAAAATTAACATTCGTTGGGCTGACCACCTACAATGTGCACCTACAATGGTTCGTAAGGTATCAGTTGAGACGCGGTAAGGACTGTTTACGGCCTTTAAGCCAAAGATTATTCGGTATTCTTTGATATCTAACCATTAAATTGTAGAAATTTATTTCAAAATTCAATGTTCAGTGAAAAATTATTTCCATGTGCTTCGATCATTTTATATGGTGTTCGCGAACACAATCAACAAATTTAGAACCACGTTTTAAGAATTGGATGTGAATATTGCTGCTGTAGCTGAAAGTGTACGTGAAGATCACAATCAAACAATTTGTCGCCGTTCTCAAGCTCTGCGGCTCTCATATGGCACAATGTGACATATTTTGAAACCAGTTCTTGGTTTAAAAGCATACAAAATACAGCTTGTTGAAGAATAGAAACTTTATGACCTTCCTCTGCGTCATCGATTTGGTTTAGGGGCGTTGAAACAGTTTCAAATTGATCCTTGTTTTTATCGAAAATTGTGTTCAGCAATGAATACAAACAAAATTATCGTATTTGGGCTGATAAACAGCCAGAAGAGATTCAAGAGCTTCCACGACATCCTGAAAAATGCACTGTTTGGTGCTGTTTATGGGCAGGTGACATCATCGGACCCTATTTCTTTAATGCGGAACGACGGCGTGTAAATGTCAATGGTACAAATTACAAAGCAATGAGAATTGAATTTTATTGCAAAAATTAAAAATTTTTCTGTAGCCTACTTGTGATTTCAACAGAATCGTACAACATGCCACAGAGCGGGCCAAACCATCGATTTATTGAAAGGATATTTTAATGAGAACATCATATCAAGAAAGGGATTCGTTAATTGGCCTTCATGATCTTGTGATCTGACGCCGTTAATTACTTTTTATGGAGGTATCTAAAATCACTTGTTTATATCGATAAACCACAATAATTTCCTGCATTAGAATCGAACATAATTCAGCGTAATTATTTAGAATCGATTTAATAATCAAAAATTGTATTTGCGATGTACGTCGATTTATGGAATTTAATGTTTGAAATTAATTTATGGGTTCAATTTTCCAGCACTCTTTCAAGCATTTTATTAAAAAAAAAAAAACTTCCAGATACTCTTGTTATATCCCTCTTTATATAAACAGTCTGCATCAACCTTACCTCTAACTACGGCATTTATAACAATTTTGATTTTGACGAAATTCTGTCAGTTGTTTTGTAAGCTTAAACTGACCAAAAAAAATCAGCCGGATGATAAGACGTTAACAGCTGTTTATATCGTTCAATTACATTGCAAGATTTATTTGAAACAATATAACAATTATTTATGCAACAGAAAATACAGGTCGTGTTAGATGGTAATCATCAGGAACTCCGCAAGGTTCATCTCTATCACCTATACACACTATCCACCTCCATTCCCAATTGTAGATCGAATTCGATATCTTCGCAAATACACATATAAATAACCAAAAAGTTTTCAAATAGGAATAGGATAAATAAGGTGAAAGTTCGAAACACTGCAGTGCAAGATTTACACTATATTCAACTCGCATGCCTCAGGTATGAAGCGCCAAGTTCAATAGGCTAAGGAAAATTTCACTACATCTGTGCTATGGACTCGTTTAAATACAGGGATAATATATATGCACTCTAACTGTATTTTAAAAATAATGGTTAGGTAAATGTTCATTTCGTTTGAATTTATAATTTCAGACTATTTTACTAGTGAGGTAAATGATTATCATACTTCATTGAAATATTTATAAATAAGTCGAAATATTTTCGGATCCAGAATTTTCAAGAAATACTTTGAATATCAATTGTTTTAGATAAGTGTAAGAAAGTCATTTAATAACTACAATCATGAAGAATGTGGTTCCGTTTAAAAATTGAAATTAAATTCCTCATCATATTAAAGTTGCTTGAGTCATTCAGGGAGTTGTTTTAGATAATTTCACGATACAACGATCACAAAGTTATCTAATGTCTAAGCAGAACTGTCTTAATGTTTGTAATATAAAGACATGCCAAGAACTATATAAAAGCGGATAAACATGCAAATTGCAGACTACGACCTATGCCCCCAAATAGCGGAAGAAAACTCTATTTTTTATCTGTTAAAATATCTGTTTGAGTCATCTAGTATTTTTTTAAAGATACAGGTGAGAGAACAACTTAACCTATTATATACAGTACTGTGCAAAAAAAATCCGGACAGTTCGAATTTCTTTAAAAACGTTAAATATTCCCTAGTGTTTTTACTTTTTTTTAGATTCCAATTTTAAGATTTCGTTTGGTAATTCATTCAAAGTATAAGTTGTTAAAGTTATGTTTATGGAGAAAGAGCTTTTAGTTTAAAAAAGCGAATAAAGTATACTTAAAATGTCTAAACTAAACGGCCAAGAAAAAAAGTGTTGTTATCGCGTTATGGAAGGAAGAACTGTCCGTGCGTGAAATTGGTGATAGGATATGACGTGGGAAATCATAAATTGCCGATCTTATAAAAAAATATAGAAGTACGGGGAACACAGAGCGGTCTAAAGAGTCTGACAGACCGAGGAAAACCACAACAGTTCAAGATAAATTTCTGGTTCTTCGTTCCAAGCAGAACCGATTTAAAACTTCACCGAAATTGCAAGCCGATCTTGCTACAGCAACAGGTATTGAAATTTCCAGTTCAACTGCTCGGAGAAGGTTATTGAACGCAAATCTTAGGGCACGCCACTCACTGCAGAAACCTTTTCTAAAGATATCTTCAAAAATGTGTCGGCTTCAGCTGGCCAAAGAGCACTCTAACTAGACCACGGAGTTGTGGAATAACGTGGTGTTAACGTTAAATTTAAACTGCATGTGGGAGATGGATGGCTAATTGTGCCTAGAAAACCAGATGAACACCTCAGCGAAATCTGCATTCAACAAGTGCCTAATAAAACTGAGGGTGTAATGGTTTGAAGCTGTTGTAGTAATTCTGGTGTTGGTCACTTGGCCTTTTTCGAAGCAAGAGTAACCGGTAATGTGTACCTGAACGTTCTGGAAAGGCGTTGGAAAGCATCAGTTTTGGAGCTGTTTAGTGAAACTGAGCGCTTCATCTTTCAACAAGTCAACGCGCCAGCCCACAGATCAAACAAATGACTATGCACTTTTATTTCTCTATTTAAAGTTTCTGTATAACTTTCAGGTAAAAAATAATAAACAACTTTGGTACATAACATTTGATTTCTATTTAATGGCTCCCTTATAGCCCAGATATGAACCCAATTGAAAAAATTTGGGCTATTATGAAGCATAAAGTCCGTCAAAGTAATCCAGAAACCATCCAACAACTGAATCACCAAATCCAAATTGCGTGGGATGGCATTAGCAATTACGTGATTCAAAATTTGATTCACTTCATGAGCAAGAGGTGTGCAGCGGTAATTAAGAAAAATGGCGGTCATACCAAATATTAAATTTATAGTTTAGTGGATAATTTATACATTTAATATTTTGAAATATGCCTTATTACGAAATTAATATATTATTTTTAATTTTTTTAAAATTAATTCCTTTAAAAAAATATTACATTTTTTTTCTATTTTCGCAAATTCGCTCACATTATTTTACTAAGATCATGAAATTTAAAACCAAATAACATTTTGAATAAATAATGAGTAAAATAATAAGAAAAAAATAGTACTTGGTGTTAAAACAATTGCGTTTCTGAAAAAAATTGGTTTAATTAAAAAATGTTAGCTGTCCGGATTTTTTTGCACAGTACTGTATGGTTATAATTTGAAGGTATAATTGTGTATTCAATTGGCGTAAGATGTATTGAATTCCAATATTTTCTTAGTCTGAAAAAAAGAAGAGACAAGTTCTCAGACATGGTTAATTATTTACCAAAGTTTTGCCCCACCATATTCATATAAAATATCAATATTTACATATTACATTATCTATACCCAAGTTTCACTACGTCAATGCAAATTAATTGTTATATTGCTTACATTTTTTCTCCCGCGGGATTGTTTATAAAATAAATATTTATTTAATAGTTTTTTTCTCATTTTATTTGTGTTTTGAAGTTGTATTTAAGAATTAAAATTTATTTTCAAAAAAAAAGAAAAAATGTAGATATTTCCAATACTTGAGAAAAAAAAATTGTTTTAAATTAATTTTAATTTAAAATAATCAAACTTAGTGGTCTCGTGTAAGTTCAATATGTATACTCGTAATACATTCAAATGTGGTTTGATATGCAAATGACATAAGCGTAGATAAATTGAAAATAATTAATTATTAAACCCTATTAGACTTGAATTTTGAATATAACCAATTTTATAGTGTTTTTGTTATATACAATAATCGAAATTTTGTGAAATTCAAAAAACTTAGTGTAAATATTTACATAAAAATTCTCCCGCTATTTATAGTGTATATGTGGTGTGAGTATGAAAAACATTTGATAAAATGCAAAACATAAAAATTAGAACAAACGTGACGTGATATACCTATATGTATATAAGTAATCCAATCCGTTTCCATTCATGTGTATGAATTTTTAGACGGGTGTACATAGTTATATAAGTATAGTTGATGGTTCATAAAAATTGCAACGGAATTGCCTTACAATTTATAATTGTTAACGATAATCACAGGGTGTTTCAGTCTTATACGGCAGATATACTACCGGGAAGATACACAAGATTAATTGAGTACATATTTAAAATTTTTGATTCTGGTGCCCTACTTTGTGATAAATAAGTTAAGCAATAATTTTAAAAATGATCGATAATCATCTTGTTTAAAAAACTTCTCCTTCTGCAATTTAATTTAAGACGATTCACTCAATAAAATTTAATTTTTTTACATTATTTTAATAGCAAATATTATTTTCGTGTAGTTTTTAGTTAAAATAAAGTAAACATAGTTTGAATCCATACCACTACACTTCATAAGTTCAAAAGACATAAACGTGATTTACTTGGAAGAAATGATATTTATAATTTTGAAAAACTTTTCTCAAACAAGCTTCCCAAACAACAAGTCACGTATGTTGCTTCCCGGAAAAATAAAAAATTATGAATAGATCGATGCCGAATATTAAAATCTTCACGCACATGATTTAAACAATTTGTGGGTTATTGATCAAAATCTAAGTAAAAGTCAGGTTTAAATTTTAATATTTTTAATCAAATTGGCAACAAAATATTTTAATTCACAAAATAATTGCCAACCATGGAAAATGTGTACTAAAGTTTGTTTTTGAACGTATCAGCTTATGACCAATCGTCAAATTTAAACATGATCCAGTCGAAGTTAGTTGGATGTTACATTTATAATGGATTCCAGGATAAACGAAATATAAAATGCAGACACGAACTCATTTTGGAGCAAACTGGAACGAGGTAATAATAACTTTAAGATATGCTCCAAAAAAGAGGTAACAGATGACCGAACCGTATAATAAGAATAATGAGAAATCCTGAAGAGCAATAGATAAATGTATTGACTACTGTTCAAATAGTTAGATTTATTGACGTTATCAGACAATAAATGTCCCATTTTCTAAATTTTAGAAGATTAATCTTAAAATATTATTAATTAATCAGTCCCATGACTGTTATTAAATATCAGCGATGATATTTGGTGTAGTATGGAAAACAATATAAACAAGGACTTGACTTCCCTCACTTTGTTAATTTTTCGAGGGCCTTTGATTCTTTTGAATCACAACATTCTTTATAATAAGCTTATCGTACAATTTAAATTTTCCCTTTCGGCTGCTGATTCCCAAACAGTATTTTTGGGTCGTTGTTATTCTAATTTTCTGCCAGTTCCTTCAGATGTTCCTGAAGGTTCGGTACTTGGTCCTTTATTATTATCTATGTACAATAATGACATAGAATCCTGTTTTCACCATTGTTCGTTTTACATTATCGCTGATGGTGCCCCAATTTATAGAAATAGTAAGTTAGATCAGTATTCTATTGTTAGTAATATTTCTCTGGCTAACAACGATTTAGATAGAATATATAATTGGTCGATTTCCAATGGACTCATGCTAATGATAGTATTATTTATAAAAAATCGTTATAGTTATGCTGTCTTTTCCATTCATTTAAATTTGTCACTCAGTTGTCTGTATAAAGGTAGTAGAGTTTACGGATAGTCAGTTTAATTTCTCGTTTCATTCAGTCACTCGTTTCATTTTCGAAATTAGGAAATTTGACCACATTTTACCCTGTCACGCCGCGTTTTTGAAAGTCTTTGTGAATTATTATTCGAAGTTGTGATTATGTTGTTGTAATTGGCTAGGCCGGTTTCGATCTGATGATAACCTCATTGAATGACACTGTGATCGATAAGACAAAATCCATCTCATCAGGCATATGCTACCGGTCTTGATGTTCGTACTGTGTGATTTGTATATGGACGTTTAGTCATGTCGCGACAAGTCTAGCGAATTACAAGAACACAACTCGAAATATTGATTTTATTTGATTGTGGCGTTACTTGTACGAATTAATTATTTTTGGTACTTACTTAGAACGCCACAACCCTTTACTCGGCTTATTCTTGGTTGTCTTTTTCGGATTTGCGCATCTATTAGGAAGCTACTCAAAACTAAATAATCTATGGCTTAGAAGCCCTTACAACGAATGTTTTTATTCACACAAACGCGTTTTTATGTCATCCGATTGCATGTTAATTTTTGGTCAACAACGGGAATCGAATTCGAGACCGCGGCGTGATGAGAAATTCTCTTAACCATTAAGCTAGGCGACTCAAAAGTAAAGAACCAAATTATCTATTCAAAAATGTATTATTGAGCAGATCGCATAACGTCAATCTTCGATTGCTGCCTCTCAAAATTCTTCTATATCTCTTTAAATTCGTCATTTTTGTTAGGGGTATTTCTTTATGGGATTCTCTATGGGAAAATTTCTTGAATGGCGTGCTGGATTATAAAGATTAATTATAAAGATTTTTTTTAATATTTTAAATGAGCTTGTACTCAAAATGGGATGTAGAGGTTATCTAATAGAAGTAATAATTGTTTACATGTTGCTTCCATGTGCGCTTTTAAATAAATAGAAATTCCAAAATTATCCGAAAAGTTTTGATCCTTAATCGACTCTCAAACAAAAGGTAATTATCACGAAAAAGGTAATTATCTGGATCGCTGTTCTAGGTTCAAAGCTTTATACTTGATTTTAATTCAACAAATGATTCCACGTTCGAAGGTTGAAGGAAATAGTTATAGATTATAATTTAAATCTTCTTAAAATTATTCTTAAGCACATAATACATACAAAAACATTCTGTTAAATCTAATTCTTAAACTAATACATATTTGCATTTTACATTGTAAATATAATAAATAGGTGTGAAATATCGCAACAAATATGCGCGTTTTAGTTTTATTATAAATAAATTAACATCATTTAGGCAAAGTGCAAAATAAATGTAAACCGCATACTGATAAGAAGCGGATTTTTATAAAGCAGTTTGTTTATTAGAAATAAAAATATACTAGAATTACTTAAGATTTAAAAATAATTGGTTTCAATTGCCCTTAAATATATATATATATATATATATATATATATATATATATATATATATATATATATATATATATATATACATATATACATATGTGTGGCAGAGATTTTATATAATATTTTTACACATATCATCACCATCATCGACTTTTCTCATTGAAATTACTGTTTTTCTTTTTGTTTTTTCAACGAAGCTTTCCTTTCTTTTAGCTATCTGTTTTATCGTATGTACTTTATGCGAAATTAAATTTTCAATAAAGATAAGTTGAACATAAAAATAAAAAAAAAAAGAATTCATGGCACACAAAGATTTTCCTTTCTGCACACAAATTTCTATTCAATTTAGACAAAAAAATATAGAATCTCTCCCGCGCTGCGCTATTCACTCGTTTATAATACGAATATAAAACTGTATATAACTATGAATTGAAATTTGAAGAAAGGCGATAATCTACTTTTCTCAATATAAAATACACGAGTATATACATATATTGTGTGATACGAATTTTCAATAGCTATATAGTCGAGTATGATGGTTCTCCTTTAACATTTATATAGAAGCTCTACAACTATATCGATATGTCTATTTTCGAGTACGGAAAAGTGCAAATGCAATAATCATAATATGTAGGTACGTGTACATATTTTCAATTTTAATGGACTCAAACTAGTTCGATTATCGCAAATATACATGACTACAAGCACTAGTTCAGTTTCTACGCCGACGTTATAATAGTATTAAAGTATTTTACTAGTATACTCTCTACGGCGTAGTTAGTATAAAGTTCACTCGAAGTCCTTCTGTTAATATTCATTTTTATTATTTTTTTAATAAAACGAATTGTTACAATCTGCAACAAAACATTGTTAAGAAATGTAGACTCAAATTGAATTAAGTTGGTTTTGTCTTTAAGCTCTGACATACGGCTTCGAAACATTGAATTGTCGAAGACGTATTCTCGGCTTATGTATTAATGTATCCAACTTGTTTATGAAACATAACACCGAAACCAAAGGTCCGTAAAAGCGGTCTCAAATTATTAAAAAAATGAAATTATAGGTCCATATTATGTAGGTAGTGATCATTATCTTAACATTTCTCTACGATAAAGGTAAGATAATTAAGAAAGATGCCCTTGTTCTACAACCATAATTAATCTATAAATAACTTATAACTGAAAAAACGTAATTTTTTCAACCAGTTACGAATTCGATGAAGTGAACTCGATTTATTATTACAAGCAAATACTTTTTGTCACTCTCGTGGCAGAGAAAGTAGCGTGCTTGCCCTGTCATTCGGTGGTCTCGGGTTCGATTCTCGGGATGTTGACCAAAATATTAATCACGATTGAGTGTGAACCGAGGCCCTAGTAGCGCTCGCAAGAAACTTTTTGCAAGAAATTTCTTTGAATCTATTAATAAAAAATGTAAGATGTTAGGAGATTAAGACGGTTAATTCTAAAATTTGATATTTTTTAAATTAACGCCACGGTATTTTTTTAGAATTTGACAGTTGACCAATTTTTTGTTTAGAAAAGATCAAAAGATCTACTTACTTTTAAAAATTGTACAGCTGCGCTTGATGATAATGTACTAAAAATAGTTAATAAAAGTTTAAGCTAACCACAGCTATTAAACGGAAAGTGTTTATTAGAAAATGAAAACTACTTATAAATATATTTTTATATATTGATAAATAATTCTAAAATGTTTGTATAAAATTTGCACATTTCTCAAAAACTACAAAATCAAATTTAATAAACAGTTTTTGGCATTGGATCAACAATTCGGCGGATGTTTTAAAAATCGATCAAGCATACAAAATGTTGGCGTATAATATATCAAACACATAATTTATTTGCCACATATTCATATTCTACGTTTATAGAGTGACACAATTAAGCTTAAATTGCAAACACTCGTACCCATTAACGCTTATAATCAATTCATATTTTATATAATCAATAATAAAACTAATTTCAAATAACCTAATCACCAAACCATTTAAAATATAATTAATGTCGAACATAATAAATTTGTTAATTGCCATCAAAATTATGCCGCTGTTATTATCTCCGGGTACATATATCACTTCAAAATGTATGACATCACCGTCCTTCTACAAATTCAAATTTTTTTTTTTTTAAACGATAATCGATTGAAAATTAACTTCATAATTGAAAAATAACAACCCTTAGTCGATTAGATTAGAATGGGTAGACGACGCCAGTAAAATGTATTAAAATATTTTGTATAATCTCATTTTCAATTTTAATATTTGTTCGTGCAATTTCCAAATCAAATATAAAAGATTTAACCCTACTTACCCTATTGAATATAAGTGGCGAATGTAAATTTAAAATTTTCCGATGTTATTCAATGAACTAGCCAATTTTCTTTAACGCGGCCATGTTTATCGCTCATTGTATACTCGCATTAATAAATTATCTTTTAATTTTGTGATAGCGAGAAAATGTAAAACTGTACTTACCTAAAATCTGATTAAAAATTTTATCAAAGTTGACCTCATTTTCTTTTTCTAAATATTTGTGCATTACACTCCGTACGCTAAAAATAAACAAATGAAAACATGGTTAGTTTTAAAAAATCAGAGCATTTATAATAAGATAAATGACAATAAAGTTCTTTAAAAAAATGTCATAATCCGATCAAATTCCTCCAGTAGTTAACAATTATTTTAACAAGATCTATAAAGAGATTCGATATAGATATTTGCATGAAAATGATTTGTATAAGCAGCTGTAATATTTGCACTAGATCTTACGATGACGTCATTGAACGGCTGCTTATTTAAGTCCAATTCATACAGGTTGTAACGTGTGATTTTTCAACATATCAGTAAGATCAGTGATATGATCAGTGATCACATCTGAGAGTAAGATAAGATCAAAGACATATTACATTTAATTAAGTAAGTTAATTAAGATGATAAATAGTTATTTTAAATCAACAATTTAATTTAATTATTCTGTCAGTCGATAGTCTTATTACAGCATCAGTCGATAGTCGTATGAGAGCTTCCAAAATTTCAGAACGGAAACTTCAGTTCAGTACATGTTGGATTCATGATTTAAGCTTATTAGTTATAATACTTTATCTGATTAGCAAATAAGATATTCACTGCCATTAATAACAAGCTCGTCTGATATTGCCATATGAAGTCATATGGCGTGAATTGAAGAATGAAAAATCAGGCTCTTTATATTACTAGCCCAATCACATAAATGGTAATTTTATTACGTAAATAACACATACAAAACACTAAACAGTCGTAATTCATCCATCAAGATCACACCGATTCATAAAGCTCAACAATAGAGTCATTTATTTTACTAACTGAAGTTAAATACTGATTTCAATATATGATTGAAATCACATCCCATCTGAGACCAGAATTCGAATGATATTGAAAAAAACACCAAGATTTTAGAATAACATTCGGTGCGGCAGACGGTCAATTAGAATTGGACATGAGCCACAGTCGCCGTAGTTTTAACTATTTAACACCGTCATAAGATGTTTTTATTTAAGTTATTTGAAGAACAAAGCTTACAAACGATCAACAATCGATCGAAAAGCTCAAAGACAACTTTCAATCAAATAGGTACCGCAAAAAGCCATATAAATTTTGATGTAAACGTTAAATTGACTAGTTGGTTTTGCCTTTCCAATTGATTGCCAATTGCCAAATGAAATGTACTCGAAAAAAAAATGAAACGTACTTAAAAAGTACCGGATATTAAAATCCATGTTACACCGAACAGACTATCCACATCAATGCTGGTAGTATACGACACAAAACTATAACATAGGACAACATGCAGACATATCGATAAGAATCAAGAAAACACAAGACCAAATCCTCATATTCGTTATGTTAAACAAATCGACTATGGCTCAGATTTGAAAGTACAGATTTACGTTATACAACTCGCTGGCATCTTTAATTTGCGAATATGACCTAAAAACATAAGCGAGGTTTCGATTTTACATTTCGTGGTATCCGAGTTTGGTTTTATTGTTAATTGTTAGCTTTTTTAACAAACGAAAGTTTTAACGGTTGTTAATCATTGATCCAATTAGATTTATTGCTTTCCCTCCTCCTATTGTAAGTAAAGCTTTGATTATTGTAATAGAATTAATTCAGTGGCCTTAATACTCAGAAGGGTAAAGTTCAGAAGGGTAAATCTATATTTTCAACCTAATTCGATTGTTATGACAAAACAACACAGGAATAAACTAAATAACCAGGTTATGTGCTATTTTAGAAAAATTATTCAGCGTCTACGATACTCAAATCTAAATCCAAAGAGTCCAAAACTAAATATCCGATTTTTCGTTTTCGAAACCATGACAATAGATTTCAGTAGTGTAAACACATTTTCAGGCAGTTCTTGCTAGGAGGACAGCTAAACGCATTTGTAGACAGAAGAAGCGCGAATGGTGGAAGGCCAAGGTCTTAAGAGTACAACAACTCAGCAATGAGCACAATTCGCGTGGTTTCTTTAAAGGAATCACCGAATTGCACCATACCTTAAGATCTCGGTCAACTGCCATTCGGGACCAGGATGGAAACCTCTGTGTTAACGTCGATGCGGTACTCGATACATGGCGTGAACATTTTTCTGATCTACTTAATGTCCCACATGTATCACAAGCTGTATTTGAATACCCTCAAATACAGACCGCGGAGATGTTCATTGAGGATCCATCCTATGAGGAATTCACAATGGCCATGCAGAGATTAAAGAACAATCGTTCACCAGGGGTTGATTGCATTAATTCAGAGCTCTTGATATTCGGAGGGCTAACTTTGTGGAACTGTCTTTTCGACCTTATTCGATTGGTATGGCGAAATGAAGTTATGCCTGACGAATGGAAAGTGGCCGCGTTATGCCCAATTTTCAAAAAGGGTGATCGCATGAAATGCGAGAATTATCGCGGTATAGCTCTCCTTTGCACAGCATATAAGTTACTGTCTTACATAATCTTGGGAAGAATTACTCCTCTAGCGGAGGAAATTGTCGGTGACTACCAAGGAGGATTTCGTCCAAATCGGTCAGTCACTGATCAAGTTTTTTCGCTACGGATGATTCTTTCCAAGTACTACGAAACATCTCGCGATGTACACCAGGTGTTCCTAGATTTCAAGCAAGCCTATGACTCGATCAATCGAGAGAGGCTATGGTATGCGCTTGAATATTTAGGAATACCACAAAAATATGTACATCTGTGTAAAATGACAGTAACGCAGTCACAATGCTGTGTCAAAGTTGAGAACAGGCTATCGAGAATTTTTACAATCAATTCCGGTGTTCGACAAGGAGATGCGCTGTCCCCGATACTTTTTAATCTCATGTTGGAATACATCCTTCGTAAAAGTGCAACACCTCAGGACAATATCTTATTCCGACAATCCAATCAACTTCTTGCGTATGCAGATGATATCTGTGTGATTGGATTAAATGGCAACGGAGTGAAAGAGATACTTGATCCACTGGAACAGTTTTCAGCTTCCGTTGGTCTCAAAATCAATGAGTCCAAAACCAAATATCTGATCTCTGGTTTTCGAGACCAAGACGCAAGTGATTTCAGTAGTGGAAACCACACGTTTGAAGGAGTGATGAGATTCAAGTATCTTGGATCTCTCATTACTCACGATAATAGTGTGGGAGAGGATATCAAGGTTCGGCTTGCCGCTGGCAATCGGGCTTTGTATCCTCTACGTCCACTGCTGAAATCAAAATATCTTGCAAATACGGATAAGCTGAAGCTGTACAGAGTGTTGATCAGACCCGTTGTCATGTATGGATGTGAGAATTGGACCTTGACGGATGAATACGAAAGATGGCTTCTAACATTCGAGAGAAGAATCATGCGTGTGATATATGGCCCAAAACGCGACGTTGATGGCACATACCGAGTTCTTTTCAATCACGAGATCAGGAATTTAATGCAAATTCCTGATATCGTGCATGAAATCAAAGGACAGCGAATACGTTGGCTCGGTCACGTTCTGCGTGCGGATCCGAAACGAATGATACAGCGATCTTTGAAGGGAGAACCGCCTTTCGGTAGGCGAAGAGGTCGCTGTCGGCGACGATGGCTCCACGGCGTAGAGAGCGATCTGGCATCTTCAGGTTGCTTGCAACAGTATGAAGAGCTGGCTCGTGATCGAAACTGTTGGAGCCAGATTGTTGACACGGTACGGGCCAATAATGGCCTGTAAAAACCGAAAAAAAAAAAAAAAAAAAAAAAAAAAAAAAAAAAACACATTTTAATGAGTGTTATGAGATTCAAGTATTTTAAATGTGAGAGAGGATAATTAAGATGTAAACGTGCTTGAATCTTCCATATCTTCTAAAACGAAAATAATTTGTAGTTTTTGAGTTTAAGTTTTTCAGGCAGAGTTCTTGGGTTTAGTATACGATGTGGAATACGTCTTTTCCTCAACATGGCAAAACATCCCATCCATAGCTACGTACAAATTAAAGAGTACTTTTAACATATAGTCCCTTAAACCTGGTTTTAACACTAATTATATTTTATAGCTTATTTACTAGACTGTGATATATAACTATCATCACGACTGTACTATAAATTTTATTTAAATAGTCAGCAATCAAAACATCAAAAAAAATGTTATTTTATTGAATTTAAATTATAACATGACGGGTTACTTCCTATATGTGAACCAAACCGCCATTCATATCTGTTATGGATATATAAATATCATTTTAATAGCTCGAATGAAATGTTATGTTTGTAACAAATATTTTGGTAACGTTCCAAAATAATAAAAAATTGAAATAACTATTCTCTCGTTTATATATGTACAGTCAAAGGGATTAATCGTTTCTTTTTTTACATGACAAGAACAGACAACACAAATTCATTATTGTCAATTCGGAAAACTAAAATTATAAAATTTTCAATAAATAACTTTAAAGACAAAATTTTCTATACATTCTTGTAAATTCACATCAATAATAAATACTTATGTAAGATATAATAATTAAAAATCGTGGGATTAATTTTTATTTACAAGAAACCCTTGAATGTAAGCGAAAAATAAAAAGAAACAATTTTAATAACAATTAAGTTTAGAGATCAAACCATTCAGTTTAAATCGAAGGACGAACATGTCAACAAGGGTCATATAAAAGCTCATCATATTATAGGTACTAATAATGATCAGTTATTTGGTTTAGCACACCCATATCGATCAAACCATGATTAGAGTGTGAAACTTAAGGACGGTCCAATTTTTAAACTTGGTGCTTTAAAATGTTCTCTGTATTTAATAGAAAATGTAATTAAGCAATTGAATCACGTAATTCGAGTGTTACCTGTATCAATACAATACATAACAAATTAAATGAATAATCAATTAATAATTAAATTGTTTATTACTTTTTTAATTGCATATTTATTGATAAATGCTACTTTTACACGCCGCAATATACACGCTCATATGTATATTAAACAATTTGTCGTTTTCTTTGTGACTCCATCGGTTTCGGTCACGAGCCAGATCTTCATACTGTTGTAAGTAGTTAGAAAATGCCAGATCGCTCTTTACACCGTGGAGGTGAGGCGACCTCTTCGTCTACCGAAACGCGGTTCTTCCTTCAAAGATCGCTGTATCATTCGGTTCTATTCTTTGATTTCATGCACGATAACAAAAACTCGCATTAAATTTCTGATCTCGTGATTAAAAAGAACTCGGTATGTGCCTCCAATGTTACGTTTTGGGCCATATATCAACGCATGTCTTCCCTCGAAAGTTAGAACCCATCTTTCTCACTCATCCATCAATGTACAACTCTCACATTCATACATGACAACGGATATGATCAACACTCTGTAAAATTTAAGCTTATCAGTATTTGCAATATATTTTGATTTCAAAAGTGATATAAAGCTCGATTGCCAGCTGCAAGGCGAACCTTGATATCGTCTCTATTATCCACAGTATTATCGTGAGTAATGAGAAATCCAAGATACTTAATTCTCTTCACTCTCTTCACTTTAAATGTGTGGTTACCACTACTGAAATCAGTTGCGTCTGGATCTCGAAAACGAGAGATATTTGGTTTTTGGACTCGTTGATTTTGAGACCAACGGAAGCTGAAAACTGTTCCAGTGGATCAAGTATCTGTTTCACTCCGTTTCGATTTAATCCAATCACACAGATATCATCTGAATATGAAAAAATTTGATTGGATTGTCGGAATACGATATTGTTCTGAGGTGTTTCACTTTTACGAAGGATTAAAAAGTATCGGGGACAGCGCATCTCCTTGTCGAACATCAGAAGTAACTGCAAAAGTTCTCGATAGCCTGTTTTCAATTTTAACACAGTATTGTGACTGCGTTACTGTCATTTTGTACAGATGTACGTATTTGTTTGGTATTCCTTTAATCTCTGCATGGGCATAGTGAATTTCTCATACGATGGATTCTCAGTGAACATCTCTGCGGTTTGTATTTGAGAGTATTAAAAAATACGGCTTGAAACATTAAGTAGGGCCGAAAAATTTTCACGCCATGTATCGAGTACCGCATCGACGTTCACACAGAGGTTTCTTTCGTGGTCCCGAATGGCAATTGACCGAGATCTTGACCGAGGTATGCTGCACTTCGGTGATTCCTTAAAAGAAACCATTCGTGCTCATTGCTGAGTTGTTGTACTCTTAGTCTTCCACCATTCGCGCTTCTTCTGTTTACAAATGCGTTTAGCTTTCGTACTAGCAAGAACTGCTTTATTTCTTCTTACAATTGTAAACCGATTCTGATGTGCTTCATAATGGGATATATTTCGTTGCTTAACAGCGAGACATCACTCCTCATCAAACCAATCGTTTTTGGACGTTGTTTTTACTATACCGAAACAGTACTGGGCAGCATCGACAACAAAAGTTTTCAATACTTCCCAGACAGTGTTCACTTCATCAGATTGGTAATTGGATCGCAAAATGCTATTGCTGACAAGATCTTGATATTTTCATTGCAGTTCCTTAATTTACTATACCTTCACATGAGAACTACTTTGTATATTACCCTGTCCTCGCAGAGTTGTATGAAAATTCCCATCATAGCTTTGCAGTGACTAGATAATGGTCACTTCCTACGAATTTTGTTCACGACCGATTAGGTCTCACGTTCTGGACAACCCGAGCTCGCTCTTTTGAAATAAACATAAGATCAATTTTGCTCCGGGATATTTAGACGTGGATGTATCCACGTTTCCAAATGAATGTTTTTATGAGGATAGAATGTACTTGTCACTTTGAGATCATGAGCGATCGCAAAGTACTTCATTCTTTTCCCATTTTCGATCACAGTTTCGTGTCGAGAGTACGGACTTATATTATTACATAAGTGCTCAGGTATAGAGCCCATCCAAATTATGTTAAATGAATCTTTTATCTTAGGGTTGGCTTACATCAATGGGCGCATGCACACAAACAATTGAAGCGAAGCTTACACATTCGATTATCGAGTGCTTGGATGTCCAACACAGCCTTTTTTACCTGTGGCCCAATGAGAAATTCAACTCCAAGGTTTCCGTGGTAATTTCCAATGCGTATAGCAATGTATAGTCTTGGGACACATAGTCTCGACTTTTCGAGTTTCAGCCGATACTCTTTCATATACATGTGATAAGTCCGTCAAACGCGCCAGGTGTTCTAAATGCTGATCGTCAATCTCTTTCCCAGGTTATAAGCAAGCACTATCCACAATGCAATATGAGTGAAACACCCTTATTTGGAAATTGTATTTGACAGCCTTTGGTTCATTGACAGCCTACACAGAACTTTTAAACAGTGTGAGGTAAATAACTCAGATAAATATGTTATAATAATTTTATTCAGACCCATGACAAGGCAACAATGTTGTAAATGCAAGTATATTACAATATTCATTAGTTTAAGATTCGTTTGTCATTTTCTTAGATTTTCTTCATATTACCTATACAGGTTTATGTGTAGTCAACAAAGTTTACATACACACATATGTGACGTCAATAGAATAAGTTTATTATATAACTAGATTTATAAGTGGTACACAAAACTGAATTATATAACTTAATTGTACATATGAATATAATTTGAATTACCGCGTCTATAATATACCAAATATACATGCGATATGTACGTAAACTACGACTAATGTGTTATCATGAACATGGATAGGTAATCAGACTAACATCAGGTAAATAAATTTGATTTTAATGTTTTTAGGGCAGGGTTGATATGATAAGGTTTTAATGCATTAGTCATTTAATCTTGAGTGAAAAGCATACTTGTTAGAATTCAATATCGAAATTTATGAAAAATTATAAAAGTGAATTTTGAGAAATTTGACTTACCAAATAGCGAAGTGATGAAAGCTATGTTATTTGGATCGGCCATGTGGACCTATGATCAATTACAGTGTAGAAAAATGTATTGACGGTTGGTCAAATCAAATCAAATGGTAATTGGAACAAAATTGGTTATAGATGCATTCATCCCCATCACCGATCGTGATCGGATGTAAAAAGAGAACAGCGAGAGTTGGAAGGGCTTTGACCTCATATCAAAATGTAGAGATAATTTAAGCATTGACCAAATATTTACAACTGCGCAAATAATATGCACTTTATTTTATGGGACTATACAAGCAAAGCCATCTTTATTAATAAAGCCTAAATGAATATGTGGTTTTTCAAATTGGCTTATTATTAAGGGTATCAATAATGTATGTTTTATCAAGAAACTCATACGAAATGTATACAAATTTCATTTTAAGTTTTTAGCTATTGCAAGTTAGAGCTTTTAAAATTTTATTTCATAAAATAGCATAGAAAGGGTCAAATTAGATCGGGACATATATCATTTTTTTCAAATCAATATCAATTAATTATAAATTGTACTATTTTTTTTTATTAATTTTGTGCTTTTTAATTCAATATAAACGATATCCTCTCTAAAATATATTTTACTCGCTCTAATTCTCTCTTGGTCGCACAACGAAAGTCGTACTCATCAGCTTGAAAAGAAATTTTCAACATGCAGTTGACAATAAATAATCAGCTGTTCAATGTTTACATTTCAAAATTGAACAGAAGTTTTATTTTGCTTCTCATTTATTCACAAACACAACACTAAACTATATTCTCAGTCCTGAAATATATAGAATCATTAAGAAAGGTTTATTTATTCTGTATCAACATCAGAATAATATTTAATTGCATAATTATGCATTAAATACAAAACAAATAAATGAATGTCACAAATGTTATGAATAAATGTCCAAAATGAGAGCAAGAGAATATTTTTCTATATTGTGTGATAGTTCGATTAAATGCCATTACTAGCGCTACTATATTATAAAAATTTTGCAAGCCATTCGTTTTAAAAACATACGTGTGTATGTAACATTAAAATCATGATGAATATGCATATGTAATTTTGTGCATTGGTATTGTTCGTTTTCTACATAAATGCAACGCAAATCACAATACAACTTAAAATTTAATAAAAAAAATGATTTGGTTTGGGGTCAAGTGCCATTTTTATTTATTCTCTTTGTGAGCATACTTGAAATAAAATACAGTTTTCGTAAGTCAAGAGGTGGACGTTAAACAATCTTATGTGCGTTGACAACCTATATGCGTTATTTTAACTTCTCGTTGTGATTTCCTTGATTACATGTGAAAAGTGTTGCCAGAGAAAAGAGAGAGTGATAACTGTCAAAATAAGAAAGATCACGAGTGATCAAGTTGAGAAACGAAGTCATCCACAACGTGTTTGAAGAAGTTTCTATTTCTAATTTCTATTTCTATATCTAGTTCTTAGACGTGGATGTGATGAACATTTCAACAATTATAATAACATAAAAATAGTTACACATTTAGTTTCGAACCTAATAATTTTCAGAACAATGGATGAATATTGTTCCATCGGACATGTATATCTATTTCTTTCACATCTTCTATTTGGTCTTTTAGTTTTCACAAAGCACCTCTCCCAATAGCAAGAGCTTTGAATTGATGCAACTAACTCTGCGACCGGCTTTTCATTAGTTTTTTACATAACATTTATGAATGCTTCATAAGACGAATTCTCAAACAACAGTTTTGCGGTCTAATTGAGGATGTTGAATTATATCCTGAGACAAGTGATAAATAGATCAGAAATATTTTCAAACTGAAATTAGGTATATTGTTGCAAGACGACATTCTTCATCAATATCGATGGAAAAATATCAAGAACATTGTGTGATTGTCGATACTGCTCGGATGCACTGTGTTAGAGTACTGAAGGTTTAATCATAGTGAGCGAGTGTTAAAAGATTTAAGTAAGCAGATTAAGTTGTCTTCTATACAAAAAGTACATCTTCGTGCCTATGGTTGATTCGTGCCTATCATGTTTTTCATCAATAGGAGATCATAATGTTGTGAGGATGTTAAAAAAACGCAAACAAATAATATCATTTATGAAAAGTATATAGGACCAAAAAAATACATGAATACTTTCGACGTGACTTCCTCTTTGGAAGTGAAAACAATAGTAAGGCATGAATACATGAGTTCAGTAGCAAGTAACAAAAATAATTAATTCGGAAAATTAAAGCCACACATGAAGCTATCGACATAGTGTGACAGTGGAATTAAAAAATCACTATACGATCTATAATAAATCAAATGCTTTATGTGTATTTCAAATGATGGTACTTAATCCCAAAGATTGAAACAAAAATGGTCTACTTCATATTTAATCATTTTTAGACCCATGGCCTATATTTCTTTGGTGTATATAGTGAGCAAGGACTAAGACTCAACAAATTACAACGCATAGGTTGGATTGCAATTGCTACTTCATGTATGACTACATATTGTGACTCTTTTAGTACTGCACCTTGGATGCATATTTAAAAGGACGATGCTTTAACATCGGTGAAGGTACAGTCCGAGGGAAATCTGAATTCTACTATTGCCTTTTAATGTTGTATTGCAATCCGGATCGAGGTGAATGCAACCGAGGTAGACCTTCATTTGTACAGGGTTCTATATGTTGTGGCATACGCAATGGCCAAATTCGACAATAGGATAGTGATATGAGAGTACCTTTGCCGTAAAAATCGGAGTACGCGGAATATGACAAAAAAAATTCTGATAGCAAAATTGTTGATCATTATTAAAGGTATAAGATTGTTTCTCAGTAATTTCGTACCAGAAATCCCATTAAATCGATTATTGGAAACTCCCAGAGTTATTATTTAAAAAAATAAAAAAGTTTACTAGCAAAATTATTTATTTATATTAAACATTTCACTTGCAGTTGCACTTTTTGAAATGAAATTGCTACAAAATAGCAGAAAGAGAGTAATCTATATTTTTTAGCTATATTTCTTTCAAACCCTTTAAACAAATTTTGATAAAAATTCTTGTTTGTATGAAAAGTTGAATTGAAATATTGCATATAAAATTCTTGTTTGTGTGAAAAGTGGAGTTAAAATATTGCAAATCTTTTTCATTGTAAAAAAAGGTACTCCATCTCTATTAAAAATGGGATCACGAAGTATAAAAATTTAGTACTTTCCCCCAGTTTAGTAGTACGGAGTACTTTATATAAAAAAGTAGTACGAATACTCCGATTGTAGTACAACGACAGTATTGCTCGTAACCTAATTATGTATCTGTCTCTGTTTGCGTTTTAAATTATTATTATACCATATTTTCATTGAATTAATAAAGGAAAATAAATTGAAAAAATGATCAAGTTCAGGATTGATACTGAAATTTCCGTTTTTAAGTGAATTCGGTTTGAACAATTGAACTATGTTAAATTCGTACTACAAAGTTTTCATTGAAATATTTACTATATAGTAAAGCTTTACCTTTCATACATTTTGTAAGAAATTGGCGTTGATTTTTGTATTTTTGTTACACTAAAAAAGCTCGTTTAGAACATTTAGGCTTGAATCAATCAAGATCGTTTTGATACGAGCAAGGATAAAATTAAATAGCAAGCTTCTACGTTTAAACGAAACTATTGTTATACTTAAGCAAAGCTGGATTTTAAATATTGAGTATCCCAAGTGATATAAAGGGCAATCAACGAGTACTTTACAGAATCGTTCAAAATTCAGAATCGATTTAGTAGTTTACCATAATTTTCAATTATGGTACAACTTCTAGCAGGATCGTTTAACGTGAAGAAATATTTAAAATGGCAATCAATAAAATTATTTTTAAATATAGTCACCCAGTATTCGATTCGTACTCTAATTAGCGATAATCATTGGATATATTAACTCTTCTTGGAATTGTCGTGTGTTGGAATCCTATTCTTTTTTTAGTCCTCAGACGATTTAAGGTAAACAATACAAAAATAATTATAATTAAAACCAACCATAACGTAATATTTATAATAGCAGCTATGATAATAATAATTATAAAAGCAATAAAAACTAGAAACAATCGACGTCTTAAACTAAAGTGTCATTGTTACTTTTGCATCCATATATCTACACACACAAGTCGTTCTACTATACAAAATTAATATGTACTTGAGTTCTTACATTCCTATATAGTAGATTTATATACGATATATAGGAGTAGAATACTTTCTGTTAAGTATTATTGTTCGAATTCTCAAGTGGATGAAGTATTTTATTGTTGTATATATATATATAAAAATTTTCAAGATATTTTAATGATGACGCTAAGGCGATTGTTGTTTATACTATGCAAAAAATATATTTGCAGCATGCATACACCACCACCTCTTAAATTATGTTTATTTATTTCTTGTACACAGACCGCGCACTAATACCATAAGTTGTATCGATTTGGATCAAGGTGATACTGTATAGTCTCAATTTGCTTATTATGATCTTTCTGTTAAGTAATGGAAGGTACACAAACACATACAGTAAAAAAAATATTTTTATTTTCGAACAGAATTGTTGAAAAGTTAGTTGGGCAATAAATTAAATAATTTTAAACTGTGAAATGTTTTCCACCTCATGATTTTATTTTTTAGTAAAATTTGAAACGGATTAAAACTTGCAAATAATATGAGCGATAGTCAATTTTTAATTTTTCACAATTTTCGTGTCTCTTCGTGCTCTTGTTTTTTTTTATGATACTACTAAATGTTGGATGTTATAGATATTCCCACGAGATGCGACCTATCCTTTTATGTGTTTTGACATAAAGTTTTTTGTTCGTTTTGATTACGTACTAAGAAAAAAAATCTTATAATATTTTATCTCTTGTAATTTTATTCTTTATCCTCGTATAAGAACAAAAAAGTATACAGTCGTCACATAAAACATATATAATACGAAAGCACAGCTTCATACATATATTAATGTTGTTGCTATAGTGTGTTGTGTTAATGTTTTCCCATTCATTCATTTAATTTGTGTAATACATGTTGTGCTGAGCTGTGTTATATATGTACGGTATCTGGTGCACGATGTTAGTGGGATGAAAATGTATAACTAATATGTATCTCTAGCATATATACATATGTATATATGAAAGTTATATACATGAGATATTAAAAGGATGAAGCTGCTGCTAAAGGGTGATTATAAAATATAATTCGGAAAAGCAAACTAAAAAACGAAGAAAAGTTTTCTAATATTAAAGGATATAGTCTCATATAATACTCGTATACATTAAAAGAAATGTAATAAAAATCTATTTTATGTACAGATTTTGTGTTGTTTTGATAATGTGCCAACCAATTTCCATATTGTGTTCGATTTTATATTCTGAACAAATAAATCGAATAAAATTATATTAACTTATACATCCAGAATAAATCTCTTATGTTGAATGCAATTTGGATTCCAAATTGATTAAGTTCCAAAAATCTGTTGTTTTTTCATCCCAATTATATGCATATCTATAAATAGAGCATTAAAATTTAGGATGCATTATTATTGTTGTTAAAATGATATATGTACACCACATAGATATTAAATCCAATTTATTGATAAAATCGAGGGTTGATGAGTAAATAAGGTAGTTATTATAAACATAATTCAAGACTATATAACAATATTTTTGAATTTGAAGATGATCATTGATACCCAAGTCCAAGTTATCGTTAATTCATTTGAAAATAAATTGTTGATCACCTGATGCTATCTTTGTTCTGATCTTTAGTTAATCTCCTGATTTTAGATGGGCAGATCGTGAGTAAATGTCACCTTAGTGACATTCTAGGTTCGATTCCTGGTGGTGACCAAAAAATACAATTGAGTGTTTTTATTGTTTAAGTGAATGCTTAAGTAACTGCGGGTTGAACCGTGGGCTCTAGTTGACATTGTGTTCTGGAATAATTTCCGCCTTCTTTAATTTTTAACCAATGGGTTGGTATGATAAATCATCATTTTAAAGGAAATTATGTTAAGCGTGCTACAAAATTACAACAAAATTTGAATTGTACACTATTTGGGTGGTTAAGTGTTACCTACGAAAAAAGCGTGATCGTTAAAATTATTAAAAATGGACTACGCGAAATAAGAACATGTTTTACTTTTTGAACAATATTTTAAAAATAATGCAGGTCACTACAGTTCTACAGAAAAAACCAATTAAGGATCTTCGTCACTTTGGTCGTCATTCAAGAAGTCGTTCTAACCAAACCATGGAACCAGTTCATGTGAGTGTTGTTTAAAATTCAGGAACATTAAGAAACTCTCTATACAGTTTATATTCAGAAAAGCTGAATCATGCTAACAAAGACCTAAAAAGTTAACGACATGAAGCGATAATTACTCTTAATTTTTGTATTTAACTATTTTTTAATAAATTTTGAAACACTCTTAAGATTCAACCGATGAACTTTTGAACTTATTAGTTCTATCGCGAGTATTTTACTAACCTATTCACTTTTCCTTGTAAATGTCTAATAACTGAAAGCAACTTTCTTCTGCCAGTTGGTAAAGTTCAAACGTCTATTTTCAAAGTCTTACAAATTGTATTAAAACAATGTAGATCTCACAAATTTTCAAAAAAATTATTAACGCATTTACAGAATTTGAAGTGCTAGAAGCTGATACTGATCAGGGATTATTTTTAGCTAATATGGAATTCTATGAACTCTCGTTCTATTTCAGATTCATCTCGATACGGCTAACTGGATTTATTCCATTTATCAAATATGATATTTCTAAAACTTTCAAATTATAAAACACATCAACAAAACCTTAGTGAAAGACAAAAACATTGAAGAACTATGAAATGGTTTCGCAGATGGTGTTGGTACACTGGTGGATATGAATCAAATTGTCACACACAATTCAGAATGAAAAAATATTTACGGTAACAACACTGTTTAGTTTGACAGCCGATTTGCTTGCAAATTGTTAAAATTATTTATATAATAGTTAAAATAGTAGTTCTGTACGCCAAACTCACCGTGCACGTCCATTTTATGGTCGTCATAATCGTACATCAAAGTTAATTCGGTTAGCTATGGATCGTTTTCACCACGTATACCCTGAATGATAATACGCATCCAGAAAGATGACGAACAGTGCATACCGAACAAGCAATAGATGATATGTACAACGTAAAGCATTGAGTAAGACCAGCATCAATCAATTCAATGTCGTTCGCAGCTTCCACTTTATGGAAGATTTTAACTAACAACTATATGGTTTACGTACCTACAAAATTCAACTTATGCATGAATTAACTAAAACCATACCACTCCATCAATCACTTTCTATTCCACCAATCAATTTTGGTTAAACTGTCGGATTTTGGCGAAACACCAGGAAATCACAGTTTGGTCACTTGCTGGGCCGACAGAATCATTAATTCACAGATGGTCAAATACGAGGATGGGTGGAATTTTACAGTCAATGATGAACGATATAACGACATGATTTTTATATTTTTGTACCTCAATTGGCAGGCATAAATTTTGTGCTGCATGCCATACAACGCGGGATACAATTAATTTACTCAAAGAAACATATGATGAAAGGCTTATTTTACGTAACGGTCCAATTAGAACACGGCTAGAACGCTGAAATCATATTCAAGCATTAATGGTATAAAATTCTCTATGTAATAAATATTCTTGTATATATATATATATATATATATATATATATATATATATATATATATATATATATATATATATATATATATATATATATATATATATATATATATATATATATATATATATATACAGTAGTTTTCACTTATAACAACTTATTCAAATAATGAATGATTTGTTTAGTTTTCTTATTTAACAACATTCGCTTAAAACGACTTCGGGTATTACGACAATTTTGATATAACGACCTATTTGCACTACAATTGTAAATATTTTTTGTTTCTCACGACTGAAAAATTGCGACATTGAAGAATCATTATTAAAATGGTTTATGCGACAGAGAATTAAAAATGTATATTGGTCCAATCCTAAAAACCAAGGCAGAAGAATTAGAAAGAATAATGAATAATAATTCAAATGCACAGAAAGTTGAACTTTTCGATCTCGACAGCGACAGTGCCACAAAATTGTTTTAGGCAAAATTTCTGGCGAGTCAGCAGATGTTCAGCAAGGTGGATAGCATCTGTATCGCAAAAACATCGAGTTGCATACTCAGCAAGTGAAATTTAAAACATAGACGGAATCGGTTTGTTTTATAAAATGACATCAGAAAAAACATTTAAGTTCAGAGGTGAAAGTTTGTAGGCTGCAAAATGTCTAAGGAGAGAAGAACTTTGTTAGTAGGAGTTAACATGGCTGGTCCTGGTAGTGACAAAACAAATGCTTGTTATAGCAAAAACTGGATCACCCAGGTGCTTTAAAAACATTATAACCTTACCATTCGCCTAATACAGGTAATAAAAAGGCTTGGATGATGTTCGAAATTTTCGAGCGCTATTTACGGAAATGGAACGCCGATCTGATTAAAAATAAAAACAAGATTTTATTACTAATCGATAATTGTCCTTCACACTTTAAGTAAGCACTTTTGCTACCAAACACATCATCCGTTTACAGCCGAAAGATTAAGGCGTTATAAAAAGCTTTAAAGGCCATTACAGACGTAGTCTCTTATTAAAATAGGTCAGAAATTTAGATAGCGGTCAAAACAATGTCGTAACAATACGGTCGTAATATTGATAGATGCGGTTGAAATGGTTGCTACAGCGTGTAATCAGAGTAGTAACTAAACAGTAGCTTACTGCTTTAGACATGTCGGAACATGTCTAAAGAGTAATCCTCACACCGACACTCATTTATACGACGAAGATGATCAAATTCCACTTAATGAACTAACCCAATTGTCTGCTCTCATAGGAGCATATGTCCAAGATAAAAAAAATTGTGATCATTTTATGACCGTTGATAAATTATATTAACCGATGAAGAAGTAATATTAGAAGATATTGTAGGCGAGGTGATGAGAATATCCATCAATGACACTAACAAGGAAAATGATGATGACGCTGATAATAGTACTTTGTATTCCTCCCTTTATTCCGTTACTGAAACATGCGAAGCACTATCCACTATCAAACGTTAAGTGCAATTCTTGTCGCAAGCTCACTTAAAGTGTGCTTTTTACCGTCAGAAAATTGGAGCAGGAATATATACGGAACAAATGTATGAAGCAATCAACCATGTCTGAATATATTACAAAAATACAACACAGTCAACAATATTCTTCTTTTAATAGTTTTAATATCTTAACAAAATCTTAGGTGCATATGGTATGTACTACTAAGTTAAGACAAGATTTTTTTAAAGGGTTTTAATCGAATTTCGTTTATTTATACGTTCGGTTATAACGACGGATTCTACTAACATTTTTAATGTCGTTATAAGCGAATTTCACTGTATATACATATATATTTGTATATATATATATATATATATATATATATATATATATATATATATATATATATATATATATAAATATATATATAAATATATATTTATATATATATATATATATATATATATATATATATATATATATATATATATATATATACATATATATATATATATATATATATATATATATATATATATATATATATATATATATATATATATTATATATATATATATATATATATATATATATATATATATATTATATATATATATATATATATATATATATATATATATATATATATATATATGTGTGTTTCTTAGAAATTTTATTTCGAAATCAAAAAGAATACAAAAGGAAGTATAGAAGTAGAAGTATAGAATAAATTAATTTCAAATAATAAATTATTTATTTATTTACATTATTATTTTTATGAATACAATTTTTTTATTGAAAAAATAACCTTTTTGTTGTTTAATTAAAAAATAAATAAATAAATAAAAATAAAAATTTCGTTTCAACTTGAGAGTTTATTTATTAAAAAAAATACATATATTAAAATTCTTAGCAAAAAAATAATAAAAGTATGCGCCATAATAATAATAAAAATATTATTAATTTTCGCAAAATACTTGAAATAATTTAATTTATTAGTAATTTAATTAAAATTGTTGTGTATTGGGTATAATGTCCGTCATATTCATAACTAAACATTTCCAAGATTTTGTGGTAGGGTGATTATGTTTTGGAAGATTTTTTTCTTATAAACAATAATTTTTGACTGTTCAATAAACAAAGATTATATATTGTTATAAAAATTATATAAATTTGGTTTTAAACAAATAGTCATTCAAACCCTTAAAGTTTTGTGTAGAAAATGAACTTGAAAATGAAATATTTTACATTTGACAAGCATATCCAATACCGAAAATAATATATTCTTATAATTTCAATGGCCGCGCATAGTTAACGATCAATAAAGAAAATTGTATCGCTGTTGTTGCTGCTTCTGTTTATATTATATTTAAGAGCATCATCATTATCCCAAGATGAAGAAACGATAATGTAAAAAGTTATAGTATTTTTAACGGGGTTTACTCGCTCTACAGTATTTTGAATACGCGTTTTGCTTGCTATGAAGTAACTTAAATATTGAATAAAATTTATAAAAAAAAAGATATTTTCCTATTTTAAGAGAAAAATTTTCCTTGCGGTACAATCACAAATTGTTTATGTGTATATTTAAAGAAGTTAACTAAGTTTCTCGACTTAATATATATTAATGTTTCTTTTTCTAACACACATATTCACACACAAAATACGAAATGTCCTATTTTTCTCTTTTCTTATTTATTTAAAAACGTTTTTTTCGCTGTATGTGTATTATAGGGAAAGTAACTGTAATAAAAATTTAAATTAATTTTCTTATTTTATATAAATATTCGTTTTCCTTTTTAAAAACATGACTGAGGTTATTTAAAAAATCGTTAAATTATTGTTATATATGAAACGATTGTCGAAAGGACTAAAATTGAATGGTTCATGCCTAACATTCTGTTTAATAATAGTTACTTATTGAACAACGTCTAAGTGGATATTAAACGAGTACAGACGAAGCCAGAGGGGTTATGTAAGAATTAATGGCGCCATTTTGTTATTTTGCAATACTATACAATTAATTTTCGAGTACGCAACACACAGTCGTTTACTGTAAAACAAACACATCAAAGCGTTTAATTTATTAAAAAAAAAAAATATTATAAATGCCAGAAGGTATTTATAAACTTTTTGTTATATGAACTCTGTGTGTTATCTATTTTTAATTGAAAATAAAATGGAAAATCTTATATCTCGTGAGTCAAGACGATGTCGATATCAAAATAACAAAAGCAAAATGTAAAGGAAGTTAACTTACTGATGTTGCGGAGGCGAATTTATTTATTAAAAATATATACATTTAAGTAAATAGAAATATAATTAAAAATATGTTTTATAGAGAAGATTGCATTAGGTGTATATTTATGAACATATTACAAATATGGACATTCGTTTCATATTCCTAGAAATTATGGATGTATTATGAAAAAAAACAGGATAATGTTAATAATAAATAAAGAACAAAGTTTGAAATGTGTATTTATAATAATATATTTGTATACGATACTTATTTTAATTATCTACAGCTTAAATTTTATTAAAGTTTGAAATTAATTAATTTATTTGCTTTTCAAAATGTAATCCAAACACACACTGTGCGACAAATCGAAATTCTGCATGTGAATCAGTTACGTATTATGGGCTTAATCGGCTAAACCCATCCTGATATTTAAATTATATTTTAATCTTAAAATAATAAGCCAACTTTTATTTGGTTATTTATTTTTAATACAGTAAAACTTAACGATTTTTTTCCATAGCTAATTTTGTTTATTGTATTGTGCATGTATGATTTAA